>CM055265.1:160864382-160883987 GCA_029237695.1 Conchocele bisecta | reverse complement strand
AAGGCCCAAAACTTTACTGAATTCGTCTATAAGGTATATTAATGTTTGGAATGATTTCTGTGTACCATCTAAATGTAGCATCATCAGCAAACATTGTCTTTTTAAGTTCTATATTAATTAATACTCATTTTAATCCCAATTATAACTTTTTCATTGTTTATTGCTTATGATAATAATTATATTGCAATTATGAATAGGTATGGTGATAATGGACAGCATTGGCGGACACTTCGGTTTATTGAGAACAAATCTGATAAGTAACCATTATTTGTAACGCAACCTTTTGCATCTGAATACTTTTTTTTAATCCATTTAATAATTTCGTTGACGAAATTACGATAATTATTGCATGACCATTAGAAGGTATTCATGTTCAACTGTATCAAAGGCTTTTTCAAAATCTGCAAAGAATAACAAACCCGGAGAATTACTTTCATTCAAAAAGTCTACCGATTCGCATAATGTTCTGATGTTTTCTCCAATGTATCTCCCCTTAATGAATCCAGTTTGTGAATGATCTATTATTGATGGTAATACTTCTTTCAGCCTGTTTGCAACAGCTTTTTTAGCAATTTTATAACCGACATTAAGAAGGGAGATCGGTCTCCAGTTTGTAAGAATAGATAAATCACTGTCTGTTTTTGGTACTAATGTTATTGCTCCATGTTTTTGGAATTTTCTAAAGTTTGCGTTCTCTAATGAATAATTCATGGAATTTATAAAATAATCTTTGATATCATTCCAGAACAGTTTGTAAAATTCAACCGTAATACCATCTGAACCTGGACTATTATTATTTTTCATTTCCTTTATGCAATTCTTGCATTCACATTCAGATGTAACTTTTTATAATATTCTTGCTGCTCATGTAGTATTTCGTTGTCATGTGTAATAATATTGTTATTTATATTCAGTCTAGTTATAGTTTTATTTTTTGCCCGTTTCTTTTCGAGATGAGAAAAGTATTTTCTATTCTTTTTTCCAACATATATCCATTTGGCTTTGGTTCTTGATATTATTCCATATATATTATACCTTTGAATTGTCAAAATTGTTTAAAATATCTTTTTTATTTCAAATGGAAACTATTTTAATGTGTTGTCAAACTATGTTTTTATTAAAAAACAAACAGCAGAATGCCATATGACAAATTGTTGACATGTCCTACATTTGAACAATTAACAATTTAATCACTGGGAAATGTATTTTTGCAATTGTCTCTGTGTATGGATGTTCCTACCAGAATAACGAAAGCAGCAGGCCCGACAAATGCCCACAATAGACCATCTTCTGTGGATAGCCAGCAACTGGAATGGAATGGGGAATTAGACAGCATAAATGCCACAGTGATAGGAATTAGACATATAATTATGGTGTTTAATTTCTTAATATAATATGACTTTATTTAGGTATGAAACTGCGTATGACGTTCACCAGTTGATCATCTCCCACTCTCATTTACTGTAATACAGGCAATCAGATATGTGCATAAATTAGCAAAACAATTGTATCCAACATTTCTGATTTATTTGTAAAATTGAGTACCCTGAAAATCCGCATTTCCTATGAATATTTTGTCAACATTCGACATCATTTATAATATCACAGTTTCTTTAAACAGTTTTCATGGAAAATCGCACATCATCTTAAGTAGAAAATCACATGACTTGTCTCACTTGTACTTACAATGTATCGGTGCCGTAACCTTCAAGACGTGACACACCCAATGAAATACCAACAATAATGGCAGGCACACCTACAATGAATAGCATTCGAATCAATGGATAACGGTCTAATCAATGAATAACAGGTCCACCAATAAGTAGCAGTGTCATCAATGCATAGCAATCTCATCAATGAATATCAGTCTAATCAATGAATAGCAGTATCATCAATGAATAGTAGAGTCTCATCAATGAATAGCAGTCTCATCGATGAATATCGGTATCATCAATTAATAGTAGAGTCCCATCAATGAATATCAGTCTCATCAATGCATAGCAGTCTCATCAATGAATAGTAGAGTCTCATCGATGAATATCTATCTCATCAATGAATAGCAGTCTCATCAATGAAAAGTAGATTATCATCGATGAATAGCAGGCTCGTCAATGAATAGCAGTATCATCAATGACTAGCAGTTAAATCAATGTATAGCAGTCTCATAAATGAATATCCATTAAATAAATGAATATCCATCTGATCAATGAATTTCAGTATAATCAATGAATAGCTGTCAAATAAAGGAATACACGTAGCTGTATAATCAATGAATAGCAGTCTAATAAGCTTGATGGTTCTGACTACAATTGCAAGAGAAAAAAAACACTCGTTGATCTAGTTTCTAAAATAAGAATAAATATTCCACGGTGACATGTCACAGTAAGATACCGATTTTTATCATTTTAACGTGCTTGAAAACTACATGTGTTTTACTACGTTGCTGACCTTAAACTTATACAGTGGAATCTCTCTAAACCGGACACCCTGTAAACTATTGTGTGTGTAACATTGATGGGTTCATTTTAATGTACTGTCTGGTCGTGATTACAAAGCAAGAACACATGTGTTCGTGTGGTCATGTCTGATTTACAGCGGAACTTCTATCGGTGTCCGGTGTATGGAGGTTCCACTGTACTAGAGACGATACCATCATGTGATATTTGTTCAGTCAGTGGTTCTGAAATAGGTCCTGGATCTGAGAGTTCGTCTATGAATTGACAATTCTGACCGGTGTAGGGTCTGATCGGTTTGTACACTGAAATAGCCCGATAATAGACTGCCTTGTTCACTGGATTCATACCGTAATAAGTTAATAACCCTATATATTCAGACACCATTTATTCTGGGAAATAAAGACAACCATATGGACGGACCTAATACTTATGTTTATATATCATGGTTCTGCTGTTTTAACATAATAACAGTGTATTTGGATACAATTTGTTTTGGAAAACCCATATGTATTTTCCAAACTCAATGGTGTCCAAACATTTTATTATGGTAAACAATAGTTTCCTGATCGAACGGTAAACAGGGCTAATCTGGGATTACACTGGTCGCAAGATCATAAGTCACCTATTGTCTGATATTCGCACATTTGTGAGGATTTCAACCTAAAATCAAGAGGTCTAATTGGCTGAGACGGAGAATTCCTTACCGAGGATAATTATCAGGGCTGTCACTGTTTGCAAATCAGTTACTGCATTATCGCCATCAGTGAAATGTTTAGTGCCTAGTCCAACTAGATCTATCAAAAGAGTGATCATATTATCCCCACTAACATCGACTTGACACATGAACAGGTTTAATATCAGAGTTTCATAGGTCGGAATCGAAATTGCATGCCCATTTTTCACCTTTCACCTCTAAGTGTGAACTTGGCCTAGGATGTAGGCACGTGGGTATTGAATGCGGCACATCGTCTCATCATGGCAAGCATTTGTGGCAAATAATTTGAATATCCACATCATCGGTATAGAAGATATAGAGCAGAAACAAAATATCATCTGCATTTTTTACCTTTGATGTGACCTTGACCTTGGACGTATACTTGTGTATTGAATGCGACACATCATCTCAACATGGCAAACATTTGAGGAAAATCATTTGAAAATCCATTCATCGGGTTAGAAGATATTATCTGAAACAAACTCTCATACACATTGTTTACCTTTGACCTATAAGTGTGACCTTGACCTTGGAGGTAAACACATGGGTATTGAAAGCAGCACATAGTCTCATCATGGCAAACATTTGTGGAAAATCATTTGAATATCCATTCATCGATTTGGAAGATACAGAGCAGAAATGAAATCTCATGCACATTTTTTAACGTTGACCTCTATTTGTGACCGTGATCTTGGACATTAGACACGTGGGTAGTGAACGCAACACATCATCTCAACATGGCAAACACTTGTGGCAAATCATTTGAAGATCCATTCATTGCTTTAGACGATATACAGCTGAAACAAAACTGGACCAGAATACTCCAACTGAACGAATGACACTGACCGGAATGACCGACCGGAGGACCGACATTGCAATTTCGGTAAGGATGAAACTCATTGTCCAATTTACATTACTTGGCAAGTTTGACAGAGAATCTATATCCACAGTCGTTGTAAATAGCGTACTACCCTTTTTGGTCACATGATTATCACCTTACTCCGTCCCAGTGGGATGAGCCAACTCACCCATCACTTTTTATCATCGTGACGACACATAATAATATTATCATCTTACCCCATGCGAGCGGGACGAGCCATTTCACACGTGACCTGGTGACGAACACATAGATGACAGATACGGCAATCTCGATTCCCTCTGCCAACATCAGGAAAAATACGACGAGCCATAAATAGTGGAGCAGGGCCGCGATGGCTGTACACATATACTGATGGAACAGAAAACAAGAAATCATTCGGGAAATTGTAATACTCAATCTGTTGTTTGCCAACCGTGTAAATTCAGATGAGCCGGCTCGTAACGAACCGTCTCATTTGAATATGCACTGTTTGTTGATAGTTTGTGAGTTTTCACAAAATTGCCGTCATTCTGATAAATGGACAAGTGACACAATTATCATCTGCTCAGCATGATCAGGATCTGCACTGCCATTCAATCAGTGAAACACCTGTCATGCTTCTAACAGGCAATATAGATCGTCTTCAGGTTACACGAGTGTGCTATCTGATCAGGAGGGAGCTACACTATACACTGTTCACATAAGCCTCATTTCTCCAGTTAAAGCCGCATGTATCGTCACAAATCCTTTAAAACAAATTTGATCAGTATCTAAACTTAAGTCCAAGTGTAAGCAAGCCCAAGTGTAAGCAAGGATATAACTGGTACCTCGTTTTCTGTACGATTGATCCCAGCCAAGAAGACAACATACGCCAAGATCAATGAAACGCACAGGTGCATCAGCAGCGTCGCTCTGGCACTCTTCACCAACCTAAATGAAAACCAAATTTGAGACACGTCATGTGATTTTGCACCTTCGAACATCTGCGTAATGTCATGAAATTCGTTTACAAACTTTGCATAATTTTCACAAATAAAGTCAAAAGTGGACACAATTTACACTGCATGTAATCTGAAAATTATGTCGACTCTTGATGCCATTTAAGGAAAATATTGTAAATTTTGTAAGCGTATTTCATGAAATTACGCAGATGTCCGAAGGTACAAAATCACATGTCATGCCTCATTTGTCAATAATAGGTTATAAGGGCCCGTTTCACTAAACTTCGAACGATAAATGAAAGTTTTGATCATACTGTTCAATCACCAATGATTAAACGTTAATGCATCAGGCAAAGATTTATCAACTCAGCTTAAGTGCAAATTGTATAGTAAATTTAAATTTTGCACTTACAAACTTCTTGGTCGTACAAAATTTAGTAAAATGGCCAGTTAAAACTACATATTTAGAAACCATTTGTTAAGAAAAACCACTATAAAGTAGGGGTTGTCAAAAACAAATTGCATCAACATACATTGTATATTGTTATTTTGTGAATACTAAACCCTAAATGGTGGGAAATTCTTTGTTTTGGGAAATCACACTGTTACTGGTATTGCACATGTATTTATATAGCATTCTGAGAATATTTATGGCTACCACGGTATACACCTTTCAAATATATTTATAGACGGTTAAAGTGAAGCTAAGGGTTTCAATATAAAACTAGTAAGAAACATTATTTTATTTTTATCTCACCAAAAAAAGATCAATGTACTTGTTGATGGACTGTATCATTGAAGACAATGTCAGGTCATGATTGCAAGGAACAAACTGATACCTCAGAGTGTTCACAAGACTAAAATACAGTGAAACCTCACTAAACCGGACACCCTGCGTGTCCCATGGTGTCAGGTTTAATGAGGTTCCACTGTATTTGACTAATAAGGAAAATATCCATCCATAAACTGAAATGAGACCTTCCAGTCTAGAGGTTTATAATAAAGACAACATACCTCCACACCCTGAGATGGGCGCCGACCGTCAATACAAGACAGAACAACGATATTCCACACCCGATGGCTGATATTATACTTAGCGCCAGTAGATCAGAGGCCGGCTGAAATACAACAAATACAATAAATGTTTGCACACAAAAAGAAGTTTCAAGGGCAGATAACTGGGTGAAACAAGAAATGTGGCCTGTCGGCACACGAATGTCCCCGGTGGTAGATTAGAGAAACTGTGGTAAAGTTAATTAACCAAAGTGATAAGTATTCACAAGCACATTTCGGAAGGTCAAAAGGTCAAGGTCATATTAAGGGCAGTGTGGATGTGTGACTATTGTCCACACGTATGATGTATTGACATATTGAAGTAATCCCTCAATGAATATAGACGTTATGACCGAAATGAGAAACTCTGGCGAACTTCTTAATGTGTGAAAAAGTTCCAAATTGTGAAGGTCAAAAGGTCAAGGTCATACTAAAGGCAACATGGATGTGTGGAATTTGTCCACAGGTATGATGTGTTGAACTATTAAAGTAATCCACCAATGGATATAGAAATTATGACAGAAATAAGAAACTCTGGCAAACTTCTTAATGTGTGAACAAGTTCCAAAGTGTGAAGGTCGAAAGGTCTAAGTCATATTAAGGGCAGCATGAATGCGTGGCATGTGTCCACAGGTATGATGTATTGAAATATTGAACTAATCTATCAAGGGATATAGAAGTAATGATAGAATTGAGAAATGTTGTGTAGGTCAAAATGACATATTAATGACAGCATGGATGTGTGGCATTTGCCCACAAGTATGCTGTGTTGAAATATTTAAGCAGTCCGTCACGGGATATAGGAAGTTATGACATAATTGAGAAACTTAAGCGAACTTCTTAATGTGCCGGACACACGGAAACACGGGCACACAGTCCAAACACTATATGCCTCCGGCTCTACCGAGACTAGGGGCATAAAACAGTGCAACAGACCATTGACCTGCATTTTCTGTTGATAAAGCAATAAGGACATCGCTAAGGGCATCACTATGTTAGTCCCTCGCTTGTAGCCTTGATAATAATACTACAAAAAGTGTTTGCCTTACAAACATGGGCGGTGGGTTGTAGATCATATGCAAAACAAAGCACTATCGTTAGACACACATTGTAGCCAATTATTATCAAACTCGGTCGTTCTTACTAAAGTACGTACCCACATACATACGTACATGCATGGACTACTAAGGCCATATCCCACCTTGCCTATCGGTAAAGAGATCATTTTTAATATGTGGCTAAGTTGGAACGGCTGTATTTTTGTAAAATGTATACTTTTTCATAAAAATAATCACCATGGTGAACATTTCCAACAAGTGTAGAAGATATGCATAA
Source organism: Conchocele bisecta (assembly GCA_029237695.1). NCBI lineage: Eukaryota > Metazoa > Mollusca > Bivalvia > Lucinida > Thyasiridae > Conchocele > Conchocele bisecta. The sequence goes on along the minus strand of CM055265.1, from coordinate 160,876,628 downwards.
AGTTCCAGATTGATTGATAGAAAGCTGTCAGAGGAGTTAATTACAAAAACTCTGTACCCTATATAATTGTGTATGCAAAAGTTTAGAAAAAATGTCTAAGTTGAAAAGGTCATTTTTTTTTCTCACAAAAATACCATTGTCCACATTTTCAATATGTGCAGAAGATGTGTGTACTGTTTAAGATTTATGTACTGAAACTTTTAGAGGAGATGGTTACACACAATATGCAGTACATGTGAAATTGTTCAACCTATTTTAGCACAGGTATGTTCGCCAAATTGATATCGTTAACACCCCTGTGAAGTATCATGTAGATATTCCAAGTGGTGTATGACTTATGCTCTAAACAAAGATTTTCATAAAAACTGTGACATCGAACGTCGACACAATTTTCCTAGCAAATGTGGAATTCTGTTCCGCATTTGCTCTGAATTTCGTCAATTTTCAACAAATTTACGGAAAATATCGTAAATAATGTTATACACTATGTTATTATTAATGTTATACCCTTCAGGATGGGTTCCGCGTTAACATATACATACCCTCCCATCCACTGGACTCCCAATACACTGGGCTCCAGGACTCATAAGCACTGCGAAGTTGGTGAAGTGATTACAGGAACAGACTGTGTGTGTGTCATTCGTGGAGACCATTGCGCACCCGTCGGACGACCAGGTGCTGTAACAAAATTCATCATCTCAACCCATAGTAACTGGAATTGACTCATCTAAGTTAATTATCAGACTATGCTATTATCCAGAAATCATTTTTAACAAAATCAGAAAATATCCGCATGCAGTGCGGATCCTGATGAGTTAGCTCATCTGGATCTACACTGTTTGCAAACATTATAATGCAAGTATGTAGTGTTGACATGGTTAACCCTTTCTAAAGGGGCAGATAGCAGCTACATGGTCGGAAAGTTAATGTTCAGGATATTCTATGGACGTCATTATGTACACACTCAGAAACCATTTACAAACAGTGTATATCCTGATGAGCCGGCTCATGATGGGCCGGATCATCTGGATCTACACTGTTTGCAAACATGGAGGTATTTAATGTTGAAATTGTTCACCATTTTGCCATTCAACTGTCATTAACCAATCATATTTTTAACAAGATCAATAGATATCACGAAAAGTTCAGATCCTGATGAGATGGCACATTATGAATTATGAACTGGCTCATCTTGATCTATATTGTTTGTAAACGTTGGCATGGAGTGTTGAAATATTTAACCCTTTCACCCCTAAGTAACTGGAATGGACCGTTATATGTTAATTTTCTGACCAAAAAAAGCATCACAAAATGATTTTCAGACTAGTCAATTTATAAAATGGGGGTGATTTTTTCTAAAAAAATAGTTGTAAAAAGTGCAGATCCTGATGAGACGGCTCGTCACTAGTCGGCTCATCTGGATCTACACTTTTGCCAGTACCACTATACAGGCCTGTGGTGTTGAAAGGGTTAACTTGTAAAGTGACAAATAGGCAATACAGTTGAAACCTCTCTAAACCGGACACCCTGGGAGGTCCCCATGGTGTCCGGCTTAGAGATGTGTCACTGTAAATCAGCCATTTGATCATTCTGAGCCATAGTTGTGTGATATGCGATCATGAACAGACATTGTCACCTGAGATAAATGACCAAGAAACTCATCAAAAATAAGATAACATGTGTATTTTTGGTGTCCGGTTTAGAGAGGTTCCACTGTATATGGTCAGACAGTTAGTGTTCAGACTATTTCATTAACAATCAGTCAGTGTTGTACAAAATCAGACAATATCCACAAACACTGTAGATCCTGATGAGCTGGATACAACCGAGCCGGATCATCTTGATCTACACTGTTTTCAAACACTTTGATGGAGGTCTGTAATGTGAAGGATTAACCCTTTCACCCATAATCCTTCCAACAACACAGGCCTGTATAGTGTGGCAACAAGTGTAAATCTAGATAAGCAGGCTCGTCACGAGCCGTCTCATCAGGATCTACACTTTTTGCAAGTACTTGTCATATTGTTGAGAAAAAAAAACACCCCCTTATCATAAATGAACTACCGGTAGTTAATTATTTTATGATAATTTGATTGGTCGGAAAAGGAACATTATGATAATTGGATTGATCGGAAAAGGAACATATCAAAATCCATTCCAGTTACCTAGGGGTGAATGGGTTAAATATGTAACAATTGACTTGTGTCAAAAACTAATTTCTCGACTACACATCACAGAGACAACATTTCTCTTGAACAAACAAAATGGAATTTTGGAGTCATGTTTTCGGCATTTAGTTTGTCATTTACAATTTGTTTAATACAATATTTATCGCTATGTATCCTTTATATATGAATACAAAATTATGATCATGACAACTTACGTTTCCCTGAAGTCCCAGAAAACGCATATGGGTCTTGAATAGTTGGGCTGTGAAAACATGAATACATCAACAATTATTTGTAAATAGCAAGCAATCCGCATCGAGGGATTAATGTCCACTATACGCTAAGTGGCATCCATTTTAGATTTCACAATGACAGTGGGTTCTTGGTGACTGAGGTATTGTTAATGCGTACCAAAGAAAACACGTTCTTGGCATGCTCCAATAACAGACGTGTGAAGACGGCACTACGGCACGAATACATACAAGCCAGAAACAGCTTTGACAGAACATTAAAACAGACGGAAAGAACCTATAGACAAATGACGGCCGATGAAATAGAGTCAATGTCGACTAACAATCCTAATGAATTCTGGGATAAAATACGTAAACTCGGACCTAGAAGTGACAAAGGTATACCAATTGAAATTGTGGACAATTCGGGACACAGTGTGCGAAATGAAAGTGATGTATTCGAAAAATGGCGTCAAGATTTCGAGAACTTATATAACGGTGCGGATCATACCGATTTTGACGACGTACATTATACTCAAGCGAAAATACACAAACATTTACTTGAGGACAGGAATAGTGACCCACTGTATACCACGAATGCCATGCTAAATTGTAACATTCACCTGGATGAAATACGCAATATAATACTGCACGCAAAATCACGTTCAGCCTGCGGCTACGACCAAATCCCTTACAGTGTGCTCAAATTTCCACAGGTGATTGTAACATTACACCAATTATTCCAGTTAATATTTGACACGAGTATAATCCCCTCAACATGGAGAAAAGCCATAATTTATCCGATCCTCACAGACAGCGCCAGTGACCCACGTATTCCAATGAATTATAGAGGAATTAGTCTATTGTCATGTGTGAGCATCTGTATAGTGCATTTATTAACAAACGATTGACACAATAATTATGGGGAAATGGGATGTTTGCGGATGAGGAAAATGGGTTTAGAAAGAACAGATCGTGTGAAGATCATGTATATACACTCAGCAGTGTTGTGCGAAACAATCCTTCAGTATTTGCTGCATATATAGATCTCCGTAAATGTTTTGACTTCATAGACCGAGACATGATGCTGTACAAACTGCTCCTGAACAACATTGATGGGAAAATATACGACTTGATCAAAAGCATATATAGACATTCTACATCGTGTGTACGGATAAATGACAAACTAACGGAATGGTTTGACTGCAAGACAGGTGTCAAGCAAGGTGACAACCTGTCTCCAACACTGTTCTCCATATTTGCAAATGACCTTGTCAAAGAGATAAATGACCTTGACCTTGGATGCCAACTGGATGACAATACATTGTCTATCTTACTGTACGCGGACGATATTGTGCTACTTGCGAAGTCAGAAACGGATCTCCAACTCATGCTGAACAAGCTTCACGACTGGTGCAAACGATGGAGAGTGCTCATAAACACTAACAAATCCAAATGCATGCATTTTCGAAAAGGACGCGCTCCCCAAACCAACCACATTTTTAAAATAGGACAAAATATCTTGGAAACAGTCGATACATACAAATATATGGGTGTAACATTCCATTACAAGTGTAATTTTACATCTAACGCAGAGACGTTATCGAAAGGCGCCGGCAGAGCTCTTGGGAACATTATCTCGAAAATACATTCTATTAAAGAGTTCGGCCTTAAATCATTTGAAAAGGTATACGAATCGTGTGTGATACCCATTCTGGATTACTCATCAGGTGTATGGGGCTACAAATCTTACCAATCAATAGACAACGTTCAAAATAGAGCCATACGTTATTACATGGGAGTCCACCGATTCGCACCAATTTTGGCAATCACCGGAGACATTGGTTGGCTCCCAAGTAACTACCGTCGATGGCTATCCATGATCCGTTACTGGAACAGATTGAATAAATTTGATGACAATAGAATAACAAAACGCGCATTCACAAGAGATTATATACTTTGTGAAAACAATTGGTGCAGTGAATTGCGTGAAGTGTTTACCAAATTGAATTTGACAAACTACTCTGACAACAAAATGGTGGTAAATCTTACTGTTGCAAAGACACATATCACAAACTATTACTCGAATATTTGGCAACAAAGCGTCACTAACGTTCCTAAACTAAGAACATATATTACATACAAAACATGCTTCGAACAAGAACAGTACCTGCAGCTCTCCATGAAGAAATATGAACGGTCATTACTGGCACAATTCCGGTGCGGTATACTCCCGCTAAGAATCGAAACAGGACGATATATAGGTGAAACCCCCGACCAGCGGCTATGCAGATTTTGTGATCTGCAGGCAGTAGAGAGTGAAACTCATTTCCTTCTACACTGTGAACTGTATACAGACATAAGAACAAACCTTTTTAATTACCTAAATACAGCAGTTAACTTCACAACTCTAAGTGATACAGATAAACTTCGCTTTCTTATTCAGAACTGTGCTAGACAAATAAGCAAATATATTGTGAAAGCATATCTGAGACGCCGAAACATCATTTACAACTAAATCCTACAATCTGTGATCACAATAACCATCTTAAATCAATAATATCAAACCGAAAATGAGGCTATCATACAACAGGGCAACCAGTGTAGACCCGGATCAGCCAGCGTGCCAGTGCGGATTGGTCAGGGTATATATTGTAGGCCAACATATCGCATCGCATTGGTCTGGTGTGTATGTGTTATATTTATTGAGCAGTTTATTTCCTCATCAGACTGCGGTGATCCGTATGCTGATAAGCATATACACTGTTCACAAATAAACCCTTAATTTGACAATATAAGTACATGTACACTATCACAAGTGAAAGTCGTCAAATGCTATGTGATTAACTCGGATGACACACATTTACTCACCAGTTATTATTCCACAATACCTCACTCAGCGACTGACGTATACACCTATTTCTTTCCTTTGTGACCAGAGTAAATCCAGATTATGCTGATTAGTAACACGGCATGATTGAACTTTGCTCTGTTCAATAATACTAGCCAATTAACAGTTTAGCTTCGAATCGAACTGCGTATACACGCATATCGATCAAAAACTACACTAGTCATCGACAAGCCAAATTGTATAATTCGGTCGCATGTATTTGCTGGAAATTCCGAGCCTGCTAATCCACCTGCTCACGCATTTGTACAGAATACGGTCGCATTAAGACATCAATGCTGTCAGTATTGATGAGTAAATTGTTCCGTAAGCTGTTGTGACCGTGGGTCGGGGGCTGAGCGCTGGTCTGGCAAATACATGCAACCAGAAACTCATGTTCTGCAAACACCAGACATTATTTGAATCAAGTGAAACATTTATGTTGCAACAAGGTGACATATAGGTCCAATGGGCCGGGTGTAATTAGTATGATTATCAATGTTATATTTATTCTTGTACGTTTACACGTGTCACTATAATAAACAAATTACATACTTACTTACTTACTATATTCACAACTAGTGAATGGGCTGGTTTGTGATCAATTTGATTGATTGATTGGTTGATTGAACAATTGTTCCAACTAATACTTGCTTCATTTATTTATTGATTAATTGACAGATTGAATAGCTGACTCACTGATGGAAACAAACACCAATAGACTTGTCACGGTACGGATCTAGTAACTCGGAGAGAAGATATGTGATAGCTCAGTCGATAGAGTGACCGCCTTGTAAGCGGGAGGTGCCGGGTTCGAGTCCCGGGTCGGGTGCATATTTTCTCTTCCTGTTACAGACTGACAATAGAGTATCCAGATCAATAATACCAATTAGCAGCCTAATACCACGTAAACTTATGATACGGTGGTTGCCATATTGGTCAAGTGAGTTTGCTCTGGGTACTCCAGTTTCCTCCCGCATGAAACACAGCTGGTACACCTCCATCCGTGCCAAGAATAGCAGCAGTTAATTTATTGCAGATGTAACATGTAAAAAGCGAAGATTTATCGCAGCCTATTGATTATATTTAATGCTGTGTAATGGCATGTCAACAGCTAACATCATTTAGGCCAGATTAATGGGGTCGAATCCCATATCTTACCTGTCGTGATGGGGGGAGGGGAGGGGGGTGTTTCCACGTCCTTACCTCACCAGAGTCACTTAGTCCCACTCCCCAAAAAGTGATTCCGTTAAGGATGTATCCCATCGTTAAATTTGCACTTCACATACTCCCACCTGCCGCCCTTCTCAGCCTATTGAACTGACACTTACACTGGAATGTTGGAATGTGACGAAAGCTGGAGGATCCAAGTTAGTCACTGGTTGCTGGGACTGGAACGCGATCGTTACATCCGAGTTGATGTCCATTGAACCACTGTCCACAACTTGACTGCTGAAATATTCAATGGCCAAATGAAAGTGAAAATGCAACAGTTCATAATAAAGTTGTTCTAAGAGAAGTTACTCATGGTTTTTCATGTTTAATAACCTAATTATATAATTGGGGACATTTTCACTAAACGTAGTACGACTAAAATGTTATGATTTCACATTAAAAATGTTTTGGTTTTTTGTAAACAATTATTAGATTTACATTTATTGAGCAAATGCAGCCTACACTCAATAAATGTAAATCTATCAATTGACATTTCCAGACGATCCTAAATTTGCCCTTACGAACATTTTAGTCGTACAAAGTTTAGTGAAATGGCCTCTATGTCTATAACATACCCATTTATCTTCAATTTCTTTGCAACTATGCCAGGTAAATTTCGGAAAACCTGACTGGAGTATTCTTTCGAGGACATTCCTGAAATTCGGAAACATTTTTCGACATGTACAAATTGAAAGTGAATGGGTTTAACGTCAAATAGGGACTCTACCTGTACAATTATGTCCACTTCAAGAAAAACAGAAATGGGTCTACTGGCAAATACATTCCACAAGGCCAAAATTAAATGAGTTTATGTTTGACCAGCCCGATCCTTCTTACAAACATGGCTAGGTAGGTATGTACAGGCAAATTATTTTCTTTTTCTTGATAAAAAACAACAAAATCTATTCTCTGTAGTGTTTATTCATCTCTGGTAAACACAAATAAAAGCTAGATTGATTGATTTATTGGTGTTTAACGGCCTATCAACAGCACAGGTCCTTTAAGGCCGGTCCAACGTGTTCGGTCCCGTATGTAACCTGCTGCATTGGGTGGGGGGATTTAGAATAACCTGGCCTGGTGCCCGGTCCATACCACATTGCCCCTGAAAGTAATAGGATTGCAAATAATCGTAATACCAACATAAGGGGTAAAAATGTCAGAGACGTACGTGAGGGCAAACTAGGTATCCGGTCAGGATTCCGGTAAGGATGAACCCCAATCGTTAAATTACCCATTGCATGCGCCCACCTGCAACTAACTACAAATAGAAAATTTTGTCTGTCGACCCACTTAAGGCCCTTATAGTTGATTTGAGAAACTGTTACAAAAAGTTTAAAAACACAAACAGAGAAACAGACTGATTCAAATATGGTAAGTAGGAACGGTAGTTGTAATAATGTGGAATGATGTATCGTTACTAAGTAGTGCATGAGTGCAATATGAAGATATTACCTGAAGGCAAAGAGATGTTATATGTGATTTGAGAAACTCTTACAAGTTTCAAAAAAATAAACAGACAGACGGACGGACGTACGATCAGTAACGAGGGTAATTGTATTAATGGGGAAGGATGTATATTTACTAAGTAATGCAAGTGTGAACATTGAAGATATTTGCTGAAGGTAAAGAGAAATTATAGGTGATTTGAGAAACTCTTACAAAAACTTTCAAAAACATAAACAGACAGACGGACGGAAGTACAATCAGTAGTGAGGGTAATTTTATTAATGTGGAAGGAAGTATCGTTACTAAGTAATGCATGTGTGCAACATGAAGATATTAGCTGAAGGCAAACAGAAATTATAGGTGATCATAGAAACTGTTACACAAGTTTTCAAAAAATAAAAGGACGGACAGACGGACAGACAGACAGGGCGAATGACATAGGGCACCGCCGATTCTTGGCGGGGCCCTAACTAGAAAATGTAGTCTGTCGACGCACATATGGCCCCTATAGGTCATTTGAGAAACTCTTACAAAAACTCCTAAAAAAATAAACGGACGCACATTTAGACAGGCGGATGGACGGGGCGAAACCTAAAGGGCAGCGTCGATTCTTATCAGGGCCCTAAAAACGGTTTTACTTTTACACTAAAGAAAGATTGAGAGTAGGCACACAGTTTTTGGGTAGGTAGTATTCGGGTAACCAATACTATTTTGTATTATGGCCTAAAGAATGAACGTGTGTAAATGATATTGATATTGTCGTTAAACGGGGTTAGGGCTATTTCAGACAATGATGCGGTAGGTTGTTACATAGGCGTCAAACAAATGTAACAATTTCAAAAGGAGAACAAGATATTAAGAAGTAATGTTAAACAGTACCGGAAATTATTACTGTTTGTAACAAAATAAGATATATTGTGGGTTTTCATTCCAGGTATCTTTCAGGAATGAGGGCATAAACTGTTTGCCATTTAGCTAGTGAATCGGTCATTTCTCTAACAAGCAGCTTTGATATATATATGCATATCAGACAGCTACTAATTATAGTAGCACACACTGACTACGGTACAATAATTAAATGATTTTCTGACAATTTGTATCGAATGAAAAACATATCTCAAACATACAACCTGCAAAATTGCCCATTGCAGGCAACATTATACATGTAACACCAAACAGGTCAATGCACAGTGGTACCTCTCTAAACTTCACACCGTGGGAGTCCCCATGGTGTCTAGTTAAGAGAGGCCCCTCTGTAATCCAATTGTACAATCAAACCTGTGAATAAAGGCCAGCCATGGGAAGAAACACAAGATGGCCTTTGTTCCTAGCTGATCTTTGTTTACAGGTTCATTTATGTAGTAATTTAATACTTAGAAAACCTAAAGCGTGGCTGCTGTACAGGTAATTGCTATTCGGAGGTGGCCTTTATCACAGGCTCGACTGCATATAGAATGACATGTGCTTATATCTAATTAATTTGCAAGCATACACAAACAGTACCATTGTAGAGATAGCTAACAGTGAAACTAATCCAAATACAACACACCAAGGTCTCCACAATGCCCAGTTTCTACAAGGTCATAACAAAATAATTACCGGTACTTTGGTTTGGACATGGAGGCTGCAGAAAATGATGCGGGAGGGCTGTTTTTTTTAATATATATTTTGTTTGTACGAGATCCTCGTCTATTATTTTTAAAGTCATCATATGCACTTTCACATGTGGTTTACATATGTGTTTAATAAAGTTACTATAACCTCTTTAGACCTGAAAAATCGATTTCATCAGACTTATAATATTTCATTTTGTTTGTAATAAAGAGCTTAGACGTGCAGGTTTTTTTCTGATGCGGCGGTATATATGAGAACCAAAGTATTTTTTTTATGGCCTAATCCTTATGTTCCTTTACTTGATGTGACCACCTACCATTAAACGACTCGGCTGGTATAAACAGGGCCGTTGTTGTATCTCTCATCCAAAGTGGCAGTCCAGCCTCACTGTTGGGGAACGTGTATGCTGATCTATCGGACACGTCACTTCGGCCAATTTCAGCATCTGACAAATATGTGACGGAATATGAGACACGCCATGCGATTTTGTAAACGTATTTTGTACTGGTGGACACATGGACATCATCGTGATCGCGATGTCTCGCTCTATGCAAGCGGGCTTGAAATGTGGCTGTGACTGGAGAAATGGGGCTTATGGGTTTTGCGACTAATGTAGATCCAGATTTAATAGGTATATGTACCGTATGTCTTTGGTTGAGTCACGGTCAACTAGAGTAAATGTACCAGCTGAGACACTTACATTATGTTCTTCTGTGTGTAGTGTTTCATGGAGATGCCAGTAGTCGATGACGACTTACATATGTTCTCGTGTGTGTATTGTTTCCTGAAGGTGCAGGTAGTCGAAGACGACTTACATATGTCCTTGTGTGTGTAGTGTTTCGTGAAGGTGCCGGTAGTCGATGACGACTTACATATGTTCTTGCGTCTATAGTATTTCGTGAAGGTGTCGTTAGTCGACGACGACAGCTGCTTCACCTTCGCCTTGATATATGTCTCCACGACTTGGGCAACATTGATGGCGCCAGGCTGACCCTGAACATCAGACACAATACGAGTCATTTATGCACAAATTAATACATTATATTTTGTGTTTAACTCTTTCACCCCTAAGTAATTGAAATGGATTTTGATATGTTAATTTTCCAGTCAATCTATTCATCACAAAATGATTTTCAGACTAGTCCATTTATGTAAAGGGTGAACAGATTGTTCAGTTTCATGCATAAATTAAATAATATTTTATGAGTGATGGTTTAATATAATATTTATTAAACACGTTTACCGATTCTATAAGAAACAAAACTATGCCAAGTTTCTTATGAAATCAGTGAACATGTTTAATAAATGTCATCATGAATGTCAGATTCATACATTGAAGAAATTGTATCGATCACATGAGCATGTTTTCTGTGCCAGTCTCATTTGCGATATTTATTCATTACGCAAGCACGTCTTATTTGGAATTAATAAATCAGTGAACTACTTTCGGCAAGGGAGATAATCAATATCACGCAAATATTTTCATACGAGCCAACTAGATTGTTCAGTTTATTAGTATATATAGTATCTCCTGTGATATATAATGATACATTACTTTGTTATGTTATGGGTACTAATACATGTTGTTTCAATAGCATATCGCTGTACGGTATCGTTGTAGATGGAGTTGCAAATAATTTAATAATCATTACGTTCAAATGGTTGCATAATACTGATAGCACTTCTGTACAAAAGTAACCGTCGTAAATGGTGCAATAGTCGTGAGGTTAAGGTCGCCGACTTATATGATTTAATTACTGATTCCCAAAAGGGTCGGGGGTTCAAACCTCGACTTGGTATTTTTTTTTTTCTCCATATATATTATTTTTGTGATTTTAATATTTTGACAATTTTATGATATTAATAAAAATAGCTATAAATTGATAGAAACTTACCAACGATGAAAGTGTCCGTCTTTCAATAATATATACACAGACAGTTTGTTACTGCTTTTTTAAGTTTGAGGTACTGTCTATACCATATAATTTTTTACTGTCCCAAAATACATTTTTTTGGCGGTCACACTTAATTAATTTTCGGAGAGCAAACATTTTTTTATGAATTTGAAATAATTATTGTCCTCCATCTGATCATAACACTGTTCGAACTGCGCCTGTGGCTACCACGTCCAGAATTCACTGGCCGCAAACACAGTAACCTTCGGCGTCTATTTATTAAATTATTATTTTTTATTTTATTTGAATTCCGCCTGAAAATATTGGTGATTTTATAAACGAATATCGGAGAAATGCGGCTATATATTTTGTGTCAATTTTCAACACCATTTACGGAAAATATTACTGATTTTCTAAAAACAATATCGGCGAAGGTGTACTGAACTACTAACCAGCCGTCTAATAGATCTTTGTATAATCGAGAGTATATCGTTAATTGTCATGTTTTCTCCGACAGTGAGGTGTGCGGCACACATCAAAACGACACGTCAATTTCAAAACATTGCCTAAGGGTCAACATTTACAGCTGTGTGGTGTCATCAGATCAACACCTCGTCACATGACTACTCATTATCGACAAAGCGACGTGTATTTATAATTAGATATGTGTAATTGGTAATTGGTCACAGATGTAGCCTTTATTAAAATATAATCGATTTCTTTAAATTACGTCCGCATGTTGACAGATATTTCAGAGCAGACGTCATCGTAATTTGCCGTTATTTATTTCC
>CM055265.1:160829869-160863882 GCA_029237695.1 Conchocele bisecta | reverse complement strand
TTTGCCGTTATTTATTTCCAAAATCAGCCATATATTCTGTAAATGACGTTGAAAGTTGACAATAAATTAAGACCAGATCAGTACATTAAATCGCTATCAACGACAACTGACGATCCGATGAGAGAGTAATACCGTTTAAGCGTATCCAATGTTAAATATACATCGTTATTTTTTTATGATTTTCGTAGTTTTTACCGAGAAATTCAAACCGTTTCCAATTATTGGGGCACATAATATCATGATTAGCACACCGTTTCACTAAGCGGGAGCTACTCAGGGAATGGGATCACGCGGTCTATTGTTATAGTATATTGATATAGTACCATTTTCTAGCCGTTAACACTTATTTAGCAGCATTACTTATGTAGTTAGTCTGAACATTCTGCAGATAAATTTGAATTGGACGGAATCGAGCGTTGTTTAAACTTAGTCCGGTACATATGCACAGGTCAAAATATGAACTGAAAATGGCGCTTTGTGTGACAGAAATCCGTACGCGGACGAATAAAAAAATTATTTTGTTATAAATATCACATAAAGCGAAACAGCGGTAGCATCTACTGTTTTAATAATATGCATACATATTGTAATTAATGTTTAATAGTGATATACTTATGAATAATATACGATACTATGGGTTATACTCCAGCACTATGTTTTAAGACTGTGTGATTTGCCTCAATATAAGCTGGATTAATTAATACTTATATTCATGCGCTTCATGAGAACATCAATACATTTAAAATATACAAATATTACTTAAAGGAGTACCGATATGATACATTTTAATAATATAAATATTGAAAATACACATTACAATCGCTTACAACATAATTTATTGATCGAAAATAGTCACTGCATTGTGACCTATTTGACCGCATTACCTATTGCACGGGTACCTCACTAGATCCCATGTTTACATAGGTAACTGGGGGTGTAGTGAGGTACGCTCGCTAATACAATGTTTGCGTAATGTTACACTAGTGATATTTAATACATGTGTTATTGCCCGCAATGCCCATTTTATGCACTAAATAATAAAAATATTAATAACTAGATTTGTCAGTCAGCGAGGCGTACGCAATATCCCCCCCTCCGCGTGGGCCCAGGTACCCGTAAATATGTAGTTGTGGGTGTATGCAAACAACTAACCCTTTCAACACCACAGACCTGCATAGTTGTATTAGTAAACAGTGTAGATCCAGATGTCTCATCAGGATCTCCACTTTTACTTGTGGTGAAAGGACTAATACGGAACATTACCAAGCCACATAAAATGGACACAGAATGAAGACTTACATGGTTGATGTCAGCGTTCCAGGTCCCCTCGTGTTGTTTATTCAAAAGGTTGCTCGCCACCTCAAGGAAATTCTGAAAATGAAATGACTGGGGTTTAACGTTCCAGCAACAGCTAGGGTCATATCGGGACAGGACCACAGTTTGTAGTCTCATCCGACAGACCAATGTGATGGAAATACTACGAACGTATCTGATAGGTATTGAACCTTCAGCATTGAACATGTTGAAGTCCTGTATTTACCATTTAGCCACAGCCCATCCCTCAAGAAAAATCTGAAAATTTAACCCAGGGCCTTTGATATTAACAATTGTGGCAGTGACTGTAGAAATTAGGCTTATGGCTTTTGCGACCAGTGTAGATCCAGATCAGCTTGTACATCCGCATTATCTGAACAGGTTATGCACTGGCCATTCCATCAATAATAAAAACACCAGTCATGCTTTTAACAATCAATATAGATAATTATCAGGCTACATGTACATGATTTTATCAGGAGCTACATTGGTCACAAATCCCATAATCCCTATTTCTCCAGCCACCGCCTCATTTTCTGAGCATGAATTCCATTCTCATGCACGAACTCATGAAGTTTAGTTGAGGCGGAGCGGTTCAGCCTCGGACAATCAAGCTGCGTGATTTTGTTTACATGCTCCCAACCTGGCTCCTGCAATACGTGCAAGGTAATACATTGTTGCATCATTGCCAATCTGGACAATGAGGCTTACAGGTAGAAGACAAGGACATGTGACATAAAAATATGCCCATTAACAAAAATTCCATGACACAAAGTGGGTGGGGTAATGGGATTTGTTCATAATGCATTAATTATACCACAGGTCTGAGTGTCACATCTGTGATGAAACTCACTTGTTTGGCAGCCAGGAATTATATGCCATGTCTCTATATCATGTTTAACTTTTATTTTTCATTATCTGAATTTTATCATTTATTATTTACTTTGCTATTGATAGTACAACCATAGTGCTAAGTTTATAGGTGGGGCTGATGTAAGAAAGGCATTATATGAATATTACTAGATTCCCTACCAGGGTACCAAGGTATCCAACAAGGTTAACAATATGTCATGTAATGTTTTAAGTCTCGACCTTGACCTTGACAGAAGTGTTGGTGTCATGCCATGGATGTGTCACAGCATGCGAGAAGATCATGAGAGAAATGCAGGTGTGAAATATGAAGAGGTTCCATGAACAGAATCAGAAATTATAATTAATTTATGTCAATGTTAAACCTGGACTCTCACATCCCAGGCTGTAATTTAGGGAGACATTTGTTTTTGTCCAATCTTTAGATATGACCCTTTTCCGGGCAAAATAACATTTAATTTATGATTTACCATTACAGGATGTGTTAATTGGCATTATATTTTATATCAAACATGCATTGCCACTTTGATATCAGGGGCGATAACCGTGTTACCTTAAAAGGTTAATGGATTATTATCTCTATTTATTTTTTGAAGTGCAAAGATTTTGTAATTTATAATATTTCAATACAAATATTTATTCAGGTGACACATTTAATTGATATAAATAAAGAGGGCATCGTTATTACGAGGCTAATCCTATCGCTGGCAGCCTTGATAATAATAATAATAAAAGTACTCATTGACCTTGGGCGGCCGGACGTGGGTCGTATGCAAAACAAAGCACCATCCATAGACTCACATTGAGGCAAAATCTTACCAGAATTGGTGAAACGGTTTATAAGTTATTGAATAAACAAAAAGATGTTAACGCATTTGCCTTACCAACAAGGGAACATAAGTCATCAGCTACCTTGACCATGGGCGGTCAGACATGGGTTGTATGCAAAACAAAGCACGATCCATAGACACACACTGTGGCCCAATATTATCAAAATCGGGGAGGCGGTTCATAAGTTATTGAATAAACAAAAATAAATAACTCATTTGCCTTACGCACAATGTGAACATAAGTCCTCAGTGACCTTGGGTGGTCAGATGCGAGTCATACGCAAAACAAAGCACCTTCTCAAGACACACATTGCGGCCAAATAGTATCAAAATCGGTGAAGCGGTTCAGAAGAAAAATGAAAAGTGGTACTTACTTACGTACATGTACTAACACTATATCCCCTCTTGTTTATCGGCGAGGGAATAATTATAAAATGTCCTGCCTCATTTGCATATCAAAATAGTGTGATACAACAGCGCATCTCCATCAATAAATTCAAGATTACTAAATTATTGTATCTGTACAGCGAGCACTCTTAATGCTTAAACAGTTAAAACTGGGGGAATCGTTACACAATTGCACTTATTTAATCACTATAAATGCCAGTTTGTACCAAATTGATGGGACCTCAGCCTTACATTTTGTGAATACAAAATTGTGAACGTGAACTGTGAATTTTTGACCTTGTTATTAGCAAGGGGCAGAAGGTTGTGCAATATGAAAATGTTCCGTGAATGAAAAATACCTCAGTATATAATAATAACACAATCATAATACTGTAGTCTTTACTTGTGGCTGTGACTGAGGAAATGGGGTTTATGTGATTTTTGACAAGTGTAGCTCCGGATCAAATACCACACTCTTGTAGCTGGATAGCGATCTATATTGTTTGTTAGAAGTATGACGGGCGTTTCATTGATGGAATGATAAACAGTGCAGATCCTAATCAGACTGTGTAGATCTGGATGTACACTGGTGGCAAAACGGGCAATCCCAATTTCTCAAGTCACAGCCACATTTAATGAGGGCAACAGATAGCTAAAACCTATGTTCCATGTGCTTTTGACTTTGTCTCGTAATAATATGCGACATAGTGCATTTTCCAAACATACCTTACCAACCATGATCAATAATCTGTGCATTCTGGAAATTGACATTATCAATCATGACCCATGATCAATTACCTGTGAATTTTGAAAACTTAAAATACAAACCATGATCAATGTTCAGATACCTGTGCATTCGCAAAACCTACGTTATCAACCATGAGTTACCAGTGTTTCCGTTTCTGATTCGCCCGCGGTAGTATTAATCTTATCTGCGACGTCGGCGACGGACTTAAGGGCACCAACAACGGCCGACATGTCACCCTCCATTAATTCCTCTGTGTCAGTCGCATTGGCCAGCTGACCCAGGGACGACGTTACATTGACTGATCCCAACCCATCCTGTGCCTGACTGATCTGTATTGGTTGTTGGTTGGTTGGTGGTTGGTTGGTTGGTTAGTTGATTGATTGATTGATTGGTTGGTTGGTTGGTTGGTTGGTTGGTTGGTTGGTTGGTTGGTTGGTTGGTTGGTTGGTTGGTTGGTTGGTTGGTTGGTTGGTTGGTTGGTTGGTTGGTTGGTTGGTTGGTTGGTTGGTTGGTTGGTTGGTTGGTTGGTTGGTTGGTTGGTTGGTTGGTTGGTTGGTTGGTTGGTTGGTTGGTTGGTTGGTTGGATTGGATTGGTTGGTTGGTTGGCTGGTTAATGTTTGATTGGATGTTTGGTTGGTTTGGTTGGTATGGTTGGTTGGTGTTGGTTGGTTTGGTTGGTTGGTTGGTTGGTTGGTTTGGTTGGTTGGTTGGTTGGTTGGTGGATTGATTGGTTGGTTGGTTGGCTGGTAATGTTGATTGGTGTTTGGTTGTTGGTTTGTTGTTTGTTTGTTTGTTTGTTTGGTTGGTTGGTTGTTGGTTGGTACATTGGTTCGTTTGTTGGATGGTGGATTCGTTGGATTCGTTGGTTGGCTGGTTGGTTGGTTGCTTGCTTGCTTGATTCTGGTTGTATGGATGGTTGGTGGGTTGGTGGGTTGGTGTGTCGGTTGGTTTTGGTTAGTTTATTGATTTATTGAATGATTGGCTGGTATGTTGGTTCATTGATTGAGTGGTTGGCCGGTCGGTCGGTCGGTAATTCGACTGACTGACTCGTTGATTGGATTTATTTAGAATTGATCAGGGTAAAAACTTTTAAAAAGTCCAACTTTATGAAGACCATCGTTTATTCCTTACAATTCCAACCCAGTTCTATTTCAAAGTTCTGGAAATTTGTTCAGATTGTCCCGATTCCAACAAAAATGTACACCAGGACTCCAGAAAAGGAATTAGTAATCAAGTATTGTCACTCCATCATTTCCGAAGCAATTGGATATTTCAAAATGTTAATTGGGTAAAATAAAATCACACTACTGATTACACATCAACAGACACAAATTATTGAATAGTTTGCTTCAAAATGAAAACATGTCTTGGCATTTCATTACAATTGTCTTCTTGGCCAATTCTAATGACAAGAGTTGTCAGAAGACAACGAAGCTCGCCTGTTGGCAGCCTTCACTAAAAATGGGCACAGTTGTATAAAATACATGAATATTATGTAACTTGACCTTGGGGTTAAGGGGTGTGCGGTGGACATTGACATTGAGGTCAGTGGTCGAAGGTGGTCGTGGATTTGCTATAGCATGATATAGCACATTAAGATGAATGCATGTATGAAATATCAATGCCCTCCCTGAAAACAGAAGTAAAACAAAATTTAACCCAACGTTAAGTTTATGGTGATTTTCTACAG
The DNA here is from genome assembly GCA_029237695.1 of Conchocele bisecta. Classification (NCBI taxonomy): domain Eukaryota; kingdom Metazoa; phylum Mollusca; class Bivalvia; order Lucinida; family Thyasiridae; genus Conchocele; species Conchocele bisecta. Next base: position 160,858,043 of record CM055265.1, on the reverse strand, counting down.
CATGATAGCTATTCGCATGAGGAATGCATGTATGAATGTGATATGTGAATGTGATTTGTGACCTTGACCTTGGGGAAAAAGTTGGGGGTGGGTCACGGGTTTGCTGTAGCACAATAGAGGATCATCAGATGAATGCATGTATGAAATATCAAAGCGCTTCTTGCAAAGAAACAGAAGTTATAAAAAGACATTTACTCAAACGTTAAGTTTATGATGTTGATCTTGGTGAAATCGGTGGGGGTGGGCCATGGATTTACTGTAGCACAATAGAGGATCATCAGATGAATGAAGTTACGAAAATTCAAAGCGTTCAAAGTGTAAAGAAACAGAAGTTACACAACATTTACCCCAACGTAAAGCTTATGAACATGCTAAGTGTGTGACCTTGACCTTGGGGTAAGGGTTGGGTGCTGGGTTGTAGAGGGTCATCTGAGGAATACATGTATGAAATATCAAGGCGTTCCATTAAAGTAAACAGATGTTATCAGACATTTACCCCAATGTTAAATTTATGAATGTGCTAAGTTTGTGACATTGACCGTGGGGTAAGGGGTGGGCGGTGGGTCATGGTTTTAAGACATTTACCCCAGCGTTAAGTTTATGAATGTACTAAGTTTGTGACTGTGACCTTGGCGAAAGGAGTGGGGTGGGTCATGGGTGTGCAATTGCACGATAGAGTATCATCAGATGAATGCATGTATGAAATACCAAGGCGTTCCCTGTACAGAAACAGAACTTATAACAAGAGGGCCATGATGGCCCTAATTCGCTCACCTGACTCCAAGAACACCATGAATGTGACATTGAGTTCATGTGTTTTAAAAAAATTGTGCTATTTTTAGATGGCGGTCATCTTGGATTAAGCGATGACTCTCATTTTACAAAATCTGAAAATGCTTCACCCAGCATCGGCCATGTGGTTCCTGAGAAAAAGACGTTAAAAATCTTGAATAAATGGACCTTTTGGTGGCCATCATGGATGAAATAATCATCCGATTCCGACAAATATTGCACCAGAGTGATCGCCTCATTGATACCTTCAATTTGATATATGACATGACCATATTTAGTCAAAAATAAAATTTGACCCCAATTTAACCCCACGGGCCACGCCCATTTTTGACCCCGGGGTCACCATTTTAACAACTTTCAAAGAGCAATGTACATCGATCATTCCTACCAACTTTCGTCGAAATCCAACTAGCGGTTCATGAGAAGAAGATTTTTTAAGAATTTATGATATTTTTAGACGGCGGTCATCTTGGATTAGCGATGACCTCCATTTTAACAAATCTGAAAAGACGTCACCCATGGACCATAACTTTTAAGTTTGGCTACCATGGGCCAAGCGGTTCATGTGAAGAAGAATTTTGAAATCTCTAATAAAAGAACGACCTTTTGACATTTCGGCGGCCATCTTGGATGACATAACAATCCAATTTGGACAAAAGATGTACCAGAGTGATGGCCTTATTGATACCTTCGATTTGATATATAACATGACCATATTCGGTCAAAAATAAAATTTGACCCCACGGGCCACGCCAATTTTTGACCCCGGGATCACCATTTTAACAACTTTGAAAGAGCATTGTACATCAATCATTCCTACCAAGTTTCGTCGAAATCCGGCTAGCGGTTCATGAGAAGAAGATTTTTTAAGAAGTTATGCTATTTTTAGACGGCTGCCATCTTGGATTAGCGATGACCTCCATTTTAACAAATCTGAAAAGGCTTCACCCATGGACCATAACTTTTAAGTTTGGCTACCATGGGCCAAGCGGTTCATGTGAAGAAGAATTTACAGCAATGTACATCGATCATTCCTACCAAGTTTTGTCGAAATCCGGTTGGCGGTTCTTGAGAAGAAGATTTTTTAAGAATTTGTGCTATTTTTAGACGGCGGCCATGTTGGATTACGTAATGACGTAATTTTAACAATTTTGTAATCCCCCTACCTAAGGACCATGACCATGAAGTTTGGTGACTATAGACCCAATGGTTACCGAGGAGAAGACGTTTGAAAATGTTCACGGACGTCGGAAGACGACGGACGACGGACGACGACGGACGACGGACGACGGACGACGGACACATTGCGGTAACAATAGCTCACATGAGCTTCGCTCAGGTGAGCTACAAAGACATTTACTCCAACGTTAAGTTTATGATGTTGATCTTGGGGAAAGGGGTGAGTGGTGGGTCATGGATTTGCTGTAGCACAATAGAGGATCATCAGATGAATGCACAACAATACACAACAGGTAACCCAACGATAAGTTTATGAACATGCTAAGTTTGTGACCTTGACCTTTTGGTAAGGGTTGGGTGGTGGGTTGTGGATTTGCCACAGCATGATAGAGGGTCATCTGACGAATGCATGTATGAAATATCAAGGCGTTCCATAAGAGGAAACATATGTTATAAGACATTTACCCCAACGTTAAGTTTATGAATGTGCTAAGTTTGTGACCTTGACCTTATGGAAAGGGGTGGGGGTGGATTTGCTATAGCACGATAGAGTATCATCAGATGAATGTATGTATGGAATATGAAGGTGTTCCCTGTACATAAATAGAAGTTACACAACATTTACCCCAACGTTAAGTTTATGAACATGCTAAGTTTGCGATCTTTACCTTGGGGTAACGGCTGGGTGGTGGGTCGTGGATTTGGAACAGCATGATAAAGGGACATCTGAGGAATGCATGTATGAAATATCAAGGCGTTCCATGAAATGAAACAGATGTTATTAGACAGTTACCCCAACGTTAAGTTTATGAATGTCATAAGTTTGTGACCTTGACCTTGGGGTAAGGGGTGAGTGGTGGGTCATGGATTGGCTATAGCGCGATAGAGTATCAACAGATGAATGCATGTATGAAATATCAAGGCGTTCCATGGAAGGAAACAGATGTTATAATACATTTACCCCCAACGTTAAGTTTATGAATGTGCTAAGTTTGTGACCTTGACCTTGGGGTAAGGGGTGGGCGGTGGGCGGTGGGCGGTGGGCGGTGGGCGGTGGGTCATGGATTTGATATAGCCCGATAGGGTATCATCAGATGAATGCATGTATGAAATAGCAAGGCGTTCCATGAAAGGAAACAGATGTTACAAGACATTTACCCAACATTAAGTTTATGATGTTGATCTTGGGAAAAGGGGTGGGGGTGGGTCATGGATTTGCTGTAGCACAATAGAGGATCATCAGATGAATGCACAACAATACACAACAGGTAACCCAACGATAAGTTTATGAACATGCTAAGTTTGTGACCTTGACCTTTTGGTAAGGGTTGGGTGGTGGGTTGTGGATTTGCCACAGTATGATAGAGGGTCATCTGACGAATGCATGTATGAAATATCAAGGCGTTCCATAAGAGGAAACAGATGTTATAAGAGATTTACCCCCAACGTTAAGTTTATGAATGTGCTAAGTTTGTGACCTTGACCTAAGGGAAAGGGGTGGGGGTGAATTTGCTATAGCACGATAGAGTATCATCAGATGAATGTATGTATGGAATATGAAGGTTTTCCCTGTACATAAATAGAAGTTACACAACATTTACCCCAACGTTAAGTTTATGAACATGCTAAGTTTGCGACCTTGACCTTGGGGTAAGGGCTGGGTGGTGGGTCGTGGATTTGGAACAGCATGATAAAGGGACATCTGAGGAATGCATGTATGAAATATCAACGCGTTCCATGAAATGAAACAGATGTTATTAGACAGTTACCCCAACGTTAAGTTTATGAATGTGATAAGTTTGTGACCTTGACCTTGGGGTAAGGGGTGAGTGGTGGGTCATGTATTAGCTATAGCGCGATAGAGTATCAACAGATGAATGCATGTATGAAATATCAAGGCGTTCCATAAAAGGAAACAGATGTTATAATACATTTACCCCAACGTTAAGTTTATGAATGTGCTAAATTTGTGACCTTGACCTTGGGGTAAGGGGTTGGCGGTTGGCGGTGGGCGGTGGGCGGTGGGCGGTGGGCGGTGGGCGGTGGGCGGTGGGTCATGGATTTGATATAGCCAGATAGGGTATCATCAGATGAATGCATGTATGAAATAGCAAGGCGTTCCATGAAAGGAAACAGATGTTACAAGACATTTACCCAACATTAAGTTTATGATGTTGATCTTGGGGAAAGGGGTGGGGGGGTGGGTCATGGATTTGCTGTAGCACAATAGAGGATCATCAGATGAATGCACAACAATACACAACAGGTAACCCAACGATAAGTTTATGAACATGCTAAGTGTGTGACCTTGACCTTTTGGTAAGGGTTGGGTGGTGGGTTGTGGATTTGCCAAAGCATGATAGAGGGTCATCTGACGAATGCATGTATGAAATATCAAGGCGTTCCATAAGAGGAAACAGATGTTATAAGACATTTACCCCCAACGTTAAGTTTATGAATGTGCTAAGTTTGTGACCTTGACCTTAGGGAAAGGGGTGGGGGTGAATTTGCTATTGCACGATAGAGTATCATCAGATGAATGTATGTATGGAATATGAAGGTTTTACCTGTACATAAATAGAAGTTACACAACATTTACCCCAACGTTAAGTTTATGAACATGCTAAGTTTGCGACCTTGACCTTGGGGTAAGGGCTGGGTGGTGGGTCGTGGATTTGGAACAGCATGATAAAGAGACATCTGAGGAATGCATGTATGAAATATCAACGCGTTCCATGAAATGAAACAGATGTTATTAGACAGTTACCCCAACGTTAAGTTTATGAATGTGATAAGTTTGTGACCTTGACCTTGGGGTAAGGGGTGAGTGGTGGGTCATGGATTAGCTATAGCGCGATAGAGTATCAACAGATGAATGCATGTATGAAATATCAAGGCGTTCCATAAAAGGAAACAGATGTTATAATACATTTACCCCAACGTTAAGTTTATGAATGTGCTAAGTTTGTGACCTTGACCTTGGGGTAAGGGGTGTGCGGTTGGCGGTGGGCGGTGGGCGGTGGGTGGGCGGTGGGCGGTGGGCGGTGGGCGGTGGGCGGTGGGCGGTGGGCGGTGAGTCATGGATTTGATATAGCCCGATAGGGTATCATCAGATGAATGCATGTATGAAATAGCAAGGCGTTCCATGAAAGGAAACAGATGTTACAAGACATTTACCCAACATTAAGTTTATGAATGTGCTAAGTTTGTGACCTTGACCTTTGGGTAAGGGGTGGGTGGGGGGTTTGCTATAACACGATAGAGTATCATCAGATGCATGTATGAAATATGGCGTTCCCTGTAAATAAACAGAAGTTGCACAACAAGTTACCCCAACGTTAAGTTTGTGGACTCCGACGCCGACGAGACGCCGACGCCGACGATGCCGGGGATATGAGCTCTTCTGCACTTCGTGCAGGCGAGCTAAAAAACCAAGATGTGTTTACGTGGCAAATAAAAAAAATATGCCATATTTGTGGTTTTCTGCAACATGATAAAGGTACCACAATTGTTGTTTTGCTTTTTGATACTCCTTACTTCTGATTTCAATTGGGTTTTTGGCAATTTTAATTGGGTATTTAAGCAAATACGCAGCTTATCAGGAGCTCTGGTACACCAATGCTTGCATGCATTGTTTGATATTTCAACTGTAGCCGATTTCAGCAACATTGCTAATCATACTTATCTAACTAAGTATACTTTGAGGGAGTGATCATTTATTTTTCCCGAAGTGCATTATTTCATACCTATAGAACTAACGACTGGGTTCCCTGGAACTGTTTCCTGGGTGATTGACTGCTTGATTGATTATGATAGATTATGCTACATTGGCTTATTTCTGTTGTTGTATCATAATTAGAAGATCTTCCAAGAGTGATAATTTAATAGGACATTTATTGTTTACCCTAGTTTCTCAACCAATGAAAGAACAGCATTTCGTCTCAATTAATCACATATTGCTGCGCTTTTGCCAAACTCTCTTGAATTAATAATTAAATGTTCAGCCGCTATATTTAGAGTTGATTGTACGCATTGCTGCCATCAGTTCACATGACACAAAGCACAGTACCATGATTACCGCCCACACGCGCGCGCATTACGTGTCACACCGCCAATCACATACTAGTATAGCGATTCGAAATCACGTTTAGGGGCGGAGCTTAGCGAATGGGCAGTGTAAACAATAAGTAAGTTATAGATCACATATTTAATTTTTAATAAACTAATTCCTTGCTCACTGGCGCTCGCTCGAAATTAATTTATTAAAAATTCAATATGTGATCTACAACTATTACTTATTAAAAAAGCTTACTGATTTCATCGAGGCTATGCCAAGTTTCTTATGAAATCAGGCGAGTTTAATAAATATCATATTAAGTCAACACAAATGGAAGATTACATTTATTACATAAGCACAATATTATACATTGAAGTTGTACTGGTCATCTATCATGTTTTCTACAATGGCCGGATTTGCATATTTATTACACTAGTGTATTATGATATTGATTACACTGTGAAAACCGATATATGCTACAAAGTCGCATACATGATTTTCCTCGCCAATGAGCATACCTGTTGTTGTATGTCCCGAATTGTTTGCTGGACGCAGTCATATTTAGCTGACGACCATTCTCCATTATCCTTGCATTTCCTCGTTACTGTACCTGCAAGGTAATTTTGCCTCCATCTGACAAAACGGACAACTACCGTATTTATTTTAATAAACGCCCCCTAGGGCTGTGCAATCAAATATGTTGTTTTCACATACAAAAGCCATTTAAATGGCTTTTGTATGTGAAAATAACATATTTAGAATGCAAATATGGGTGTGACGAAGAAATGGGGCTTACAGGATTTGTGATCTGTTTAGCTCCTGAATAGTACACTTAGGGCCCCTATAGGTGATTTGAGAAACTCTTACAAAAACATCCACAAAATAAACGGACGGATAGACAGGGCGAAACATATAGGGCCCCAGTGAAATATTCCATTCTTATCAATGAACACATACATTTCATTTGTCAACGCTTTAGAATCATTTCTACTGGAAATGATTCTAAAGTGCTACCAACCATGTTTTATCAAGAAAAACGGCAAAATATGAAACAACAGCAAACAAAAATGTTCGTTTCCTGCATTCTAAGGGTTAAAGTAAGCGTGGTGGGAATACAAACCAACAGTTTGTGTGGGGCAGTCTTGTACGGCACTTGAGCCCACTGCAGATATATGCCACTTAATGCTCCTGTAATCCAGGGCTTCCTCACAAATGGTTGGCTTCTCTGGGCCCACTGCAACATCAATAGAGTAAAGTGGACTATTATGCGAGATATCCCAGTCACATAGCATGCTTAAAAACAATTCTGGTTCGACATCAGACAGAAAAGGTTTGACACTTTTATATGTTAGAGTGATGGCCGACAAATAGTTTTAGTGTGGGTGTCATTTTGAGAAGTGGTGCGAAAGGTTGCAAATTCAAGATGGCTGCCAAGTTTGACTTCTCAGCGTCAACTGAAACATCAAGTCACAATACTTGGGGCCCACTTCACTAAACTTCTTATGATAAAAATGTTGGTACTAAGATCACAATACCATGGTTTAATAACCCTTACTATTTTTTTGTGGTTTGTGGTTCATTAAGCAGCATTCAAAATTATATTACTGCAGAAAATTTGCAAAAACGTATAACTACCCATACAGAGTGCAATAGGTATAGCAGTACGCTATTTATTAACATTGGGGTTGATGTATGTATGGTTCTATGTGATAAGCTCCGGCAATTTTAATTTCTGTCCAGGGAATAAGCCAGCCATTTGGGGAAAGGGCCCTTTTCAACCATTTTGGGAAAAATCACACTAAATTGGGGAATTTTCCATTTCGATTTTTTCTGTTAAACCATTTCATGTCAAATATAAACTATCATCCAAGTAGAAAAAATAACTACACAATATGTTTGTAAAACATGGATATGCCCTCGTGGCATACTGCAGTCAAACTAGAGATTGTGTGTATAAAAAAATACGTTTATATTTACACAAGTTTCAAGTCATTTGAGAAAGTCTTACAAACTGTTTGACGTAAGAAAAATGGTAAAGTGTATCAGCACCATTTTCAAGGTCACAACTGTCAAGGTCATGTCATTGGTGGTGTGATTGTGTCACATATGTTCAGATGAATGAACTGTCCATATATTAAAGCAATCATTCAAGTAATATTGACATATTACATAATGGAGAAACTCTTACAAACTTTTCGACGTAACAAAATGGCTAAGTGTTTCAAATAATAATAATAATAAGATAATAATAGTCTTTATTTACAGAGGGTGACGCATTTAATAGAAAGTAATCTTCCATGTGACCCTCTATTATATACATGTACACAGTTAAAATAAACATACATGGTAACAACAGACACTACTACATCTACATGTAAAATTGAAAAATTAACCCATTACAGATGGGATACAATAGAGTAGTACACAAATTGTATTATGAAGAAATGTTTGCATATTTTCTTATTTTTTACTAAAATGCACATGGTGTCACCATTCATCCTAACTGTCTCACTGAGCCAGTTCATTTGAGTGATAACAACATGCATATACTTCATTTGATAAATATAAAGCAAAAGTAAATGTAAATAAAACAAAACAAACAATTATTGTTCATCATTTAGAAGACCATGTGTCCACTATTTCATTTGTATCATCAAACACTTTAATGACGTCCCATGGGACCATTTGCATTTCATTTACAAAGTCTTGTTCATTAAAATGTTTAAATGATCTATATGTTATTGTGTGATGTGAATGATTTGGGGTTGTACTACTAGTTTTTCGTGTTAGAAAAGTAGGATAATGATCGCTTAATCCAATTTGTGGAACATTAATAGAAACTATATTTTCTTTAACATTACAGTAAATATGATATATCAGTGACTGTGATTGTGCAGTTTTTCTGGCTATTTCATTAACTATTTGACAGAGACCATATGGTTCCATATATTGTAACTTCAGCGACATTTCGAAGGTGACACATGTCAAGGTTGTGTTAATGGTGGCGCGAGTGCATGACAATTGTTCAGATGATTCAAGTATCCAAGTATTGAAGCAATCCTTCGCGTAATATTGAAGATATTACATGTTGGAGAAACTCTTACAAACTTTTCGACGTAAATAAGGTTTCAACGACATGGTTCAAATGAGTGGTTACAACATATACTTTAATTGAGAAATGAAGCAAATAGAAAATGTTGGTCAACTTTGATACCTGATGTTTTTACTTTTCAATTTGGGAAGAATAAACGGCCCCTATCATTGGGGAAGGGGCATTCGGTCCCTGTGTGTATGGTAAATTAATCCCTGCTGGCTGTCCTTTTCATTGCTAAGCAATTCAAGGGTAACACTAGGACAAAGATGTGGACAGGTGAGTGGGATGTGATGAGTGAAGGAAGCAGGAAGTTTTGAGCATGTTTTCTTAACATAGGCCAAGGGGTTGTTGAACATTACTTTAGTGAAACAGTTAAGCCATTCAAGCAGAAAATCTAGTTAGAGAACATGGATGGGATGACTGGGTCATGGTGAGAGTTGGAAGCTGGAACATGTGACCAAGTTTCATTAACTTAGGCCAAGGGGTTGTTGGCAAAACAATTTAACCACATGGTGGGTTATGGTGAGTGACAGAATCCACATGCTATAATTACCAAATTTCATTAACATTATAGGCTAAGGAGTTGTTGAGAAAATTAAAAAAAGAGTTAAGCAGGGTTTTAGAGCATAACATTGCTTAAGTGATTCAATGGGAAAAGGTAGATCACTGATATTGATATGTGGGTGGTTTGTCGTGAGTGATGGAAGGCGGAATCTGTGACCAAGTTTCATTAAAACAGGGGCATTTGACCAAATTTGGCTGTAACTGGAGAAATGGGGTTTATGAGTTTTGCGACCAGTGCAGATCCAGCATCCGCATAGTGATTGATTGATTATACGGGGTTCAACTGAAGTCATTTAGAGTGAAAAATGTGTTTTTCAGAGTGGAAAAAGGGGCATAACTCCGGATTCATCGGTGGGACAATGTTTATGCTACGCACTCCTGCACTTGATGGTTGGGATGTATGCCGAGTATGAAGACAATGGGCAAAAAAGTTTAGAAATAGTTAGCCGGACAAGGAAAACAATATAATTTTCGAGTCGAAAAAGGGGCATAGCTGGGGATGGATCTGTGGGACAGCAAAATTGTTCAAGTTACGCACTCCTGCACTTGCCTGTTATGATGTATACCGAGCATGAAGATAATCGGCCAAAAACTGTATATGTAGTTTAGTTTGCTGAACAAGGAAAACAAATATTTTCAGTCGAAAAAGGGGCGTAACTGTGGATGGATCGATACCACGTATGAAGAGAATCAGTCAAAAACTGCAGAAGTAGTTCGCCGGACAAGGACAACGATAACTGCGGATGGATCGGTGGGAGAGCGAAACTTGTTGCTTTACGGACTCCTGCACTTGATGGTTGTGATGTATACTGAGTATAAAGAAATCGGCCAAAAACTGTAGAAGTAGTTCGCCGGACAATGAAAAGTGTCCACTGACAGACGGACATGGTAAACACTATATGCCACCGACAACTATTGTTGCGGTGGCATAATAAGGGGTATTTTTAAAGTGTCTAAAAATACTGACAAACGCTGCAAATCCTGATTAGACGGCTTGTTACAAGCCGGATCATCTGGATATACATCTACAATGTATGCTGATAGACAGTCTTGATGTATCTATTCACCAATTTAAAACCGCAAGTAGGCTACAATTTAGAAACATAATCCACATTAGTGATGTCTTTCTTAACATTTGATTACGGTTTTTGTCACATACTATATCAATCCTTTAGTAATTGCCTATGTACATGTTTCCTTGTTATGTATGCAATATGTACATGCATATAGAGGGCCACATGGAAGATTAGTATCAACTAAATGTGTCACCCTCGGTAAATAAAGACTATTAGTATTATTATTATTATTATTAGTGTTTGCATGTTTTGGCTTGATGGTCTGTAGGCTTGGGTTTACTAGCAAACATGTGTAGATTAAGGCCATAAAAAAGTACTTTGGTTCTCAGATATCGCCGCGTCAGAAAAAACTCAGAGCGCCGAGATTTTATCGTCATGGAGAAATAAATATGTACTGTAAATTCGCCACATGATCATATAAAAGCCCTACAATGCAAACATATGGTAAATCCAATCATGTCTGACGAAATCTGGTGATTTATTTTCACGTCTAAAGAGGTTATAGTAACTTAGGACATATATGCATCTGGCGACTTAATACAGATCAAAATCGAACAACTCAAACAATTAAAGAAAATATATTAAAAAAATCCGCCCTCCTGCATCACATTCCGCAAACCCAGTGTCTGAGAACCAAATAAGTTTTATATGTCCTAATGTTCTGTTATTCAACAGCAATGTGCGATGTGTAAAACGGTGTACCTTTAGTGGGTATCACGCCAATGTAGCTTACTGCCCTCGGCCCGATTATGCCCGCTGTATTATTAGCCTCGCATCCAAACTCCGTAGTTGCAGTAATAGCCGTAATCATCAACTGCGTACTTGTCGTATTAATTTCGACAATTTCGGCACCTGTTAAAACAAATATGTGGCAGTGACTTGTAATAGCCGTAATCATCAACTGCGCACTTGTCGTATCACGTACAATGTCGGCACCTGTTAAAACAAATATGTGGCAGTGATTGGTAATAGCCTTAATCATCAACTGCACACTTGTATTACATACAATTTCGGCACCTGTTAAAACAAATAAGAGGCCATGACTAGCGATATCGGGCTTATTGGCTTTGCGACCAGTGTATATCCAGATCAGCCCGTGCAATTGCACAGAATGATCGGAATCTGCACTGTTCGCCATTCCAGCAATGCAATCCCGTCCGCGCAGTCTTATCAGGATGTAAACTGTTTGCATTTTAGTCAGAGAAACACCCATCAATCTACAGAAACGTGTTAGTTGATTAAGATCACAACACCCATAAGCCCCACAAGATGTCGTTGTGTGCTTTGCAGTCATGAATAAGCAATACCATTAGACATAAATGACAATAAAATCCTTGAAGTTGTGCATATTTCTTAATTTACAGTAAATATGTCAAGTTAATATTAGAAGTAAATAGAGGATATTCCTTCGTACATTTTGAATAGCAGGAAATAATACACGAGTGTGCGTCGGCTTCCGCATAAGCAACGAGTGAACGTAGCGAACGAGTTGTTTGCACGGACGCCGACGGACACGAGTGTATTATTTCCGCCATTCAAACATGTACGATGGAATATCCTATTTATTACACTTCCACGGCGGATAAATATGCACATTTAGTCAATTTTTGAGGTTATAATCAATGAATTGTGTTGTGCGCATGAATAGTTATACAATGACGTGTTTTCCCGCGTTTTGACGTTAAGTTGTGTGACGTCAAATGTGACGTCATGTAATCTTTTTGAAATCCAAATTACGCAGCTGTTTCTATGAACCAGATATATTTGAGTGTTTCGTGAAGCAGACAACAGCTACTTGATAAATTCTCGAAAATAACAAGCCCAAAAGTGAAAGTTCATGTGTTTAACGTCCCAGCAACAGCTAAAGTCATATAGAGAGGCCACAGTTTAATACTTATAAGGTGGGAAACAAAATATTGTCGTCTGTTGTTGTTAGTTAGTTTGCATTCTTTTTCAATAAAAGCATGGTTAGATAGTACTTTAGAATCCGTTTGAAATTATTCTAAAGTGCTGTGAAACTGTTTTTGATGATAAAAATAAAATTAAACCACAGAGGAACTATTTAATTTAGCATTATAAGGGTAAAAGTCTCATCCGACAGACCAGTGGGATGGAAATACTGTGTAAGTATTATTCACACCTACTGTCTGTTCCATGTATTGCTGCCGACAAACTTTTGGCTATTGAACACATCAAATCTAACCCAGATGGCCGCGGCCCGCATGTCGAGCCCGCCGAGGCATTTGATGGTATCAGAGTGTATTTATTCGAAGTTTGAATTAAGGGTTGTGGAGATATAAGGTATGTAAAAGCTTTAACGCAAATTTCAAAGTCATTTGACCTTGACATGGGGCATATGGACCACATGAGCAGGATATGGAATGAAAATATGGATGATGAAAGGGAAGTATTGGAAGTTGGAAGTAAATTGGAGAAACATTTGTGGAGATATAAGGAATGTAAACATTTTAACGCAAATTTTGTAATAACGCAAACTTCTAAATCATTTGACCTTGACCTTGGGGCACAGGAGTCGCATAAGTGGGACACAGAATGAATATATTGATGATGCCCAATAAGCATACGAGGTTTCAAGCAAATCTGACTTGCGGTTACAGAGATAGTAGGTATGTGAAAACATTAGCGCAAATTTCGACAGAAACTTTAACGCAAACTTCTAAGTCATTTGACATTGACCTTGGGAACAGGGACAGCATGAATGTATGGATGATGACTAATAAGCATATGAAGTTTCAAGTCAATGTGATTTAGGACTGCAGAGATATAAGATATTTAACGTCAACTTTAACGCATATTACGGACGGACGGACGGCCGGACACCCGGACGTCATTGTGTTCACTATGTCTCGCTTTCCGCATGCGGGCTCGACATAAATATTAAAATATAAGTACTTTTCTTCAATAACAAAAAAGTCACCCTCCCCAAATTGTTTTATTTCATGAATTTACATCAAAGATGTATTTTATTGTGTTGATGAATTTCCATCAAAGATGTATTTTATTGTGAAAAAGCGATTTGTCTATGGGAATTTAACATGGGGGCTGAAAATAGATTTTTTTAAATATTTTTTGAACTTGTTAACCTATTTTCAAAATCTAACTTTTGTTTTCTTACTTACATCATTTCCAAGCTACCTCGCCAAGTTTCAGAGCAATTTTCGACCCTTCTTCCCACTCTTCATCTCCTTTTTGCCCCATGTGAATTCCCATAGTTTTATTCACAATGAAATCAATATTTGATGGAATTTCATCAAATAAAAAAATTGGGGAGGGTGATTTTTTTGTTATTGATGAAAAAGTATTTACATTTTAATACTTTTTAGAATTAATGTGTTTAACATGTTTAATAGTCAAAAGTACGTCGGCAGCAAAGCCCCAGCAGTAACAAACTCACCCTCTCTGGATTTCAGCAGCTGACCATTCAAGTACCAGTGAAAGTCAAACTGCCCGTCCAATGGGCGAATCACTACACATGTCAGATTAAGGTTCTTGCTTTCGTTGAGGGTCTTGCTGGCGGGAGTCAACGTAACGACGGGCTGGGATATAATGGTGACCGTGATGTTGCGACCAGCCTCCACTCCGCTAGCCTTGTGGGCCACGAAGCAGGCGTAGGAGCCTAAATAGAAAGATTAATATTCAGACACCATTTATTTGGGGAAACACACAAACTAGACATTATGTTTGTAAAACATGGATATGCCCTCATGGCATACTGGACTATAATTAGAGATTGTGTATAAAAAAGGAAACTGTATAGTTACACAAATTTCAAAGTTTATTGAGAAAGTCTTACACACTTTTTGACATAACAAAAGTGTTTCAGCACCATTTTGAAGGTCACGAAGGTCAAGGTCATGTCCTTGATGATGCAAGTGCGTCACTCATGTTCAGGTGAATGAGCTGACCAAATATTAAATCAATCCTTTAAGTAATATTGAAGATATTACATAATGGAGAAACACTTACAAACTTTTTGACTTTTTGACGTAAATGTACACACCACGACGGACGGACGGACGGACGGACGGACGGACGGACGGACGGACGGACGGACGGGCGTAGGACGGACGGACGGACGGACGGACGGACGGACGGACGGACGGACGGACGGACGGACGGACGGGACGGACGGACGGACGGCGGACGGACGGACGGACGGACGGACGGACGGACGGACGGACGGACGGACGGACGGACGGACGGACGGACGGACGGACGGACGGACGGACGGACGGACGGACGGACGGACGGACGGACGGACGGACGGACGGACGGACGGACGGACGGGACGGACGGACGTCCTTACGTGACGTCCCTTAGGTGGTTTTTACTATATAAAAGATCAAAGGAATGACCACCTAAGGAACAATAGGCTTAAGTGGTCAACGGAATAAATCTATTGTATTCTTTTGTCTTAGGCCACGCCTCTAACCACCTAAGACCCTGTATGTGTGCCCGGACGGACGGACGGACGGACGGACGGACGGACGTCCTTACGTGACATCCCTTAGGTGGTTTTTACTATATAAAAGATCAAAGGAATGACCACCTAAGGAACAATAGGCTTAAGTGGTCAACGGAATAAATCTATTGTATTCTTTTGTCTTAGGCCACGCCTCTAACCACCTAAGACCCTGTATGTGTGCCCGGACGGACGGACGGACGGACATTCCAACGAATTGGGTTTATGTGTCTATTAGCCACATAAGACCCGTCCGTACCACGCAATTAGCCACATAAACCGACAAAAAAGCCACATAAACCAAAAACAGCGTTCTCACGAAATGGGTTTATGTAACTAACCCCACCCTTACACAAGTCCATAGCCCTGTGGGGCTAGCCACGTATACCCAATATGTCTGCCCGGACGGACGGACGGACGGACGGACCTTTCTCACACATCAACAGAATGCTGCAATATGCAGAAACAAACAAGGCTCTAAATTGGAACATTGAACGTCATTTACGCGGAAAACCAGTAAATCTGAAGTCATATATATATATATATACCCCTGGACATACTTCGCATTCCGGGGGTATAATAAGATGAAAGTGTTTAACATTCCAGCAAAAGTTAAGGTCAAGAGATGGGACCTTGGTCGCAAGTGACATTCAAAAGACCCAAGTGAGATGGAAATACAGTGGAAGTATTTGTTATGCCTAGGGCAGGAAGGGATTGCCCCAAGACCTGAAGTATTGATATTTCACCCTTAGAATGCGGGAACCGAAAATTGTCGTCTGCTGTTGTTTCATATTTTGTATTTTCGACTCAATAAAAGCATAGTTTGACAGTACTTGAGAATCAATTCCAATTTGGAAATGATACTAAAGTGCTGTCAAAACATGTTTTTCACGAGCAAAATGAAAAATAAAAAATAAACAGCAGATGACAAAGTTTAATTCAGCACCATGAGGCTGCCAACCCAGCCATCAGGAAAACAAATATTGTCGGTTGCTGTTTGTCATTTTAAATTTAGCCCTTTCGACACTGCATGCCTCTGTCCATATAATGCACATCTGTGGGTGGCAGAGGAAGCAGCATGGTATATTTAGTTGTTGTAAATGCTGATCTCCTACATTATTGTTCTTCCTTTAGTGTTGATGATCCGAATGTACTATCTGATCATTGTATTGTTACTTTTTCATTGATGTCGGCATCGAATGCTGACAATCAAAATGAACAAGGTGTTTTCAATGATCTGCAATATGTACAATACAAATATAAATGGAACATAGACTACATGGAGGAGTATAAAAACAATATGAGATCAACAATTACTTAAATTGGAGAAATTGATAGATGATTTAAACAATACGCCCACCAATGACACAATACATTCTGCGGTTTTTGGTTTATGATATTTTTAATTCTGTATGTACACCTAATATGAAAGTGAATGTACGTCATCATAAGGGAGATGTCGCGTCTGTAAATACAAATTCCAATTATACTGATAGGTGTGAATATCTTAAAGAAATATTCTATGATAAATAAATCATATATCGCTTAGATAAGACTGTTCAGAACAGGCAAAATATGGTTCGGGCAAGATCTAGGTTTAAAAAATCACTCCGTGAGTCTAGATATCAGCAGGCAAAAGAGCAAACAGATAACCTGCTAAATGCAAGAGTCAGAAATGCAAAAGATTATTGGAATCTTTTGAAGAAAGCAAGTGCTATAAACCAAATAATAGCAAGTTATATATTCATTTGTACAGCAGATGAAGATATATTACAATTTAATGATATATTCCTTCAGTCCGAAATATACATCTTGTTCGATGAGCTAAATGTTGAAATATCGCAGAGTGAGATTGATAAGGGAATTTGCCAGCTCCAAAATAATAAAAGTGCAGGACCGGATTTAGTGTTAAATGAATGTTTTATTCATGGCAAAGATATACTTTTGCCTTTATTTCACAAGCTTTTTAACGTAGCATTTAATAACGTTTATTTCCCAGATACATGGTCAGATGGACATATAAATCCTCTCCATAAGAAAGGTAGCATAAACAATTAATTACAGAGGAAACAACTAATTACAGAGGAATAACATTATTAAGTACAGTCGGTAAGCTGTTTACACGAGTTTTAAATAATAGACTGACAGAATGGGCCGAAAAATATTATGTATACGTCGAGGCACAGGCAGGTTTTCGAAAATGTATGAGCACAATAGACCATATTTTTGTATTACATAATCTAATTACGAAGTATATTAATATAATGGCTCAAAATTATTCTGTGCATTCGTAGAGTTTACGAAGGCCTTTGATTATGTTGTTAAAGATAATCTGTGGTACAAACTTTTACATTTAGGTATTAGAGGCAAAATGTTCAATGTTATTAAGTCAATAATTAACAATGTTAAGACGAGAGTGAAATATAATAATCAGTTAAGTGATGAATTTTCATGTTGTCTTGGGGTACGTCAGGGTGAGTGTTGATCACTATTTGTATTTGCTATGTATATTAACGATCTTGAAGATGAATTTTGTCAAAAAGGTTTAGACGGTGTAGATATAGGAATGGCAAAATTATTCCTATTGTTATATGCTGATGATATAATTATATTCTCTGAATCGTCGGAGGGTTGGCAAAATGGTCTAAATATTCTTTATGAGTATTGTCAAAGATGGAAATTAACTGTAAATACTGATAAAACCAAAATTATGATTTTCCGTAAGGGTGGTAGACTACCTTTAAATACACATTGTTATTACAATAACTCTGAAATAAAAATTATATCCAAGTTTTCTTATCTTGGAATTGTATTTTCTACAGGCGGGTCTTTTGTGAACGCTCAAACTACATAGCTGGGCAAGCGCGAAAGGCTATGTTCAAATTATACAAGTATCTGTATCAGTTCACGGACCTCAAACCAAAGTATGTGTTAGATTTATTTGATAAGCTAGTGTTACCATATTCTAAATTACGGAGGGGAAATTTGGGGATTTAGCCAAGCAAACCAGATTGAACGTATACACTTACAGTTTTGTAAAAGGTTATTAGGTCTGAAAATATCAACCCAAAATTAATTTAAATATGGAGAGCCAGGACGGACATCTATACAGACAAACAGATACTATAATATTATTAAGTATTGGTTTAAGGTAACTGGGGCGACAGATCGTAAATATAAAAATATTTTCTGTATAAAATGATGTTGAATGATATTACCGAAAGACCAAATAAAACTAATTGGGCGTCCCTTGTTAAAGCACTGTTATCTAGGCTTGCATTATGTATGGTTGGCACAATGCGTTGGTGATGATGCAGTTTGGTAAAGGACCCGACTAACAGATCAGAAGGTATTCAACATTTGGATGTACAATATATGTACATAAATATTGACACAAAGGTTAAGGTCACTAATGTGAAGGTCACTCAAATGACAGTGGGTGGATAGCCATCAATGTAAGAAAGCTTATGATGAAATTTGGTAATGATCCGACTAACGGATCAAGAGATATGGGAAATTTGGCTACGTCAAAAATGTATGTCCCACAAAGCTTAAGGTCACCAAGGTGACGACACCGACACCGACGACGCTTTCGACGGCGATGCCGCCACCGGAATTGTGACCGCTATGTCTCTTTCCACTATCATGGGCGAGACAAAAAGGAAAAATATAAGTATGGCTGCGACTGAAGGAATGGGGCTTATGGGTTTTGCAACCACTGTAGATCCAGATCAGCCTGTGTGGATGCACATGCTGATCAGGATCTGCAATGTTTGCCATTCAATCTATGAAACACCCATCATGCTTCTAACAAGCAATATAGATCGTTATCGCGCTACATATTTGTGCTATTTGATCTGGAGCTACACTGGTAAACAATTCCATAAGCCCCATTTCTCCAGTCACAGCCACATATAAAGTTTACCTGAATCATACAAGCGTACAGGTTTCAACCTGAGGCTCGATGCTTTCTCCTCTGGAAAACTCAATGTGGATGAATTGAGAGAAAATCTTGAATTGCTTGTCGGTTGAATGATTGTGTTGTTGTATGTCCACCAGTACGTTAATTCCTCCGTCTCTGGATACCCGATGGTGACAATTGTACACGTCAATACGAGTTCCGTGTCACTTCCATTGTATACGTTCAGTGGCGACTGTGTGATATTTTCCACCCTAACATAGCCTCCTGCAATATGTGACAATATCAATAGCCTATTTCACTAACATTGCAAAGTAAACATATCTAGTAAAGTATATTATGAGGCAGAAATTTTCGATTTAATAATAAATTTATTAATTGTTGTTATACAGTGTACTGAATTTATTACATTATCATTATAAAGTAATAAATTCAGTATAATAATTCTGCATACTTTTAATCATCACATATATGCAGTCGTTAGTTCTATATGAAATAACGCATTTAGATAAGTATGTTTAGCAATTTTGATGAAATCGGTTGCAGAACATGTGAACAAGTCAAAGGGAATACCAGGCTAGTGTATTTTGGTATCAAGTCTGTAGTGACCCTGTGGAGACGCTGGCAGAGACTCTGAGAACATTGGAATCTCTCTAAACCAGACATTCTGACACCAATTGGAACATCTCTAAACTAGACAGTCTAGGAACAGTGTAACCTCTCTAAACCAGACACTCTGGCTACAGTGGAACCTCTTTGAACCAGACACTCTGAAAACAGTGGAACCTCTCTAAACCAAAAACTCTTACTACAGTGGAACCTCTCAAAACCAGACACTCTGGGAACAGTGGAACCTCTCTAAACCAGACACTGGGAGCAATGGAACCACTCTAAACCAGACAGTCTGGGAAATGTAGAACGTCTCTAAACCAGACAATCTTGGATCTGTGGAACGTCTCCATACCAGACAATCTGGGAACAGTGCAACCTCTCTAATCCAGTCACTTTGGGAACAGCGGATCCGCACTAAACCAGACACTCTGGGAAAAGTGGAACCTCTCTAAACAAGACACTCTAGCTACAGTGGAACATCTGTAAATCAGACATTATGGGAACAGAGAAACCCCTAATCCAGACACTGTTGGTACAGTGGAACCTTTCTAAACCAGACACTCTGACTACAGTGGAACCTCTCTCAACGGATGCTCTGGGAACAGCGGATCCTCTCTAAACAAGACACGCTGGGAACAGTGGAATTTGTCTAAACCAGACACTATGGGAACAGTGGAACCTCTCTAAACAAGACAATCTGGGAAATGAGTAGCCTCTCTAAACCAGTCGCTCAGGGAACAGTGGAACGTCTCTATACCAGACAATCTGGGAACAGTGCAAGCTCTCTAATCCAGACACTCTGGGAACGGTGCAACCTCTCTAAACTAGACGCTCCGGGAAAAGTGGAACCTCTCCAAACAAGACACTCTGGGAACAGTGGAAACATTATAAACCAGACACTCTAGCTATAATGGTACCTCTCTAAATCAGACACTCTGAGAACAGTGGCACTTCTCTAAACAAGACACTCTGAGAACAGAGGAACCTGTCTAAACCAGACACTCTGAAAACGATGGAACCTCTCTGAACCAGAAACTCTTGGAACAGTGGAACCTCTCAAAACCAGACACTCTGGCTACAGTCGAACCTCTCTGAACAGGACGCTCTGTGAACAGCGGATCCTCTCTAAACCAGACACTCTGACAACAGTGGAACATCTCTAAACCAGACACTCCGGGAACAATGGAACCACTCTAAACCACACACTGGGAACAGTGAAAGCACTCTAATCCAGACACTCTGAGAACAGTGGAATCTCTCTAAACCAGACAATATCAAACCAATTAGAACCTCACTAAACCAGACAGTCTGGGAACAATGGAACCTCTCTAAAGCAGACACTTTGGCTACAGTGGAACCTCTCTGAACCAGATACTCTGGAAACAGTGGAACCTCTCTAAACCAGACACTCTAGGAACAGTGGAACCTCATTAAATCAAAAACTCTGAGAGCAGTGGGACCTCTCTAAACCCGACACTCTGGGAACAGTGCAACCTCTCAAAACCAGACACAATAGGAACAGTGGTATATCTCTAAACCAGACACTGGGAACAATTGAACCTCTCTAAACCAGACACTCTGGGAACAGTGGAACATATCTATATCAGACACCCTGGGAACAGTGGAACCTCTCTAAACCAGACAATCTGGGAATAGTGAAACCTCTCAAAACCAGACTCTCTGGGAACAGCGGATAATCTCTAAACCAGACACTCTGGGAACAGTGGAACATATCTATATCAGATACCCTGCGAAGAGTGGAACCTCTCTAAACCAGACACTCTGGGAACAGTGGAACATATCTAAATCAGACGCTCTGGCGCCAATGGAAACTCTCTAAACCAGACATTCTGGCTACAGTGGAACCTCTCTAAACCAAACAATCTTGGAACAGAGGAACCCTATATAAACCAGGCACTCTGAGAACAGAGGAACCTCTCTAAACAAGAAAATTTGTGTACAGTGCAACGTCTCTAAAGCAGACACTCTGGGAATAGTGGAACATCTCTAAACCAGACACTATAGGAATAGTGGAACCTCACTAATCAAGACACTCTGTGAAAAGTGCAACCTCTCAAAACCAGACAATCTGGTGAACAGTGGAACCTCTCTAAACCAGACACTCTAGCTACAGTGGAACCTCTCTAAACCAAACACTCTTGGAACAGAGGAATCTCTATATACAAGATAATCTGGTAACAGTGGAACCTCTCTAAATCAGGTAATCTGTGAATAGTGGAACCTCCCTAAACCATTCAATCTGGTAACAGTGGAACCTCTCTAAACCAGATACTCTAGCTATAGTGGAACCTCTCTAAACCAAACACTCTTGGAACAGAGGAATCTCTATATACAAGACAATCTGGTAACAGTGGAACCTCTCTAAATCAGGTAATCTGTGAAGAGTGGAACCTCTCTAAACCATTCAATCTGGGAACAGTGGAACCTCTCTAAACCAGACACTCTAGCTACTGTGGAACCTCTCTAAACCAAACACTCTTGGAACAGAGGAATCTCTCTATACAAGACAATCTGGTAACAGTGGAACCTCTCTCAGCCAGTCAATCTGGCAAAAGTGGAACCTCACTAAACCAGAAACTCTGGGAACTGTGGATCCTCTCTAAACCAGAAGCTCTGGCTCCAATGGCACACTCTACCTACAGTAGACCCTCTCTAAACCAGGCACTCTGAGAAAAGTGGAACATCTCAAGACCAGACGCTGCGGCTCAAATGTGACGATCTACCTACAGTGGACACTCTCTAAACAAGGCACTCTGAGAAAAGTGGAACCTCTCTAAACAAGACACGCTGAAAACATTGCAACCTCTCTAAACCAGACACTCTGTGAACAGTGAAACCTCTCTATACCAGACACTCTGGGAACAATGGAACCTCTCTAACCGACCCTGGAACAGTGGAAACTCTAAACCAGACACTCTGGGAACAGTGGAACTTCTCTAAACCAGACGCTATGGGAACTGTGGAACCTCTCTAAACCAGACACTCTGGGAACAATGGAACCTCTCTAGACCAGACACTCTGGGAACAGTGGAATCTCTCTAAACCAGAGCGGAACATGTCTAAACCTGACACACTGGGAACAGTGGAACCCCTCTAAACCAGGCACTCTGAGAACAGTGGAACCTGTCTAAACCAGACAATCTGGGAACAGTGGAATCTCTCTAAACCAGACAACCTGAAAACAGTGGAACCTCTCTATACCAGACGCTCTGACTACAGTAGGAACTATCTAAACCAGACACTCTGAAAACAGTGGAACCTCGCTAAACCAGAAAAACTGGGAACAGTGGCACCTCTCTATACCAGACAATCTGGGAACAGTGGCACGTCTCTCAACCAGACACTGGATACAGTGGAACCTCTCTAAACCAGACACTCTGAGAACAGTGGAACCCCTCTAAACCACACTCTGGTAACAGTGGAACCTCTCTAAACCAGACTCTCTGGGAACAGTGGAACCTCCCTAAACCAGACACTCTGGAACCAGTGGAACCTCTCTAGACCAGACACTCTGGAAATAGTGGAACCTTTATAAACCAGACGCTCTGGAAACAGTCGAACCTCGCTAAACCAGACAAGCTGGGAACATTGCAAACTCTCTAAACCAGACACTCTGGGAACAGTGGACCCGCATTAAACCAGACAATGTGGGAACAGTGGAACTTCTCTGAACCAGACGCTCTGGGAACAATGGAACGTCTGTAAACCAGACACTCTGAGAACAATGGATCCTCTTTAAACCAGATCCTCTGGAAAAAATACAACCTCTCTAAGCCACACACTCTCGATACAGTGGAACCTCTCTAAACAATACACTCAGGGAACAGTGGATCCTCTCTCAACCAGACGCTCTGGGAACAGTGCAACCCCTCTAAACCAGACACCTTGGCTAAGATACTCTGGCTACAGTGGAACCTCTCTAAACCAAACACTCTCGGGGCATTGGAACCTCTCTCAACCAGATACTCTGGCTCAAGTGGAACCTCTCTAAACTAGACAATCTAGGAACAGTGGAACCTCTCTAAACCAGACACGATGGCTACAGTGGAACCTCTCTAAATCAGACGCTCTGGGAACAATGGAACCTCTCTGAACCAGACACCATGGGAGTTCCCAGGCTGTCTAGAGTTACGAGGTTCCACTGTAATTCAGGTATATATGTACATTGGAACCTCTCTAAGCCAGACACATTGGCTACAATGAAATCTCTCTAAACTAGACTATCTGGGAACAGTGGATCCTTTCTAAACAACACACTCTCGGAAGAGTGGAAGCTCTCTAAACCTGACGCTCTGTGAACAGTGCAACCTCTCTAGACCAAACACTGTGAGAACAGTGGAGCGTCTCTAATCCAGACGCTTTGGGAACAATGGAAAGTCTGTAAACCGGACGTTCTGGGAAAAGTGGAACGTCTCTAAACCAGACACTCTGGCTACAGTGGAACGTCTCTAAACCAGACACTCTGGGAACAATGGAACCTCCCTAAACCAGACGCTTTGGGAACAGTGCAACCTCTCTAAACCAGACACTCTGGCTACAGTGGAACGTCTCTAAACCAGACACTCTGGGAACAATGGAACCTCTCTAAACCAGACGCTCTGGGAACAGTGCAAGCTCTCTAAACCAGACACTCTGAGAACAGTGGATCCTCTCTAAACCAGACACTCTACACTCTGGGAACAGTGCAACCTCTCTACACAAGACGCTCTGGGAACAGTGCAACCTCTCTAAACCAGACACTCTGAGAACAGTGGATACTCTCTAAACCAGACACTCTACACTCTGTGAACAGTGCAACCTCTCTAAACCAGCCGCTCTGGGAACAGTGCAATCTCTCTAAACCAGACACTCTGAGAACAGTGCAACCTCTCTAAACTAGACACTCTGAGAACAGTGGATCCTCTCTAAACCAGACACCATGGGAGTTCCCAGGCTTTCTAGAGTTTAGAGGTTACACTGTAATTCAGGTATATATGGGTGTGACTGGGTGTGACCAGTGTAGATCAAGATCAGCCTGTGGATCCACACAGTCGGATCAGGATCTGCACAGTTCGCCATACCATCAATAAATGAAACACCCATACTTCTTCTAGCAAGCAACATAGATATGTATCAGGTTACAGTAGTGTGCTATGTGATCAGAACCTGCACTGGTCACAAATACCAATAGCCCCATTTCTCAAGTCACAGCCACAGATGACTTCTCCAAAGATGTGTGTGTGTACTGCAACCCATATCAATTAAGCAAACCAATGTATTCCGAGTTTTTCGTTTATAGCAAATTTAAATTATGTTAAAAACTTCCTCAACCCTTTGCAAAGGGTTGATGAAGTTTTTAACATAAATGTAAATTGCCGCTAAATAATAAGAAAACACTCTTATTAAACTTACTAAGTGCAAATTCATGAACGGATTTAAAAATTAAACAAGTCCCAAATCAATTTCATATTACATCACCAGTAAATAGTGGAAAATAGCATACACAGTTTGTTTTTGTTTTTGTTTTTTCATAGAACCACTCTCAAAACCTATCCGCACGCTTACTCTTAAAACAGGAAGAACTTTGTATGGCCTAAGCTATCAGAAAACAATTTGCCTCTGAATATTGTATCTATAGATCTATCAACATCCATAGATGCGCAGTCTAATAAAACAAGGAATTGTGTTTATCAATTACAATACTGAATTAAATTTTGTCGGTTGTTTTGTTTTTATTTCCCATTTTTCTACATCAACAGTATGGTGTTGGCAGCATTTTTCCAATGAAAATGATTCTAAAGTGCTGTTAAACAAGTCGAACCATGTTTTTATTGAGCAAGAAGACAAACTATACACATTGAGTTATTCATCCGTGCATCCATCCGTGCATCCTTTCCCATCCCATCCCACATCCCATCCTTTCCAAACCCCCACCCACCCATTCGTTCTTTTACGCATACATTGACCTTAACGTCCTTTCACTACGAGCTCATATATGCATTACTGGGTACATTATACGTTATCACATATAGACGGCCCGACAAGGCCAATAAAAGGCGTCCAATTTGATGGCATTTTTTGGTTACAAATGGGTATCCATGCGGATCGACTTCTATGATATGTCAGCTGTTGGATAGGGGTGGGTATCCCCGCATATATTTGACGTTTAGGGGTCATTTTTTAGGTAATTTAGTGGTCATATGGACCCAACATTTCTCTATCATTGACATGGGTGTATAAATGTACGTATATGATTTATAACAGCATTGATAGCCGTCTGCAGATGAACTTCATTTTGTATTATTAATTATACTAACAGAACATATTTTAAAATTGGGACAATTGGAGCTGCATTTCCAGGAGCCCCACATTTAAAATGGCCGCAAACTCAATTTTGAAAAGCATAAAATGAAATATCTATGTAACTAGATGAACAAGAACAAAAACACGAGATGTCTTTTTGCAGTTGTATGTACTTTTCGGTACAACTTTCTCATTGTAATGCGTATATTTTGGTCTAGGCCTTTAAATTCAAGATCCGCCATATTGGAAAACTGAAGAAAAAAACAACAACAATGTTTCTGTAATCAGATTAGGTCAAAATATAAATTGTATGAGGTTTCCTCGCTAATTGTTATAATACATGGTATGTGGCAATTTAGAGTTGAGTTAATCATAATTTTAAAATAAAAGATGGCTGAAATCTACACTCTTGATAAACATAGAATAATATATGTATGCGGATATAGCTGGCACACCATCTGTTACCACTAATTGCATCATGGCAATCGTTATAAATGGTAACTTTCTAACGTTAGCACCATGTTTTATTATATGCTCTCTCCACCCTCCCGAATCATGAACGTTTGATATGTCTTGTAAAGTATCTAATGATGGAGTGTTGTATATAACGGCCTATCAACAGCTAAGGTCGTTTAAGGCCAGACCAATGGGGTCCATCCCGTATTTAACATTATATGTAATTTTTCGGCCATCTTGGGCGCTATCCTGTTTCTCTAATAGCATAGCTGGTTGCATTTTCTTCTGTTATTTATAAAGCACATTGTGTGGCACACATTTTGGTATAATTATATTTGTACATGTCATTCAAATGGCGACCATCTTGGCCGCTATCTTGTTTCTCTACCTACATTGCTGATTCCATTTTCTTCTGTTATTTATAAAGCACACTGCGTGGCACACATTTTGGTATATATTGGTTCATGTTATTCATTTAATTGTTAACAACATAAACATAATTACACAGTGATATCCAACTTTCTTGTACAATTTTGACATTTTGACCTTGACCTTGATCCCAAGATTAAATCAATGAAAATACAATATATCATAAGTTATAGTATATGCGGTCTAGTAAACACCAGGTATCTACTATTCTAGAATATCAATAGCAATAGCATATATAATACATATATCTTAGTGTTAGAAAATGGCGGCCATCTTGGACGCCATCTTACATTACACAAAACGCCACCATTTATACCATGTTATGCCGGCAGTGTGATAAACTTCAGACAAAGACGAACATTTTGGTATATAACATAGCTTGGGATGTTTTTTGTATCAGTACCTCCAAAAAAATACCCTGAGATTTATCCTACTATAAGGCGTGGTAATTATTTGGGAGGCATACAGTTTAAATATTCAGGTGTTGTAATGATAATTCATTTCCGAATAAAAACATGTTGCTCAGGGGGGTAATTAATTACACTAATCATCCGGTTGCGTTGTTTTCGTGACGAAATCGACTCGGCCCTTTGTGTTTTTGCCATGGATATTAATCGTTGATCCAAAATTAATTATATTATTCATATAGTAGAATGAAGGTTTGGTCGGTTGGTGTGGCAGCTATACCAAATTCAGCTACAATACTTACGAAGACACACGGGCGATATTCCGGAGAATTTACCGTCGGCTGAACAAGTTTGTGTGCTTTGAGAACCAACTTGTAAACTGTAGTTAGCGTCACAAGTATACGTGATGACGTCGCCGTCCATGTATGAACCTTCACCGTCGTTGGTGGAGTTTCCTACCGTCGATAAACCGCTTGGTGAACAAATGCCTGGAAGAGATGCGCATAATGATCGAATTGTGGATCCTTGAATATTTAATACATGGATATGGTAAATGTAAGCGTAATTGACAAGACTAAGCAACTATACTAATCAAAGCGATTGTATCGACACGTTGCCAACTATGTAGCGGAAAAAAATAGGTTACACGATAATATGACTTAATGTGATTGGCTAGAGGGAACTAACGTAACTGGAGACGCCAC
This sequence comes from Conchocele bisecta, assembly GCA_029237695.1. Lineage (NCBI taxonomy): Eukaryota > Metazoa > Mollusca > Bivalvia > Lucinida > Thyasiridae > Conchocele > Conchocele bisecta. The sequence goes on along the minus strand of CM055265.1, from coordinate 160,829,968 downwards.
ATCCGATGTCGCTTCCCTTATGTATTACGTTATTACGCTATTGGTATGAGACAGATTTTCACATTTATACACTTGCTGAGATAGACTAAAACATTACAA
>CM055265.1:160533143-160829369 GCA_029237695.1 Conchocele bisecta | reverse complement strand
ACTAAAACATTACAAGCCCTCTGCTATTATTGGTTGCCCTCTGTTTTCGGAATGTACATACCCCACTTATCATAATCCGGAGGGCAACCTTCTGAGATTGATACACCTCACTTTCAAAATCAGGTTTGAAGCTACATGGTACCTGTGAAAATTCAATAGTTTTCATAAACCTTCATTGCTATCCTTTTATAGCATATGTATGTGCGTAATTCGTTTCAGCCAACATTTACAAGAATGCGTCATTTCTGTGCTGTCCTAATCAAGAATTAGTGAATCAGATTTCAGCAAAAAATCATACAGAAAATAAAGTCGGATGCATGTCGTTTATTTTCTCGTCTAACAATATAACAAATGAGAGGGAAGTTTATATGGAATTGATTCTACATTCAGAATCTGAATTACAAAATCAACTTCATAGAGCAAAACGTATGATTAATTACATTTTTATAAATATTTTCCCTGCCACCACCCCTAAATACCCTGTGACATCCGAAATGTGACCGTGGAACACCACTAAAAATAACACCCTGAATACGAATATAACACACTACAATACATAGAGTACAATACACCACAAACACACAATTATACATTAATAAATATTCTACAAGAAATCCCGTGTCGCGCGATACGTCCATTTTAACAAATCTGAAAAGGACTAACACATATGCAGTCCCCATGAAGTTTGGTCAACATCGGTTTTGCGGTTCAGAAGAACAAAAGCTCGGACACGTGTTGAAGGACGGACGACGACGACGGACAGACGACGACGGACGAAACACGATAACAATAGTTCACGTGAGCCTTCGGCTCCGGTGAGATAAATACAATGGATAAACTAGGTTACACGATCAGATCTGAACGATTACTGGAGGCAACTAATGCTAAATAAGAGACGCTCAAGTCAATCTAGTTTCCTTCACTGTTTATGTTGTTGATATGTTGACCATTTTTCACGTGCATACACTTACTGAGTTAGACGACAGCTTTGAAGATAAGCGCGCCGTGTATTAAAATGACTGGCAACACAGACACGTGGTGGATAATATATGTAACGTGTGGGCGATAACGCGCGTGCACACTTTGCACGTTCAAACACTTACCGCACGCCATGTATTCACATTACTGGCGAAACAGACAAATGGAGGATAATAATATATCCAGCATTCAAATGACTGGCAAGACACACACATTATGGATAATACATGTATATCCAGCTTTCAAATGATTGGCTAAACATACATCTGAAAGATAATACTTACGAAGACAGACGGGCGATGTTCCGGAGAATTTACCGTTGGGCGAACACGTTTGTGTGCTTTGAGAACCAACTTGTAAAACGTAGTTAGCGTCACAAGTATAAGTGACTACGTCGTCGGCCATGTATGAGCCATCGCCGTCGTTGGTTGAGTTTCCTACCGTCGATAAAACACTTGGTGAACACACGCCTGGAATAGATGTACATACTGATCGAAATCTGAATATTTCAATATTTAATATATTTGGTAAATGTAATAATCGAAAGCCGGATGCTTGAATTCAAACATGCATTATAATGTAAGCGGATTGCCAGGGTTAATTTGCGAGCCTAAGCGACTGTTCGAATCATTAATATTCCATAGATAGGTTGTCAGAAAAGCAATTACGCACGATGTTCATGCCAATTTGTGATTGCGAAAATTTGACCAGTATATTCTCAAAATGCTTTGCTCCAAAATGGATTGAATAAACTATTTTACAACCGTTTATCACATTTATCATTTTATACACATACCGAGTTAAGACAAAAATGCTAGATATACAATTTTCTATAACCAGTTAACGCTGAAGTTCGGGCATTCTACTGATTAGCAAAACAAAATGAGACTAGTACTTACGTAGACAAGTTAACACAATATCTATGGCTGATCATATGAACTCATTACTCGGCAGGTATGTGATTGATTGCACGCGAAGGGTAATGTAACGATCGGTGTTCCTTTTCACCGCAATGCCGGTGTAACGTGAGCCCCTTAAGTCCGTGAAAACCTTCAGCCTAGCCCAGCGGCTTAAGGGGCTCACGCTGGGGGGTGTGAGCCCCGTAAGTCCGTGAAAACCTTCAGCCTAGTCATAGCGGCTTAAAGGGCTCACGCTGGGGGGGGAGAGAATTTTAAGCCCGTGGAAACCAATTTGTTGGTATATACACAATATGAATGGTAACGATGATATTACGCAATATGCACACCGCGTACCGTAGTTCTTCTACCAAATGGCGTATATTTATATGAATGTGCCGATATGTAACCGACCGTGAGAAGTTGAAGCCTGTCTGTAAAATAATCTATAATCGGTGGCTTTGCAAACCCCTTTGATGGTATATACCCAATGTGCCTATTAATAATGATATTATGCAATATGTTCCAATATAAGGCAAAAAAAACGTGAAATATATGGGACTGATTTCAATTTTCACGGCGGGGACAAAAGCACCCGGCCATGAAAAGTTTCAGCCTGTCCGTAAACTTGATATATAGAGAACACATCGGTATTTTTTCGCACCCCTGTGTTGGTATATACCCAACGGGCCTATTACTAATGATATTATGCAATATGTACGAATATAAGGCAAAGAAAACGTGAAATATATGGGACTGATTTCAATTTTCACGGCGGGGACAAAAGCACCCGGCCATGAGAAGTTTCAGCCTGTCAGTAAACTTGATATATAGAGAACACATCGGTAATTTTTCACACCCCTGTGTTGGTATATACCCAATGTGCCTATTAATAATAATATTTTGCAATATGTACCAATATAAGGCAAAAAAAACGTGAAATATATTGGACTAATTTCAATTTTCAAGGCGGGACAAAAGTACACGGCCATGAGAAGTTTCAGCCTGTCCGTAAACTTGATATATAGAGAACACATCGGTAGCTTTTCACAACCATTTGTTGGTATATACCCAATGTGCCTATTCATAATGATAGTATGCAATATGTTCCAATATAAGGCAAAAAAACCTGAAATATATGGGACTGATTTCAATTTTCACGGCGTGGACTAAAGCACCCGGCCATGAGAAGTTTCAGCCTGTCCGTAAACTTGATATATAGAGAACACATCGGTATTTTTTCACACCCCTGTGTTGGTATATACCCAATGTGCCTATTAATAATGATATTATGCAATATGTACCAATATAAGGTAAAAAAAACGTGAAATATATGGGACTGATTTCAATTTTCACGGCGGGGACAAAAGCACCCGGCCATGAGAAGTTTCAGCCTGTCCGTAAACTTGATATATAGAGAACACATCGGTACTTTTTAACACCCCTGTGTTGGTATATACCCAATGTGCCTATTGATAATGATATTATGCACTACGTACCAATATAAGGCAAAAAAAACGTGAAATATATGGGATTGATTTCAATTTTCACGGCGGGGACAAAAGCCGCACCCGGCCATGAGAAGTTTCAGCCTGTCAGTAAACTTGATATATAGAGAACACATCGGTATTTTTTCACACCCCAGTGTTAGTATATACCCAATGTGCCTATTAATAATGATATTATGCAATATGTTCCAATATAAGGCAAAAATAAACGTGAAATATATGGGAATGATTTCAATTTTCACGGCGGGGACAAAAGCACCCGGCCATGAGAAGTTTCAGCCTGTCCGTAAACTTGATATATAGAGAACACATCGGTATTTTTTCACACCCCTGTGTTGGTATATACCCAATGTGCCTATTAATAATGATATTATGCAATATGTTCCAATATAAGGCAAAAAAAAAACGTGAAATATATGGGAATTATTTCAATTTTCACGGCGGGGACAAAAGCACCCGGCCATGAGAAGTTTCAGCCTGTCCGTAAACTTGATATATAGAGAACACATCGGTATTTTTTTCACACCCCTGTGTTGGTATATACCCAATTTGCCTATTAATAATGATATTATGCAATATGTACCAACATAAGGCAAAAAAAACGTGAAATATATGGGACTGATTTCAATTTTCACGGCGGGGACAAAAGCCGCACCCGGCCATCAGAAGTTTCAGCCTGTCCGTAAACTTGATATATAGAGAACACATCGGTATTTTTTCACACCCCTGTGTTGGAATATACCCAATGTGCCTATTAATAATGATATTATGCAATACGTTCCAATATAAGGCAAAAAAAACGTGCAATATATGGGACTGATTTCAATTTTCACGGAGTGGACAAAAGCCGCACCCGGCCATGAGAAGTTTCAGCCTGTCCGTAAACTTGATATATAAAGAACACATCGGTATTTTTTCACACCCCAGTGTTAGTATATACCCAATGTGCCTATTAATAATGATATTATGCAATATGTTCCAATATAAGGCAAAAAAAACGTGAAATATATGGGAATGATTTCAATTTTCACGGCGGGGACAAAAGCACCCGGCCATGAGAAGTTTTCAGCCTGTCCGTAAAACTTGATATATAGAGAACACATCGGTATTTTTTCACACACCCTGTGTTGGTATATACCCAATGTGCCTATTAATAATGATATTATGCAATACGTTCCAATATAAGGCAAAGAAAACGTGAAATATATGGGACTGATTTCAATTTTCACGGCGGGGACAAAAGCACCCGGCCATGAGAAGTTTCAGCCTGTCCGTAAACTTGATATATAGAGAACACATCGGTATTTTTTCACACCCCTGTGTTGGAATATACCCAATGTGCCTATTAATAATGATATTATGCAATACGTTCCAATATAAGGCAAAAAAAACGTGCAATATATGGGACTGATTTCAATTTTCACGGAGTGGACAAAAGCCGCACCCGGCCATGAGAAGTTTCAGCCTGTCCGTAAACTTGATATATAAAGAACACATCGGTATTTTTTCACACCCCAGTGTTAGTATATACCCAATGTGCCTATTAATAATGATATTATGCAATATGTTCCAATATAAGGCAAAAAGAACGTGAAATATATGGGAATGATTTCAATTTTCACGGCGGGGACAAAAGCACCCGGCCATGAGAAGTTTCAGCCTGTCCGTAAACTTGATATATAGAGAACACATCGGTATTTTTTCACACCCCTGTGTTGGTATATACCCAATGTGCCTATTAATAATGATATTATGCAATACGTTCCAATGTAAGGCAAAGAAAACGTGAAATATATGGGACTGATTTCAATTTTCACGGCGGGGACAAAAGCACCCGGCCATGAGAAGTTTCAGCCTGTCCGTAAACTTGATATATAGAGAACACATCGGTATTTTTTCACACCCCTGTGTTGGAATATACCCAATGTGCCTATTACTAATGATATTATGCAATATGTACCAATATAAGGCAAAAAAAACGTGAAATATATGGGAATGATTTCAATTTTCACGGCGGGGACAAAAGCCGCACCCGGCCATCAGAAGTTTCAGCCTGTCCGTAAACTTGATATATAGAGAACACATCGGTATTTTTTCACACCCCTGTGTTGGTATATACCCAATGTGCCTATTAATAATGATATTATGCAATACGTTCCAATATAAGGCAAAAAAAACGTGCAATATATGGGACTGATTTCAATTTTCACGGCGGGGACAAAAGCCGCACCCGGCCATGAGAAGTTTCAGCCTGTCCGTAAACTTGATATATAGAGAACACATCGGTATTTTTTCACACCCCAGTGTTAGTATATACCCAATGTGCCTATTAATAATGATATTATGCAATACGTTCCAATATAAGCAAAAAAACGTGAAATATATGGGATTATTTCAATTTTCACGGCGGGGACAAAAGCACCCGGCCATGAGAAGTTTCAGGCCTGTCCGTAAACTTGATATATAGAGAACACATCGGTATTTTTCACACCCTGTGTTGATATATACCCAATGTGCCTATTGATAATGATATTATGCAATTACGTTCCAATATAAGGCAAAAAAAAACGTGTAAATATATGGGACTGATTTTCAATTTTCACGCGGGGACAAAAGCACCCGGCCATGAGAAGTTTCAGCCTGTCCGTAAACTTGATATATAGAGAACACATCGGTATTTTTCACACCCCTGTGTTGGTATATACCCAATGTGCCTATTAATAATGATATTATGCAATACGTTCCTATATAAGGCAAAGAAAACGTGAAATATATGGGACTGATTTCAATTTTCACGGCGGGGACAAAAGCACCCGGCCATGAGAAGTTTCAGCCTGTCCGTAAACTTGATATATAGAGAACACATCGGTATTTTTTCACACCCCTGTGTTGGAATATACCCAATGTGCCTATTACTAATGATATTATGCAATATGTACCAATATAAGGCAAAACGAACGTGAAATATATGGGAATGATTTCAATTTTCACGGCGGGGACAAAAGCACCCGGCCATGAGAAGTTTCAGCCTGTCCGTAAACTTGATATATAGAGAACACATCGGTATTTTTTCACACCCCTGTGTTGGAATATACCCAATGTGCCTATTACTAATGATATTATGCAATATGTACCAATATAAGGCAAAACGAACGTGAAATATATGGGAATGATTTCAATTTTCACGGCGGGGACAAAAGCACCCGGCCATGAGAAGTTTCAGCCTGTCCGTAAACTTGATATATAGAGAACACATCGGTATTTTTTCACACCCCTGTGTTATTATATACCCAATGTGCCTAATAATAATGATATTATGCAATACGTTCCAATATAAGGCAAAACAAAGTGAAATATATGGGACTGATTTCAATTTTCACGTCGGGGACAAAAGCACCCGGCCATGAGAAGTTTCAGCCTGTCCGTAAACTTGATATATAGAGAACACATCGGTAGTTTTTCACACCCCCATGGTTTAGACCTAATTTACATTTTCGGCCTTCTGGTACTTCAGGGGACAATCCTGTCATATCCCATTACAAGGCAATACGACTATACTGATTACGTTTTAATATGGAAATAAGTGACTATGGTGTGGCATGGACCTGAAATCATGTCCGGTCATTTTAAATTTATTGCTCAGCATACATTTTATTGCTGTAAAACGTTAGTTCTGGTTTTGGTTTTCACCCCCAGTACACATAGGTCCGGCCTTAAACGACCTTAGCCGTTGATAGTCCGTTATATACAACACTCAATCCTTATATACTTTGCAAGACATATCAAATATTCATGATTAGGGAGGGTGGAGAGAGCACATACCAAAATATGGAGCTCAAAATTACAATTTATAAGGATTGCCGTGCTGAATATAGTGGTAGCACATGGACTGTTATTTCCGCATACATATTGTACGGTAACCTCTCTAAACCAGACCCTTTGGGAACAGCGGATCCTTTCTAAACCAGACACTCTGGGAAAAGTGGAACCTCTCTAAACAAGACACTCTAGCTACAGTGGAACATCTGTAAATCAGACATTATGGGAACAGAGAAACCTCTAATCCAGACACTTTTGGTACAGTGGAACCTTTCTAAACCAGACACTCTGACTACAGTGGAACCTCTCTCAACAGACGCTCTGGGAACAGCGGATCCTCTCTAAACAAGACACTCTGTGAACAGTGGAATATGTCTAAACCAGACACTATGGGAACAGTGGAACCTCTCTAAACCAGTGGCTCAGGGAACAGTGGAACATATCTATATCAGACACCCTGGGAACAGTGGAACCTCTCTAAATCAGACACTCTGGGAACCGTGGAACATGTCTAAATCAGACGCTCAAGCGCCAATGAAAACTCACTAAACCAGACATTCTGGCTACAGTGGAACCTCTCTAAACCAAACACTATTGGAACAGAGGAACCTATATAAACCAGGCACTCTGAGAACAGAGGAACCTCTCTAAACATGACAATTTGGGTACAGTGCAACGTCTCTCAACCAGACACTCTGGGAATAGTGGGACATCTCTAAACCAGACACGATGGGAACAGTGTAACCTCTCTAATCAAGACACTCTGTGAAAAGTGCAACCTCTTAAAACCAGACAATCTGGTAACAGTGGAACTTCTCTAAACCAGACACTCTGGGAACGGTGGACCCTCTCTAAACCAGAAAATCTGGGAACAGTGGAACCTCTCTAAACCAAATACTCTTGGAACAAAGGAACCTCTCTAAGCTAGAAAATCTGAAAACAGAGGAACCTCTCTAAACCATACACTCTAGCTACAGTGGAACCTCTCTAAACAATACACTCTAGCTACAGTGGAACCTCTCTAAACCAAACACTCTTGGAATAGAGGAAGCTCTCTAAACCAGACAATCTGAGAACAGAGGAACCTCTATAAACCAGACAATCTGAGAACAGTGTAACCTCTCTAAACCAGACACTTTGGGAAATGTGGAACCTCTCTAAACCAGACACTCTAGCTACAGTGGAACTTCTCTAAACCAAACACTCTTGGAACAGTGGAACCTCTCTAAACCAGACACTCTAGCTACAGTGGAACGTCTCTAATCCAGGCGCTGTGGGAACAGCGGATAATCTCCAAACCAGACACTCTGGAACAGTGGAACCTCTCTAAACCAGACACTCTGAGAACAGTGTAACTTCTCAAAACCAGAAACTCTGGCAACAGATGAACCTCTCTATACAAGACAATCTGCTAACAGTGGAACCTCTCTACATGCAAACCAGGCAATCTGGGAATAGTGGAACCTCTCTAAACCATTCAATCTGGGAACAGTGGAACCTCTCTAAACCAGACACTCTAGCTACAGTGGAACTACTCTAAACCAAACACTCTTGGAACAGTGGAACCTCTCTAAACCAGATACTCTAAGAACAGTGGAACATATCTACATCAGACACCCTTTGAACAGTGGAACCTCTCTAAACCAGACACTCTGAGAACAGTGGAACCTCTCTAAACCAGACCAGATACTCTAGCTACTGTGGAAGCACTCTAATCCAGACACTCTGAGACCAATGGAATCTCTCTAAACCAGACAATATCAAACCAATTAGAACCTCACTAAACCAGACAATCTGGGAACAATGGAACCTCTCTAAACCAGACACTCTGGGAACAGAGGAACCTCTCTATACAAGACAATCTGGTAACAGTGGAACCTCTCTCAGCCAGTCAATCTGGCAAAAGTGGAACCTCTCTAAACTAGAAACACTAGGAACTGTTGCACCTCTCTAAACCAGAAGCTCTGGCTCCAATGTGATACTCTACCTACAGTAGACCCTCTCTAAACCAGGCACTCTGAGAAAAGTGGAACCTCTCTAGACCAGACGCTGTGGCTCAAATGTGACGCTCTACCGACAGTGGACCCTCTCTAAACCAGTCACTCTCAGGAAAGTAGAACCTCTCTAAACCAGACACTCTGGGAACAATGGAACCTCTCCAAACCAGACACTCTGGGAACAATGGAACCTCTCTAAACCAGACACTCTGGCAACAGTGGAATCTCTTTAAAGCAGACGCTCTGGGAATTGTGGAACCTCTCTAAACCAGACACTCTGTGAACAGTGCAACCTCTCTAAACCAGACACTCTGGGAACAATGGAACCTCTCTAAACCAGACTCTCTGGGAACAGTGGAATCTCTCTAAACCAGAGCGGAACATGTCTAAACCAGACACACTGGGAACTGTGGAACCCCTCTAAACCAAGCACTCTGATAACAGTGGAACCTGTCTAAACCAGACAATCTGGGAATAGTGCAACCTCTCTAAACCAGACACTCTGGGAACAGTGGATCCCTCTAAACCAGACACTCTGGGAACAGTGGAACCTCTCTAAACCAGACACTCTGGGAACAGTGTAACCTCTCTAAACCAGAAACTTTGGGAACTGTGGACCTCTGTAAACCAGACACTCTAGCTACATTGGAACTTCTCTAAACCAAACACTCTTGGAACAGTGGAACCTCTCTAAACAAGACACTCTAGCTACAGTGGAACTTCTCTAGACCAAAAACTCTTGGAACAGTGGAACCTCTCTAAACTAGACACTCTAGCTACAGTGGAACTTCTCTAAAGCAGACACTATGGGAACAGTGGAATATCTCTAAACCAGACACTGGGAACAATGGAACCTCTCTAAACCAGACAATATGGCTACAGTGGAACGTCTCTCACCCAGGCGCTCTCGGAACAGCGGATAATCTCTAAACCAGACACTCTGGAACAGTGGAACATATCTAAATCAGACACCCTGGGAACAGTGGAACCTCTCTAAACCAGACACTCTGAGAACAGTGTAACTTCTCTAAACCAGAAACTCTGGCAACAGATGAACCTATCTATACAAGACAATCTGCTAACAGTGGAACTTCTCTAAACCATTCAATCTGGGAACAGTGGAACCTCTCTAAACCAGACACTCTGGGAACAGAGGAACCTCTCTATACAAGACAATCTGGTAACAGTGGAACCTCTCTCAGCCAGTCAATCTGGCAAAAGTGGAACCTCTCCAAACTAGAAACTCTGGGAACTGTGGCACCTCTCTAAACCAGAAGCTCTGGCTCCAATGTGATACTCTACCTACAGTAGACCCTCTCTAAACCAGGCACTCTGGGAACAATGGAACCTCTCTAAATCAGACACTCTGGGAACAATGGAACCTCTCTAAACCAGACACTCTGGGAACAGTGGAACTTCTTTAAACCAGACGCGCTGGGAATTGTGGAACCTCTTTAAACCAGACACTCTGTGAACAGTGCAACCTCTCTAAACCAGACACTCTTGGAACAATGGAACCTCTCTAAACCAAACACTCTTGGAACAGTGGAACCTCTCTAAACCAGACTATCTAGCTACAGTGGAACTTCTCTAAACCAAACACTCTTGGAACAGTGGAACCTCTCTAAACTAGACACTCTAGCTACATGTACAATGAAACTTCTCTAAACCAGACATTATGGGAACAGTGGAATATCTCTACACCAGACACTGGGAACAATGGAACCTCTCTAAACCAGACAATATGGCTACAGTGGAACGTCTCTAATCCAGGCGCTCTGGGAACAGCGGATAATCTCTAAACCAGACACTCTGGAACAGTGGAACATATCTAAATCAGACACCCTGGGAACAGTGGAACCTCTCTAAACCAGACACTCTGAGAACAGTGTAACTTCTCTAAACCAGAAACTCAGGCAACAGATGAACCTCTCTATACAAGACAATCTGCTAACAGTCGAACCTCTCTAAACCAGGCAATCTGGGAATAGTGGAACCTCTCTAAACCATTAAATCTGGGAACAGTGGAACCTCTCTAAACCAGACACTCTAGCTACAGTCGAACTACTCTTAACCAAACACTCTTGGAACAGTGGAACCTCTCTAAACCAGACACTCTGAGAACAGTGTAACATATCTAAATCAGACACCCTTGGAACAGTGGAACCTCTATAAACCAGAAACTCTGAGAACAGTGGAACCTCTCTAAACCAGACAGTCTAGCTACTGTGGAAGCACTCTAATCCAGACACTCTGAGACCAATGGAATCTCTCTAAACCAGACAATATCAAACCAATTAGAACCTCTCTAAACCAGACAATCTGGGAACAATGGAACCTCTCTAAACCAGACACTCTGGAAACAGAGGAACCTCTCTATACAAGACAATCTGGTAACAGTGGAACCTCTCTCAGACAGTCAATCTGGCAAAAGTGGAACTCTAAACTAGAAACTCTGGGAACTGTGGCACCTCTCTAAACCAGAAGCTCTGGCTCTAATGTGATACTCTACCTACAGTAGACCCTCTCTAAGCCAGGCACTCTGAGAAAAGTGGAACCTCTCTAGACCAGACGCTGTGGCTCAAATGTGACGCTCTACCGACAGTGGACCCTCTCTAAACCAGTCACTCTGAGAAAAGTAGAACCTCCCTAAACCAGCTGAGAACATTGCAACCTCTCTAAACCAGACACTCTGTGAACAGTGAAACCTCTCTAAACCAGACACTCTGGGAACAATGGAACCTCTCTAAACCAGACACTCTGGGAACAATGGAACCTCTCTAAACCAGACACTCTGGGAACAGTGGAACTTCTTTAAACCAGACGCTCTGGGAATTGTGGAACCTCTCTAAACCAGACACTCTGTGAACAGTGCAACCTCTCTAAACCAGACACTCTGGGAACAATGGAACGTCTCTAAACCAGACACTCTGGGAACAGTGGAATCTCTCTAAACCAGAGCGGAACATGTCTAAGCCTGACACACTGGGAACTGTGGAACCCCTCTAAACCAGGCACTCTGAGAACAGTGGAACCTGTCTAAACCAGACAATCTGGGAATAGTGCAACCTCTCTAAACCAGACACTCTGGGAACAGTGGATCCCCTCTCAACCAGACACTCTGGGAACAGTGGAACCTCTCTAAACCAGACACTCTGGGAACAGTGGAACCTCTCTAAACCAGACACTCTGTGAACAGTGAAACCTTTCTAAACCAGACACTCTGGGAACAGTGGAATCTCTCTAAACCAGAGCGGAAAAGGTCTAAACCAGACACACTGGGAACAGTGGAACCCCTCTAAACCAGGTACTCGGAGAACAGTGGAATCTGTCTAAACCAGACAATCTGGGAATAGTGCAACCTCTGTAAACCAGACACTCTGGGAGCAGTGGAATCTCTCTAAACCAGACAACCTGAAAACAGTGGAACCTCTCTATACCAGACGCTCTGACTACAGTGGAAACTATATAAACGAGACACTCTGAAAACAGTGGAACCTCGCTAAACCAGACAATCTTGGAACAGTGGCACCTCTCTATACCAGACAATCTGGGAACAGTGGCACGTCTCTCAACCAGATACTGGATACAGTGGAACCTCTCTAAACCAGACACTCTGGGAACATTGGAACTCTTCTAAACCAGACACTCTGGGAAGAGTGGAATCTCTCTAAACCAGACTCTCTGGGAACAGTGGAATCTCTCTAAACCAGGCACTTTGGGAACAGTGGAACTTTTCTAAACCATACGCTCTGGGACCCTCATTAAACCAGACAATGTGGGAACAATGAAACGTCTCTAAACCAGACACTAAGAGAACAGTGGATCCTCTCTAAACCAGATGCTCTGGGAAAAATACAACCTCTCTAAACCGCACACTCTCGATACAGTGGAACCTCTCTAAACAATACACTCAGGGAACAGTGGATCCTCTCTCAATCAGACGCTCTGGGAACAGTGCAACCCCTCTAAACCAGACACCTTGGCTAAGATACTCTGGCTAAAGTGGAACCTCTCTAAACCAAACACTCTCTGAACATTGGAACCTCTCTCAACCAGATACTCTGGCTCAAGTGGAACCTCTCTAAACTAGACACTCTGGGAACAGTGGAACCTCTCTAAACCAGTTAAGATGGCTACAGTGGAACATCTATAAACCAGACGCTCTGTGAACAGTCAAACCTCTCTAAACCCAGACACTCTGGGAACAATGGAAACTCTCTAATCCAGACACCATGGGAGTTCCCAGGATGCAATGGGTTGATGAAGTTTCTAACATAAATGTAAATTGCCGCTAAATAATAAGAAAACACTCTTATTAAAGTTACGAAGTGTAAATTCATGAACGGATTTAAAACTTAGACAAGCCCAAATCAATTTCATATTACTTCACCAGTAAATAGTGGAAAATAGCATACACGCGTACTATTAAAACAGGAAACAATTTGTCTATGAATATTGTATGTATAGATCTATCAACATCCAGAGATGCGCAGTCTAATAAAACATGGAATTGTGTTTATCAATTACAATGCTGAATTAAGTTTTGTCGTTTGTTTTATTTTTATTTCCCATTTTTCTACATCAACAGTATGGTGTTGGCAGCACTTTTCCAATGAAAGTGATTCTAAAGTGCTGTTAAACAAGTCGAACCATGTTTTTATTGAGCAAGAAGACGAACTATACACATCCTTTCCCATCCCATCCCATCCCACATCCAATCCCATCCAAACACCCACCCACCCATTCGTTCTTTCACGCATACATTGACCTTAACGTCCTTTTCACTACGAGCTCATATATGCATTACTGGGTAAATTATACATATCACATATAGACGGCCCGACAAGGCCAATAAAAGGCCTCCAATTTGATGGCATTTTTTATTACAAATGGGTACCCATGCGGATCGACTTCTATGATATGTCAGCTGTTGGATAGGGGTGGGTATCCCCGCATATTTGACGTTTATGGGTCATTTTTTAGGTCATTTAGAGGTCATATTGACCCAATATTTATCTATCATTGACATGGGTGTATAAATGTACGTATATGATTTATAACAGCATTGATAGCCGTCTGCAGATGAACTAATGTTATCCTTCATTTTGTATTATTAATTATACTAACAGAACATATTTTAAAATTTGGACAATTGGAGCTGCATTTCCTGGAGCCCCATATTTAAAATGGCAGCAAACTCAATTTTGAAAAGCATGAAATGAAATATCTATGTAACTAGATGAACAAGAACAAAACAACGAGATGTCTTTTTCCAGTTGTATGTACTTTTCGGTACAACATTCTCATTGTAATGCGTATATTTTGGTCTAGGCCTTGAACTTCAAGATCCGCCATATTGGAAAACTGAAGAAAAAAAACAACAATGTTTCTGTAGTCAGATTAGGTCAAAATATAAATTGTATGAGGTTTCCACGCTAATTGTTACATGGTATGTGGCAATTTAGAGTTGAGTTAATCATAATTTTAAAATAAAAGATGGCTGACATCTACACTCTTGATACACATATAATAATATATGTATGCGGATATAGCTGGCACACCATCTGTTACCACTAATTGCATCATGGCAATCGTTATAAATGGTAACTTTCTAACGTTAGCACCATATTGTATTATATTCTCTCTCCACCCTCCCGAATCATGAACCTTTGATATGTCTTGTAAAGTATATAATGATGGAGTGTTGTATATAACAGCCTATCAACAGTAAAGGTCGTTTAAGGCCGGACCAATGGGGTCCATCCCGTATTTAACATTATATGTAATTTTGCGGCCATCTTGGGCGCTATCCTGTTTCTCTAATATCATAGCTGGTTGCATTTGCTTCTGTTATTTATAAAGCACATTGTGTGGCACACATTTTGGTATATATTTGTACATGTCATTCAAATGGCGACCATCTTGGCCGCTATCTTGTTTCTCTACCTACATTGCTGATTCCATTTTCTTCTGTTATTTATAAAGCACACTGCGTGACACACATTCTGGTATATATTGGTTCATGTTATTCATTTAATTGTTAACAACATGAACATAATTACACTGTGATATCCAACTTTCTTGTACAATTTTGACATTTTGAACTTGACTATAAGGTATAGTATATGCGGTCTAGTAAACATCAGGTATCTACTATTCTAGAATATAAATAGCAATAACATATATAATACATATATCTTAGTGTTAGAAAATGGCGGCCATCTTGGACGCCATCTTACATTACACAAAACGCCACCATTTATACCAATTTATGCCGGCAGTGTGATAAGCTTCAGACAAAGACGAATATTTTTGTATATAACATAGCTTGGGATGTTTTTTGTATCAGTACCTCCAAAAAATATCCTGAGATTTATCCTACTATAACATGTATAAGGCGTGGTCATTATTTTGGAGGCATACATTTTAAATATTCAGGTGTTGTAATGATAATTCATTTTCTGAATAACAACATGTTGCTCAGGGAGGTAATTAATTACTGTACATCATCCGGTTGCGTTGTTTTCGTGACGAATGTGTTTTTGCCATGGATATTAATCGTTGATCCAAAATTAATTATATTATTCATATAGTAGAATGAAGGTTTGGTCGGTTGGTGTGGCAGCTATACCAAATTCAACTACAATACTTACGAAGACACACGGGCGATGTTCCGGAGAATTTACCGTCGGCTGAACAAGTTTGTGTGCTTTGAGACCCAACTTGTAAACTGTAGTTAGCGTCACAAGTATACGTGACGACGTCGCCGTCCTTGTATGAACCATCACCGTCGTTGGTGGAGTTTTTTACCGTCGATAAACCGCTTGGTGAACAAATGCCTGGATGAGATGCGCATAATGATCGAATTGTGGATCCTTGAATATTTAATACATGGATATGGTAAATGTAAGTGTAATTGACAAGACTAAGCAACTATACTAATCAAAGCAATTGTATCGACACGTTGCCAACTATGTAGCGGAAAAAAATAGGTTACACGATAATATGACTTAATGTGGCTGGCTAGAGGGAACTAACGTAACTGGAGACGCCACATAGGAGTAACACATATGCAGTCCCTATGAAGTTTGGTCAACATCGATTTTGAGGTTCAGAAGAACAAAAGCTCGGAAAAGTGTTGAAGGACGGACGACGACAACGGACAGACGACGACGGACGAAACTCGATAACAATAGTTCACGTGAGCCTTCGGCTCCGGTGAGATAAATACAATGGATAAACTAGGTTACACGATCAGATCTGAACGACTACTGGAGGCAACTAATGCTAAATAAGAGACGCTCAAGTCAATCTAGTTTCCTTCACTGTTTATGTTGTTGATATGTTGACCATTTTTCACGTGCATACACTTACTGAGTTACACGACAACTTTGAAGATAAGCGCGCCGTGTATTCAAATGACTGGCACCACAGACACGTGGAGGATAATATATGTAACGTGTGGGCGATAACGCAAGTGTGCACTTTGCACGCTCAAACACTTACCGCACGCCATGTATTCACATTACTGGCGAAACAGACAAATGGAGGATAATAATATATCCAGCATTCAAATGACTGGCAAGGCACACACATTAGGGATAATACATGTATAGCCAGCATTCAAATTATTGGCTAAACATACATCTGAAAGATAATACTTACGAAGACACACGGGCGATGTTCCGGAGAATGTACCGTCGGGCGAACACGTTTGTGTGCTTTGAGAACCAACTTGTAAAACGTAGTTAGCGTCACAAGTATAAGTGACTACGTCGTCGTCCATGTATGAGCCATCGCCATCGTTGGTTGAGTTTCCTATCGTCGATAAAACACTTGGTGAACACACGCCTGGAATAGATGTACATAATGATCGAAATCTGAATATTTCAATATTTAATATATTTGGTAAATGTAATAATCGAAAGCCGGATGCTTGAATTCAAATATGTATTATAATGTAAGCGGATTGCCAGGGTTAATTGGCGAGCCTAAGCGACTGTTCGAATCATTAATATTCCATAGATAGGTTGTCAGAAAGGCAATTACGCACGATGTTCATGCCAATTTGTGATTGCGAACATTTGACCAGTATATTCTCAAAATGCTTTGCTCCAAAATGGATTGAATAAACTATGTTACAACCATTTATCACGTTTATACACATACCGAGTTAAGACAAAAATGCCAGAGATACAATTTTCTATAACCAGTTAACGCTGAAGTTCGGTCATTCTACTGATTAACAAAACAAAAAGAGACTAGTACGTACGTAGACATACTGGCTGTGTTCCTGAGAATGTACCGTCGGACGAACAAGTGTGTGTGTCTTGTGAATAAACTTGTAAAGTATAGTTAGGGACACAGGTATACGTGACGACGTCGCCTTCCATGTATGAACCATCACCGTCGTTGGTGGAGTTTCCTACCGTCGGTAAACCACTTGGTGAACACACACCTGGAGGAGACGGACAAAAGGAATCAAGTTAACCAAACATATATGGCTGATCATATGAACTCATTACTCGGCAGGTGTGTGATTGATTGCACGCGAAGGGTAATGTAACGATCGGTGTTTTCACCGGAATGCTGACATGGTTTAGACCTCATTTACATTTTCAGCCTTCTGGTACTTGAGTGGGGAATCCTGTCATATCCAATTACAAGGCAATACGACTAATCTGATTACGTTTTGATATGGAAATAAGTGACTATGGTGTGGTATGGACCTGAAATCAGGTCCGGTGATTTTAAATTTATTGCTGAGCATACATTTTCTTGCTGTAAAAAGTTAGTTCTGGTTTTGGTTTTCACCCCCCAGTACATATAGGTTAAATAAGGGATGGACCCCGTTGGTCCGACCTTAGACGACCTTAGCCGTTGATAGTCCGTTATATACAACACTCAATCCTTATATACATTGCAAGATATATCAAAGATTCATGATTCGGGAGGGTGGAGAGAGCACAAATCAAAGTATGGAGCTCAATGTTAGAAAATTACAATTTATAAGGATTGTCGTGCTGAATATAGTGGTAGCACATGGTATGTCAGCTATTTCCGCATACATATTGTATTATATGTTCATCTAGAGTGTAGATGTCAGCCACCTTTGATTTTAAAAGTATGATTAACTCAACTCTATATTGCCACATACCCATTCTGTCCACTTCGTCATCTGTTCGCGTTCAATGGTAAAAAAATGGCGCCAGAGGATGACTCCGTAACCAAACAGGGGCCTTTTTTTAACGGAATTCGCTACAAAACTGAGGTCAAAACCGTGTATCCGCACGAAATAATGCCGACTTTCTCGCGTTATTCTGCACACTTATAATGTTGCCAATATATTTAAATTGACTTATATTTCATAAACACGCAAAATAGTAATTAAAATAATATTTACATTTATAAAAAATGCTCTAAAAAGGGCGTAAAAATCACGGTTTATTCGTTAAGATCGACTGTGCGACTCATTCCCTGCGTTTGGTTTGAAGACGTACTGGTTCCCAGTGCTCGTCAACAAGCAAGCGGGAGCTGAAAATAGTTCAAGTTCCGCGATTGCAGAATACTACAAGCCTTTACCCAGATATTCCCAACGACAGACACCTGACCAATACACAAGTAGAAAGGTAATACATTTAAGTTATTACTTCCACCTATCATTTGTTCGAAACTGCTGCTATGCGGAATTTCATTCAGCGTACACATAACATGTTCTTATTTCCGACAAGAGTAGAAGCCGGCAAATTGTTTCATAATTTGGCTAGCGTAATCGTTACAACGCTTTAAATTAATGCACGGACCGTAGCGATGGATGATAAATGAGCATTCAGTTGTGTTACGTTTCTGCAGTTCATTAATTGATTGATTTATTGTTGTTTAACGGCCTACCAACAGCTAAACCTATGACCGGGAGGGTGGACAAATGGGTCTTATGGGAGTTGTGACCAGTGTAGCTCCTGATCAAATTGCACGCTTTCTGTGGCCTGATAAGGATCTATGTTGATTGTAGAAGCATATCCGGTCTTTCATTGAGAGACTGGCGAGCAGTGCAGATCCTGATCAGACTGTGCGGATGCACAGGCTGATCTGGATCTACGCTCGTCGTAAAACCCGTAAGCCCTATTTCTCAAGTCCCAGTCACAAATTAAGGTATAATCTACAATACTGAGATTCACGCCTGGTTCCATCACTTTCCATCACTAAGACAATATTGGGTAATCTGATTGCAATAAGGGTGCCTGACACTGGATCGGGATATTTTGTTCTCGGTATGGAAAGGCTGATAGTGTAAATTGATGGATATTTGCAGAATTAGCAACTTAGTTTTCTTACCAGGTGAGGTGATTATCTTGAATTAATACATATGCGTGGGTTCTACAGATAATCAAACATGGTTCGCTAAGCTCACTCGTTTGATTGGCGTAAGGACCCACTCACCTATGCATTATTTCAAGATAATTAGCTCGCTTCGCTAAATAATGCTATTTAATACAAAAATACTATTTCTCTATGGGAATTTAACATGGAAATGATATACAAACTATAAATAAAACAAAACTTAAATTTTGAAAATCATTCATTATTCCTCCAGTTCTAAACATTATGAGTGCCCGCTATACAGATATAATCATTTAGTAATATATATTTTACTGATAGTGACTCGCGGTGGTATCAGGCTATTTTCATATGCAAATGAGGCATGCTATTTTTTAATTATTTATTCTAGTTAAATGCGTCACTTTCGACAGATTATAAAGTATGATCATAGCACATCAAAAAATAAATACAGAGAATAAATAGTAATTTCCGTTAACATTTTAAGGAAACGCAGTTATGGCCCCTGATATAAGTGTGGAAATTGACATCTGATATCAAATGTATAATAATGCCAATCAATACGTGGGTTAATGGTGAATAATGTTTATTTTGCCAGACAATGTCTCGGATTATGTCTGATATAAAGAACGGTTTGTGCCTACTGGGTGGGCATGCACATGTACCTTTAATCTCCTGGTAAACATCTTCACATATATGAAACTATTATGTATCTATGAGGATTTAACATGCCGAAATCTTTTTCGTAATACAATTATTATTTGATTAAATTTCGTGAAATAAAAATAAGTCTCATTATTAAATTTTGCTATGTAGTAATAATAGTGGAAAATTGTGTCTTGTATGCTGGCATATATTTGCCATCAAGATGTCGACATAATTTATCGCAATATGTTGACTTAAATATCATGACATGTTAACATGACCTGATAAGTTGCCACAACAAGTCAACATAATGTGAAAAGTCAACATACCGTGAGAAGTTAGCACACTATGTCGACATAACGTGATCAATTAACACACACTGTCGCCATAATATGATATTTTATCTCAACAAGTCGACATAACTTGATATTTATCTCAACATGGCGAGTTTTTTTAACGTGATAAGTTAACACAACATTTTGATATAATATGATAGTTTTACACAACATGTCGACACAATGTGATATTTTATCTCAACATGTCGACATAGTTTAGCGTCGGCATCTCAACAGCAAGTATATGTCACCATAGTTTTGCAATATTTATATATATAATCTTATAAGAATGCAAGTTTACACAGAACTGACAGCATTTTTAGTGTCCATGTATATCATTTATGTACGGCCATAGAAATTTAGTTAGGAGATTTATCTGCTCATCCAAATGTTGTGTGGGTGGGGGGGGGGGGGTGGGAAATTTTCATTTTTCGTACTGACTGTATAGTGTCAGATTGCTTTTGAACTCTTTTGAAAATAGATACATGTACACTTACAAATAAAATAACAATTTGGCAATTCATTTCAGTGATGGGTATGGTTCCTATTAAAAAACTGCAATTAACTAAAGTTGATAAATACATGTACCATGTATCCTGCATATTTTACAACCTGTTTGTATTTTTCCTGTCTTCTGCAGATTTTCAACGCACAGACGCATTGACCGCCTATACTGGGACACCTGGTTTGCGAGCATTTACCAGTTGTGGAGAGACAAATAGACAATAAAAGTTACAGAAAATACTGAGAAGGTATGATTTTGCTGAAAAATAAAATATCTGTTGTGTGAATTTAGGCCAGAAAACATAATTCCGCCGTGTCAGAAAAATATCTGTGTGTCGGAGCTTTTTATGGGAATTTCGTGTTACCCTTGTCCGTTCCTTCCTTCCATCCGTCCGTCACCTACCTTGTAGCTCGTACAATTTTAAAACCATACTAGCTACAAACTTTAAACTTAGTATGTACATGTAGCTTCCTTATGATGAGTCGATTTTTGATTCGACCCCCATGTCATGGATTATCTCCCATTTCTTTACTTAAAATTTCCCAATTTTGCATTGAAAATCGTAAATTTTTTAAACCGTTCTAGCTACAGACCTGAAACTTGGTATGTAGCTTCCTTATGATGAGTAGATGTGCAAAGGTTTACTTCTATTTCGTATTAGACCCACGGGTCATGCATTATCTCCCCCTTTCTGACTTAGAATTTGGCAAGTTTGCATTGTAACTTGTAAAACTTTTAAATCGTAATAGCTACACATTATATTGCCTCTTAATGGCGTATGACAGGATTTCTCCCTCATGTACAAGAATGCAGAAAATGTAAATGAGGTATAAACCATGTCGGCATTCCGGTGAAGTGATGAAACACTGATCGTTACATTATCATTCGCATGCTCACAAGATTTAGAGCACTCACAATATTTAGACTTCAGGTTTGATGTAGGGTTGCATCAATATTGTGTTTGAGAACAAAATGGATATGTTAATTATATAAAGGATTATTGGAGTATTTGGAAACGTCGGTTATTAGTGAGTAATGTTCTTTTGAGCATCAGTAACGTTGCAACCACTGATAGCCTGAGTAGTATATAGGGAGTCATAATTATACCGCGACCAGTCACAGCGTTTGATAGTGGTGAGAAATGTTCCACCTATATCAAAAAAGTATGATTTTGTTATAAGTGAAAAAAAAGGTATTACCTTCCCCAACTTGTATTTAAAAAGTAGTTGTATAAAAACGTTTTTTATAGAACTCAAAAATATATACAATTGCACATACTTTTCTTGAAAATTAAAATAAATTATTAATTCGGCTCCCTGTTTTTCGGATACCAAAATGTGGAAAAGAAATACTCGGTGGGTTCATATCTGTACACATTTGAGACGTGTTGTGTATTTTCTGTATGCATACTTACCATGGATTTCGAGAGACACTATATATAAGAGTGTTGACTGTGGTACATGGTAACACGATTACTTCCTGGTACGGACTGTTGAAGTTATAGAAATGTATGGTGGTCAGTGGGTGTTGTAAATTTCCCCCCCCCCACTTTATCTCCCAGTTTTAACCTAAATTTATCCCAATCAGTATTCTCAATCTTGAGAAGGGTGGCGCGCGCCTTAGTTCTAATAGTTATTTTTAAATCCTCATATTGAGACATCTCCTCCACCACCAACTCAAATCTGCTTTGGACACGATAACGTCGATGCTATTTTTCTTAGACCTTGTGAGAACCGATATTCTGTCGTGCTTTCTACTTTTATTTTCAAATTTTCTTCCCACTACTCTGAACGCCATACATAACAACCCAGCCCCAGCGGCTACCCCGCTCAAACCCGCTGCAATAGGAATTGCCACGACTGTAGATAACAATGCAGTGGTTCCGGCCCCACCCATTATATAAATTGCCACCAGCACGGTGCTCGCCCCCTCGGCTATATTTGCAGCTCGTCTATATTTTTTAGCATTTACCTTCCGAGTTTCCCCCTCTTGTTTTATAATCTGCTGTATCTCGACGATATTTTCCAACCTGAAGTTTGACGGGGTCAAATCCCCCCAATTGTCCAACATTGTTGGTATTATTCAACGGTATTAAATGTTCACTCGTCATAAATCAAGTTCAATTAAAAATGTTACAATAGTGGAAGAACTCGCTGGGTCAGAGACTTTCGTAACAAAGTTAATAACACTACCTTCGGAAAGTCTAATTGGATCGTCACCGGCGAACAAAATAACCGCTTAACTCTGTCCAGCGAGTTTAGTGACTCCAATCGCCCGTTCTGTCCCATCCAGTACGAGATCCACGGCGACCGCGCCCACATATTTACCATTATAATTAACCGAGCAGACCGCCATTCGGAGAAGTGTACATGGAGCTGTCATGGCGTATCCCCCATATATATAGCTCGCTTTGGCGCCGAACGAATATTCATAGATCCGCTCATTCAATGGGCCCCGCTTCTCAGCCCAAACTGTGATGACACGTTTTTGTGTTTGCAATAAATTAAACTGCTCTACATATGTGTCCAACAATGTGGCAAGCTGCGCGATAGCGGTATGGGCCTCAACACGAACCTTTTCAGAGGTCTCCTCAAGTGCTTTGTTCGCGGCTCTACGAACACGTTTCAGTTTATCGGAAACTTCCATAAACTCTGTATGGGCCTCTTCCTGAAATTCGGTTATTTTCCCACCTAGTTTGTTTAGTTCTGTATGTGTTTCTTCACGACTTTGTGTAGTCACAGCCAGGGCATATACTCTAAGTTGTGATAGTAGACTATTGTGAATATCGTCCGTGGCCACCGATATAGTTCTATTGATCAGTGATATGGTTTTGTTGGTAGTTAAAAAATCACCTGTGGGGTTGGATCCGTCGGGAACATCATTGTTACTCGGATTCTTTGAATTTATATCCCAAATTGTCAATAAATTGGAAGAACTACCTGGTCTGTATATACTCATAATGTTGGTTGTTATAAATTCTATTATGAACTCTTCAACTCTCTCGCTTGATCATCAATAATAGAGGCCGTAAATTCGTGGATATGTCCCGATTCCAAAACTTTCATCTCGGGGCCTGGGAAGTTTAAGGTCACAGTCTCCCCAAAGAAACAATCACTGGCTTGCACGGTTTTTAGTAATGTGCTTGGAGATCCGTCTAACGTGTTGTACGATGTGTTCACCCAATCCAGGTGCACCCTGAGAGTTTTCGTGAATGGGAAGTCCACCGGGTTATCACCGACGTACTCACCAGAGACAAACTATCCTTTATTCGCGGAGTATGTCTCTCTAAAACCGAGTCGAGTACCCAACGTCGGGGAATTCCTTATCCGGCTGTCTGTGCCGATGGTCATTGTTGTGAGCCCGGTAGCCTTCGATACTGTGAGGTTGACTATATCTTTGAGCTGTCTAAAACTCCACAGTCCGGGAGGCAGCTTTACCCCTACTTGGCGTCCATCCTTCACATACACAAACCCTTCGCTCTTCCCCACATTCTCGCACCCAACCGTGAAGGTGATTGATATGAGGCCTACCCGGCGTTTTCCACAGCAGTTGTCGATTGACTTCTGAAGTTCACAACTCTCTTTTTGAACATTGGTGATAGTATCAAACATGATAATATATATTTGTCAACGGATACCAAGGCTTTTGGCTTTAATTCTAATGCAAAGTACGCGGTCAGCGGGGTCTACGCCACTAAGGAGGGCGCTCCCCGGCTTGTGCACCCCACTATCCAAGTTAGCGGTGGAACACGATTTCAAACCAACTTCCCCGACATCTTTGAACAATATAGGCTGCCAAAGATTACTACCATGGAGGCTGTGAACGGGTGGAAAGCGACGCCGATGCAGTTTTGGCAGAATCAGCTCAACTTCGCCGTATGGTGCGCAACAGCTGGAAGCGGGGTTTCCTCTCAGGACCATCTGACCTCGGAGGATCCCTTCTTGAGGGCCATTTACAACTTTCACGCGTACTACACTATTAGGAGGATTCAAAGAACAAAAAATCTCTCTGCCGCAGGACGACGGCTGGAATCCCATTTCCAGCTCATACGACCGTAGGGCGTTCGAAAGACTGTGTAACGAATGTGGGGTCCCAAAAGACGCGGACTGGCGCCAGAAAGAGTTCTGGTATACTTTCGGTTTAGGTGACGTTTACATGACGGGTATGGGGTTTGTGAAGCACCCAAAGGATCCACCACCACCAACAAAACTAAAGAATACCGACTTCGTACCATGGTCTTTCAAATCGGCCCACGTTGATTTCATTCAGCAACCTGCATGGGTAAATACCGCGTGGGGATCATTTATGTTAGATAAAAGCACTGGATTTACTCATGCCGGGGTTACTCACCTCAACGACTCCATTCGCACATACGTCTGGGCCATCCTCGGCGCCCAGGCGCAAGCATGCAGTTCTATAATTGGAACCGGGACGGCGTTCGATAGCCAGAAACAGTTCTTGGTAAATGTCGAGGACGCCATCTCATCTCCGGTGGACCTCCCGGATGCGATCCAGCGGTATCAAGACGTTTTGCAGTATGCCGGCACCCCAGTAGACTATGTATTTGGAATAGGTCTTTATATGGCACCGAACAATATGATACTACGAGACGACCAGGTTGACGGTTACAATAATCAGATCGTAATCGCCACCGTCAAACAAAATATCGGTCATAACGGAAACGTGAACGCGGATATCATCAAGCGCACCGCGCATGGAACCGATTTCATAAAACCACAAGCACGCACCCCAGTACAAAGCACCCCATCAAGTTCCTTCGGAACTAGTGTCACAGCCCACGAGGATGAGAAATTAGGGTTCGTCGTCGGTGGCGGTCGGACTATTCGTGCTTTGGTTTTAGGAACTCTCGGGTGGCGAATAATAGATGACCGGCGATCGCCACGATTAAAGTCCAAGTATTCTCGGAGAGCCATCCGGCCGTTTTTGATAATATAGATAACAATTAGGAGACGAGACCCCCAATCAACGCAGGCAGCGCGGCAGCCGCCTTTCCGGCTAATTTAGCCAGGAAACTGGCGAAGACTTTTAGATGATTTTTTACCCATTCTTTGACTCCACCTGGTGTTGGGCCGGGTTGTGGACCGGGTTTGGGCGCGGGTGCAGCCGCACCTCCAGTGAAAGCTAGAACTATGGCAGATATAGTCATGCCGAAAGCTGTGAGGATGGTTAATATCGTGACGCCCTGCTCTCTGAACAGTGTGCGAAGACGCTCACCAAGTGTCGTCTCCTCGTGCAGAACCCTCGAGATTGTTTCGCGGATCCGACTTATTTGGGCGCGGAGACCCTCACGGCAAGCCGATGCAGCCTCCAAGCGAGCTGCTCTTTCATCCCGCAACAACCGCAGGCGAACGGTGATCCGCTCGGTAGATTCTCTATCGCCACGGGCTTCCACAAGTTTTCTTTCTTCTAGCGCGATATGTTCATCCAGTGCCGAGAGTTTTGAGAGGTTAAGGACCAGTTCGCCACGGACCGTTTGTAGAGCCTTATCGAGCACCCGGAGTTCGCGAAGAGGTAACGGTGGGTCATCCATTGTGCTGAGTATTCCATCTATCTCGCTTTCGCTGAGCTCCATTGTGCGAATAGCGTCGATGGCTACACGAGGGACCTCGCTGAGCTCGATTGTTTATATCGCGGCGGCTTTCTTCGCCATCGTTTCGTCGGTAGACTGTAGGGCCTCTACAGCACGGGTGGGCATAATTATTTTAACCCTCTTCCAATCTACGAATCCTAGTTCGTCCCTTACGATTTCGCCAGCGCTAGGGCTTTTCCGGTCTTCATGTTGATGATTGGGATATTTGGTGCTGATCGTAGTCGCAACCTACCATACCGATCCAATTCTAACTTGGTGTAGTCGCGGCCGACAGACGGGACTAAACCTTTTTCTGTCAAACTGTTGTAGTAGTCGTCTACTTAGACTAATGGTGTTGGTAGCGCCACCTATTTACTCGCCGGCTGGAGTCTCTATGAAGGGTGTTCCGTCATCGATGTCATCATCATCTAGGTCATCATCTCGGTAATCGTCTCGATCGCCCGTAGTGGGATCGAATTCGTCCATGTTAATATCGTAACCAGCCATTTTTAACGATGTATTAAAGAAAAACCCATACAGGTTTAATAGAGTTACTAAATATGTCTTCGAGTCAATACGGCCGCAAACTCAATCCATACCGCAGACTGCGGGAGCCCCTCGGGGGCGAAAGGCGTGAGACAGAGCGTCGTTATTACGAACAACACATCGACGATCGACCAGAACCAGCAGCTCTTGGCCCGTTTCCCAACCTCGGAGCTAGCGACGTCATTGTGCCGGGGACTGTTCGCCTCGCTTTCACTATTTCGCTGACGTCGACGGACGTGGACCGAACCGTCGTTCAGAACCTGGGTCGCGGTATCGTCAAGAAGACCACGATAAATATTTCTGGTAATGAGGTGATGTCGATCGACGACAGCGACGTCTACCATTGTCACCAGGACCTGTGGAAGACGGCGCAAGAGCGCGAAAACGCTGTCTATCAGGGTATTCACACCAGCACAAATAAGAACGCAACCAGACTTAGAATCGGGGCTGGTAACAAGGCAGATAACGTCGCGAGGGACAACGCGATCGCGGCCGCTTACGGCAACCGCTTCTACATCCCGCTCGACTTTGAGCTGTTGGAGAGTCACATGCCCTACTATCAGAGCGCTTTGGCTGACCGCCTCGAATACGAACTAACGTTCAACGACTACGGCCGAGTTCTTATAGCCACCGACATGGCATCGACGTATACGATCGATAATGTTTCGCTGGAGTACGACATGGTAACGATGCCCGAACTCGCGCGATTGATCAGATCCCAGTACTCCGGGCGCGTTGCCATACTTTACGACCGAGTTCTTCACCACCTCAAGATGACGAAAGACAAAAAGCGATACATTGTGGAATATTAACGTCAACGTACCCGCCCGCTCGATGAAAGGTATACTGATGCTGTTCGAGGGGGTCGGTTCGCGCTCGGGGTTAGAAAAACCGACAAATTCTAGAACCACAAAATCACAAAGGTCGAGATGACGATCGAAGGAGTCCCCAATCAGCTCTACAGCCAGGGCCTTCGCGCGCACCAGCAGTGGGACGAAGCCAGAAAACAGTTTGCTGCCGGCTGTAAGCGCTCCCCGGTTGCCGCAGTTGCCATAGACCTGCAGCTCTCGGACCTGCAGCTCCCTCGCACAGTTCCTGACTACCAAATACGCGTTATGGCTAGACATGCGAGCCAGCGACGACGACCAAATGCACGGTAGTGGACGCCATGTTGAGAACGCTAGCGAGGGTGTGACGATCCATACAACCAAAGAGGCGGACGGAGCAGGCGCATTGAACGGGTATCTATATATAATCACAGATGCGCAACTCAACATCGAAGATGGTCGATACGTCTCAGCTTTATATTAACAATAAAAAACCTCTGGTTTTTACAAAGGATGCCCACTCTGCCATAATATGTGGACAGACAGGATGTGGAAAAACGGTTTTCATCCTCGACTTGCTCGAGGGGCCCTACCGCGATGCATTTCCGCACATTGTGATCCTGTGTCCCACTGTGCGACACAACGATACTCATCAGCGGCGCCCGTGGATATGGACTGACCCTGAGGTATACGTCGTTGTCCCCGGCGACAGGCTTCACGATTAGCTGCGGGGTTTATACCAAATATTACAGTGTGAGTCCACCCTATACGTGATTGACGACTGCTCGGCCAAGGCGGCGATGACCAAAAAGAAGGACATGCTCTCCGAGCTCGCATTTTCTGGCCGGCATGCGGGACAAAGCGTATGGATCTCCACTCAAAAGTACAACGCCGTCCTCAAGGATTTCCGCGAGCAAACGAAATGGGTCGCCCTCTTCCACTGCAAGGAACGAGACTCATTCGATGAATGTCTTCGAGAGAACGACGTTATCCCAACGCGCGAGGAGCGCCTGGAGGTTCGACAGATGCTTTCAAAAACTAAGCACGCCAAGCTTGTGTTAAAGACTGATCAACCAACTGCCAAAGTATTAAGCACAGCTTAGATTGTGCTTAACGCTCGTTAGTAACTGCTGAACAATGCTGAACAAATACTGAGCAATTGCTGAACAATGCTTAACAAAATACTCAACAATACTTAACAATGCTGAACAATGGTTAACAAAATACTTAACAATACTTAACAATGTTGAACAAAATAATTAACAATGCTGAACAATGGTTAACAATGTTAATAATGTGTTGCTCCGCTGCAAGCTTTGTTGCGAGTATAACGGTGATTATAAGTATCGGATGGTGCGTTTGGCAATATGTTAGACTTATGAGGTTAGCCAGAACTAATTGTTAAAAATAAAATAATGAACTGCGATGAACTTCTAGATCAGCTAATGGAAGAAACAGTCGTGTCGGCAGTCGACACGACTGGAACTGTAGGAGACGACACGACTGTCGGCACGACTGCCGATACGAATGAAAACACGACGCGACGCGAGCGGCTAGCTGCGCTGGTTGCTGGGACAATCGGAGTAGTATTTCGGTAGGCGTCTCTCAGTTTGTTAGGTGGATAAGATGTCAGATGTCGAGGTTGATAAAATGTATGCGCGATACGAATCTAGGTTAGGTGCAGAGATGACGAAAACTCTTGGATCGGCGGCTATTCATTTGTACGCTACCACTGTTAGTATAATTCTCCCTATATCTGACACCGCGGGGTTGATTAATGATTTAGAGACTGACCCTTTTGTATGGCACACTCTTAGAACAGCCTGCTGCTCAATTTATCACAAGTTTGGAATATACTTAGCTCCGCTGACAACCGCGTTGATCACGGCTAAGCACTGTCAATTTGGACATATATGCCCACGAAAATGATGACAAAAGACTCACCTCCGAGAGTGACGGAGCCACAATCGGAGATTGTACCGCAGGAACTATTTCCGATTGAACCTCCGATTGCACGACACAAAAATCCAAAAAGACAGGCAGCTGGGCGGGCAGCGGCTGCTGCTCGAAAAAGCGAACACGATAAAATACTCGCCGAACTTCGAGAGGCTAAACAGTCGTTAGTTCCTGCTGTTGAAACAGCAAAACGATCGAAGTCAGATGTGGTTCAATCCCCGATAGTTCCTGCGGAGCAATCGGGGATTGCGGCTACTACCTGGATTATACCGTGGGTTGTTGACGGTGGTCTGGCAGTTGCGGGCACCCTGTGTGTGTGGAACTACCTTTCCCAAGAAAGTTACGAAACCGATTGCTCCCCATTTAAACACTGCTCGCGATCCCTTTTATATGCAATAACTGTATAGCAATGGTTGAATACGATGGTGAAATAATAGTGAATGCGGTTTATCACGCCATGGTGATATCGGGTCTCAGTATCTGGTTTGCTCGACTATCAAAGACGGCCTTCGGAGGGCCCGCTCCCAAGTTTGACATGACTGCGAGAGACGTAGGTCTCATGACCTTAGATGTAGTGGCCGCAGTTGTGCCCCGAGATTATCTAGTCAAAGCTGGAATTATACCCCTGCTAATATATGGAAATAATGGCTACGATAGTTATGATGGTAGGTGGAGCGTTGGTGAACGCATTGGCGTTCATCGGTGGCAACTTTCTATTCTCGAAAATGAACAGCTCGGACGCGGATGAGGAGCGCAAGCGTCACGATTTAGCTGTAGAACAACTTAAGAGCGCAGACGCAGCATGGTCACAAAAACGAACCGCCCGTCTGGACTGGATCAACGAAGATCTTCGCCGCGAGAATCACGCCGTGCAAACTTTCCGGAACGTTGACGACGACATACGCGAATACGCGCGGACATATCCACAGAAAAGCCTCGTGCCGCTGGATCCCGAGCCCCAGCTTTCAGATTTATATGTACCGTCAGAGTCTCAAAAAGACCGCGAGATCACGTTCGTCGTCGTGGGAATGGTTGCGACAGGTCTCGTCAGCTACTATATATCGGCGCGAATCAATAAACAATAAAAAAAAAATTATTATTTAAAAAAAACATTTTAACATATATATATATATATATAGAACGATGTTAGTTGACGAGCTTTATTTTGCTCTGATCGATGTAGGCTACACGGCCTATACATATCGTTTAGTTGGCGCAAAGGGTCTGATCCATCTGGCCCAAGATTCTCTAGAAATCGTGGCCCGAGGACGAACGCTCGGCCTCCCTTTTCGCAAAGCGGATATTAGATTCCTCCGAGTTCCTTCAGAACTCAACCAGTGGCTGCAGCGAAACTTCTAACAAAGGTTTAGTATCGACGACGCAGTTACCGGACGATCTGGCGAGGGCATGTTGGAGATTGGTCGATCTACTAGAATACCTCGCATACGATGAACACTCACAAGCTTGATAGCAAACTATCGACTCGCATAACGCGCAAGTTAACAAACACATACTACAGCACCCGCGGCTACTGGAAGGGACTCGCGGCCACCAAGGTTTCCGAAATTACTGCCAAGGAATCGCTCAAGAAGCAGGCCATCTGGCAGATCTATTTACCCGCACCACACAATATTCCACGCCAGAAATTCGACGTGCCGGTGCCGAACGAAGTCCACCAAGTTGATCTCCTGTTTCTCCCTTACGATCACGTCGGTCACAAGACATACACGTACGCCCTGACAGTTGTTGACATAGTGAGGCGCTATAAGGAGGTTGAGCCGCTGGCCACGAAGGAGTCTAAGGAGGTGGCCGAGGCTCTTTCCCGAATATATAAGAGGAGTCCTCTCAAATGGCCGTATCTTCTCCAGGTCGATCCCGGCCGCCAGTTCATGGACGCGGTCTCTCATCTATTGGCTAAACATGACGTTTCTGTCAGACGCAGCCGCGTCGACATCAACCGGGACAGGGATCGTGGACCGATTCAATCGAACCCTGGCTGATAGGTTGTTCGGACACCAATATGCTAAAGAACTTGTAGACCCTCATACGCGATCGGCCGAGTGGGTAACCAGGCTGCCCGCCGTGGTCTCCGCACTGAACGGCGAGGTGACCAGATTGATCGGTAAGAAGCCTACGAATGCCATCAAGGCTAAAACGGTGTCGCACAAACCCTCTGCCGTCTCGCGCGGACGACCTGTTGGTTTAGCGGAGAAACGGCTTCCATCGGATGTTGACGTCCGATACCACTATCAACCGGGTGAGCTCGAGGGTGGCCGCCGCCGCACGACTGATCCCGTGTGGTCTCTCAATGTATATCATCTAGATCGATCTATTACCAAACCCGATGAGCCCGTGCTCTACTACCTCGACAGTGGTCCATCGCGCGGGTTTGTTCGCGAAAAACTTCTTGCGGTGCCTTCTGACACCCAGCTACCCCCAGAACGTCCGTCGTCATAGTAGGTCAGGCTCTCGTCAGAGCCTATAGTATTCTCCTCTTTTTTCAGTGTCCTTTTTTTTTTTCGATAAATTAACTCAATGGTTCAGTGTGTATACCATCTGAAATTGTTCTCCGTTTATCATAATATGCAGATAATCCTAATTTACTTTGGCTGTATGTTTTCATTTCACCTTTAT
This sequence comes from Conchocele bisecta, assembly GCA_029237695.1. Lineage (NCBI taxonomy): Eukaryota > Metazoa > Mollusca > Bivalvia > Lucinida > Thyasiridae > Conchocele > Conchocele bisecta. Next base: position 160,796,792 of record CM055265.1, on the reverse strand, counting down.
TCATGCTCATGCCTCTATTTGTACACATATCAGGCCAACATTCTTCTTCTTCTTCTTGCCTTCCCCATAAAAGTGCTTTCTATACCTATTCCAGGTTAGTTGATTCTGTCTGTGAGACAACCCTTTTGCAGAATGTTTTAATTGCCCAGAACGCTCTGTTGATATCTTCTCAACAAAATAACACTTACTAGAAAGAGCTATTGGTCTATCCCCTTGAAACTCCATCTTGAAAAGACCTGGTTCCCTGTTACTCCATTTATCACAGGCTAGCCATTTGCGTTTTTCTTTGTCATACTCTGATCGCAACTGCGGATCCACCATTGTGTCTAAACTTTCGTCATTACCAGCACCTGCTGTGGGTTTTACACTAACACCCATATACATGCTGTCTGTATCCATCTGTATTAATTCCAAATCACTTCTATCTAGATATTTATTTGGGAATCGTAATAGAATTCTAACATTCTCAACTTAGCTAATCGATATACGGCTATTCCACAGTGAAAAGGTCTGGTCATAACAGCCCTAACTTTCCTTGAAGATATCTCATACGCGTCACCAATCTCCTCTAGATCATGAAAGAACGCCGATCTCAGCGCTTTATCTACACATTTTTCATCTTTTGTATATGTTGTATTTAAATGTTTTTCTGGTGATTCAATCATCTTACCACAACACGAGTTACCTAATAGTTTCATTATATCTCCTATCAGTGCGTTGCTTACATCAGTATCACGACTTCTTCTGGCCGCTGTAACTTCTTTAACAAACCACTCGAAAGGTTTTCCAGGTTTATTATCTAATGTTCTGTATATAGCTGTAACCTCAAGACCGTTTTTCAAATACCATTTTAATAAAGGAGTATAAAGTAATACTTTTTTGGCAGATAGCGCACCTACTAGCTTCCTTCCTTTTCCTCTTTCCCTACCTGTATCAAATAAATATTTTATCATGTGCATTGGTACTTCTTCCTCTTCAACAACTCTGTTAATAAATAGTGAGACATTTCAGAACATTTTCTTTTAAATTTTGTGGGACTTCTATATCCACTTCTGCAAAGCCAAACCACTCGTTGTTTAAAACTTTTTCTATGAATGTGTTAATATTTTCTGTTCCATTAAGATGTCTTATTACTTCTTTACCACACGGCATTTCCTTATTTAGTGTATATAGGAATAGGTCGTTAGCATCAAATCCTAACACAGCTTGGCATTTGTTGCCTTCACCTTCTGGAATCTAATCTTTGTAACCCCTGATTCTGCATATCTACAAAATATAATGGAAGGTCCTCCAGCTAATGCATCCTTTAACATTTCATACGTTTCTGAGTCTGATACATACAGTGGTGGACATTTGGTGGCAGCAGCTATGCTTTCTTTTGTTTTATAAGTTTTTACATATTCTTTTATAGTTCCTCGCAATAAATATTGTAGTGCTACACCAGGAAGTGTAACAGCATCTTTGAAAATATCTACACCTCTTTCTTTATAAAAATTACACATCTTTCCAAGTGCTTCAAGAAACGGAGATACATCTAAATCGCTATAATATCTTAGCCAATCTCGAAATGTTTTCATTTCTTTATTTCTAAAAATCTCTTTGCAGTTGTTAAATCTTTTGTAGACATCTTATTTCATGGGTTTAACTGAGAGTTCCAGTGTTCTAGAGATGGAAGACCTGGATAATTTAGTTTTTCGTAGGAATCAAACCATTCACATGGAAAGAAAGACTTTTGAGCTTTACAATCGTAAGCTTTTATCCATCTATCATAATTTGTACCTGGACGTAAATATAATAATACATCTAAGAAACGGAATTCTGGTGTAAATACAAATATCGTGGTGTTAGTTTTCTTTCCTACTAACACTTTGTTGGTTGTATCAGCCAACTCTCCAACTAGGTGTTTCTTAATCAGATTTATATCATATATGCTTGAGCTAAAACCAATTACTGGAACTTGATCTATCCATCTATCAATATGTTGTGTAGCTGGAAGGCGTGTATAACAAGAAGGACTATACTGTTTTCGAACTTCTTCTCTGATAACTTTAACTCTAGTTTGTAAATCTTTTACAAACTTACTTACTAGCTGTGCAGGATCTATGTCACATATATGACTTATTTCGTTAGATAAATTATCACCAATGCTTACACTTATAGGAACGTGGTCACTCACAAACTCTAAATTACCGGTCTTGCTTGTTGTATCGTCTTTATTTAAATATGCTTCAAAATCAAATACAATCTGATATGGATAAAGGATTGTTGGTGGTTCTGTTTGGGGCTCTACTGTGCCCTTATATTGACATTCCCAAATAGTTACTAGTTTAACTCTTTAGCTATCTCTGCATCTCTCTTTTTTGTTTTAATAAATTGTTGATATCCCCATTTATTATGTGTTGGACATCCGTGCCATTAGCATCCGTGAAATTGGTAAACAGTTTTTATTTCTTCACAGAACCCATCTACAGGATCTCCCGCAACCAACCTCTCTCCGCCGTGACCACGTATGGCTGTGTGAATGTGGGGTCCTTCTTGTGATTTAATCCATGATATTGAAATTTTACTTCCTGTAGGTTTTGGTATAAAAGCTTTTTCATAAGCAGACATTGGTCTGTATATCTGTAAACCTTTACATATTACTTTGCTTTCTCCCCTCATACAGGTATTTGCGTGTCTTTTCAAATTACTAGCTTTTGTAAATTGTTGCTTACATTCAAAACAACAATATACGTTGGAGGCTTTATCTATATTAGTAATTATGAAGGCGTGGTTATTGAAAATACCTATTTTTAACCTATTTATCCCAATTGCTTCATAGTGTGCAGGAATTTTTCTTAAATACAAGGCGCCTTCTTATGTTGGCTCATAAACCTCTATACCTAGCTTAAAACACTCCTCTACTCTTCTTATATTCTCGAAGGGTATTGCTCCTGTTGGGGCTTTCCATCCTTTGGTTTTACAGAATTCTGTATATTCTTCCGCTAATTATTGAGTTTTTTGTAAACATCTGTCTACTCTTAAATATGTTGTGTGAAGAGCTATACACCTAACTAAACATAAATCATCATTAAATTTATCTAGTGCATTTAGTACATTTTTATGTCGTAACAAGTCTGGAAGTAAACCTCCTGACATTTCAGAGGATATCAATTCCTCATCCACAATAGAAGATAAAATTAATTTCACAACCACTCCAGTCCATCTAACAAATGTCCATTTACTGTTGGGCCTCTCTGTTTTATCAACGTTTAAACGTGTTTCCTCTTGTTCATTTATCCATTCCCCAGCTTCTTTATAATCCCTTAACCACGGGCTTCCTAAAATATGCTTATGAAAAATTAGTGTTTTAGCTTCACCATTTTTTTCTCTATGCTCTATATGGGCTAGTTTATAGGAAAACGAGTAACGAATATAAAAACTTCCTGTTAATGAGGGTTCAATTGCCTCCATTATTCTTTCAGTTATGTTTTCCTGTACACCTCTATTTATTGATATAGTAACGACACGCCAGCCTTTCACTTTTTTCTCTTTGATTTGATTAAAATCCTCTAATATTTCATCTCCTTCGTCTATTATCGTTCTTAATAGGGCAGTTTTGGGTGTTCTTCTTTTTGGGGGGCCTATGTTTTTACTTTTAAGACTTACAACAGCTTCAGAAATAAGGGTTTGTGCTTTTTTTAATCCTGAGGTTAGATCAATGTCATTGAAAGCGCCGCGTTTGTACGCTCTATTAATTTTTTTCATAAACTCTTTATATTTTTATTCTGTTATAACCGTGTTTAGCCCTTTCTCTTAATATCTTTTTGAAAAATTTATCCCTAATTTTGAGGCTTCAGATCTTAGTTGTCTTATTTTAGGAGGAGTTTTTCTTACCATAACAGCCTTTTTAGGGGCTAGATTCTCTACTTTTACTTCTTTTGTTTTTAGCTTATAACTTTCCATTTCACTAATCTGTGGGTGTGAAATAATGTATATATTATTTCTTTCTATATATTAGTAAATATTATTTTTCAACACGAAAATTAATTAATAATTATAAGGGGCTGTTGTATTTGTTCAACTGGTTTACATATAATTTTGTCTCATTTTTCTCTCATGTTTGGGTGATATTTATCTGGTTTAAACCAGTTTTCTACCATAATTTGTCATAATTTTGTCATTATTTATCACTTTTGTCAGAATTTCTCATACCAAATATGACACAAACAAATTAAAAATAATACTACTTTTTTACAGAACTACATTTTTACAGAACTATTTTTTTATACAAAAAACCGGAACTACTTTTATACAAAAAAACTGGAACTACTTTTTAAATACAAGTTGGGGAAGCTGGTACTTTTTTTTTTTTTTCACTTATAACAAAATCATACTTTTTTGATATAGGTGGAAGATTTCCCACCACTATCAACGCTGTGACTGGTCGCGGTATAATTATGACTCCCTATATACTACTGCCTGTATTTCGACCGTAAATTGACTTTATTCATACCATACCCCACGCTGAAATGTTCACAAAGTATACTCATAAAAAAGTTAAGGACCACAATGTAACAAGAATTCCGCGGAATCAAATGTCTCGCCTTGTTCCGCATTGACCTTCACTCTGGGGCCGGATAAATTTTTTTTTCAATAATCGTATATTCATCTACATGTCATAGTAAAGGGATGTATACAGTTTGATGACTGTAGCTGATAAGGTGTTGGAAGTAATGATCGCAACACGAAAACTTAACATTGAAAGTATTAAAACAATATAATTTGACCTTAACTCTGGGGACCCTGGGGCCGGAGAAAAACAAATAAATAGTCCTATGTTCATCTACATATCATGGTAAAGGAATGTATACAGTTTGATGACAATAGCTGATAAGGTGTTGAAGTAATGATCGTTACACGTAAACTTAACATTGAAAGTATTAACAAATAGAGTTTGACCTTGAACCTGGAGACCCTGGGGCTGGCCAATTTTTAATAGTCCTATATTCATGTACATATCTTATTAAAGGTATGTATAAAGTGTATTAACACATATAGTTTGACCTTGACCCTGAAGACCATGGGGCCCGCCAAAACAAGTGTAATTGCCCTATATTCAAGTACATATCATAGTAAATGTATGTCTAAAGTTTGATGACTGTAGCTGACAAGGTGTTGAAGTAATTACCGTAACACGAAACGTAACTCGAAAACTAAACATTGAATGTATTAACAAATATAGTTTGACCCTGACCCTGAAGACCATGGGGCCCACCAAAACAAGTGTAATCGCCCTATATTCAAGTACATATCATAGTAAATTTATGTCTAAAGTTTGATGACTGTAGCTGACAAGGTGTTGAAGTAATGACTAACACGAAACGTAACACGAAAACTTAACATTGAATGTATTAACAAATAGAGTTTGACCTTGACCCTGAAGACCCGCCAAAATGTTGTCAATAGTCCTATATTCATGTACATATCATAGTAAAGGTATGTATAAAGTTTGATGACTACATGTAGCTGACAAGGTGTTGAAGTAATGACCGTAACATGAAACGTAACACGAAAACTTAACATTGAATGTATTAACAAATATAGTTTGAACTTGACCCTGAAGACCCTGGGGCCCGCCAAATTTGTTTTAATAGTCTTATAATCATGTACATATCATAGTAAAGGTATGGATACAGATTGATGACTGTAGCTGACAAGGTGTTGAAGTAATGACCGTAACACGAAACGTAACACGAAAACTTAACATTGAATGTATTAACAAATAGAGTTTGACCTTGACCCTGAAGACCCGCCACAATTTTGTTTAATATTCCTTTGTTCATGTACATATCATAGTAAAGGTATCTATACAGTTTGATGAATGTAGCTGACAAGGTGTTGAAGTAATTACCGTAACACGTAACGTAACACGAAAACTTAACATTGAATGTATTAACAAATAGAGTTTGACCTTGACCCTGAAGACCCGCCAACACATTTTTAATAGTCCTATGTTCATATACATATCATAGTAAAGGTATGTATACAGTTTGATGACTGTAGCTGACAAGGTGTTGAAGTAATTACCGTAACACGAAACGTAACACGAAAACTTAACATTGAATGTATTAACAAATAGAGTTTGACCTTGACCCTCAAGACACGCCAACAAATTTTTAATAGTCCTATGTTCATGCACAGTAGTATATAAGAGTCAAAATGATACCACCCCCTCTAGAAGGCACCGGCTACGCGCGGTGCCTCCCACCACATGGTGGTATCATTGTTGACTCTTATATACTACTTGGATTTTCCCCACTGTTCGGTGGGTATGTATGAGAACATATTTTTCATCAACCGCGAGACCATATATTTCCTAGAGCAAACAAAAAAATAACACCTATTAAAGATAAAAATGGTTATACTTAGTATAATGTCTACCATAAAGCAAATGAGAGAGCAAGCTAAGAGTTGGGGAATTTCCCTAAGAGGTTTGAGACTCAAGAAAGATATAGCAGATAGGATAAGTGACGCGCGAGCCGTCGTCTACGAGGAGAGATAGTATGGACTTTCGAGAGGGGGTAGATGGGGAGATCGCTAATCGCATAATGAATAAAGTTCGCCCAGAGATGACCACGGCATGTTATCTGAGGTATTCGTGCTCGTATCGTATTAGGAACATCGAGACCGACGAAACGATGATCTATCACAAACAATCAAAGGGTAGTCCGTGGATAAACGAGATTTCCAAAGCGGAGAGTTGGATATCCGATAGAGAGAAAGGTCGAATGGACATCGAAAAAGTCGATAGACCAAACACAAAATGGACCTTCGTTCGTTGGATATCGGTAGAGGTGAAGATGATCATCGATGCGCAACAACTTCTCATGGGAGCGGGAAAACTCCCAGACTGGTTAAGACAGAAAAAGGGAATGTATTCCGTCGACACGTACGACGACTACTTGTGTCTGTTTAGGTGCATAGCCATCCACCGTGGAGGGAGACCAGACCGCTGTTGTGAGAAGGCACGAGCTCTAGCTCACGAATATCTCGGTCACGATAACGGACCGTATAGTAAGGGAATCCCCCTGAAATATATTAAGAAGGTCGAAGAGCACTTCAAGATGGGAATTCGTGTTTACGAGCCCACCGACGAAGGAGTGTGGTACCTCATGAAGGTTCCGGCAAATTACGACGCGGTTGGGGAGAAGATCATGACGATAGGAATGTTTGGAGGTCACTCATTTCTCATAACGAACCTCCACAAGATGACGAACGAGTACGGGTGCACCGGATGTCAACAACGGTTCACAAAGTCGTGTAACATGCACATGCACGCGACCACCTGCATGGGTGGGAAGACCGTGGTGACATGTCCAGGTAAGAGGGTAGAGAGACCGCAGTCGGCCTACGAGAAGGCGTTCTATCCTAAGGGGTCAGCGAGCGCGAGGTCGATTCAATGGTTGAACAGAGAAGAGGAGAGGGTGGGAAAGCACATACATCACGCCGACTGTGGTCACGGTGGTGAGAGGTGGGTGGCCGGCGATCCGGTCGACGGTTACTGTCACGAGACTGAGACCGTGTTTCAGTTTCACGGATGCTACTGGCACGGTGTCCGAGGCATTGTATGAGAGGTAACGCGAGATCGCTGTACAAGAGGACGAACACTAAAGACGCCAAGATAAGGGATGAGGGTTACGAGCTGGTGGTGATGTGGGAGTGCGAGTGGTTGAATTATGTGAATACCTACTATCCACAATCGCCGCGCGAGGAGGAGACGACTCACCTCACCAGATAGTCTACGACTTCGTGGCGTATCTCGACAAGTCAAAAACCACTCAACCCACCAAAGACCTGACCTTCGAGGTCGAGCACGTTACTATATCTGTGTCTTTGGGGGATACGATGCATGAAGGGATAACCCACATCTGCGAACGAGATCCTGACACGCTAGTCGAGAAGTTCGTGACCGAGCTACAGATGAGAGGCAAGGCAATCAGGGAGGGGGTTAGGAAGAAGTATCTGCCGGCCGACATAGATATGCTATCGAAGTCTCAGCAAGCAAAGATGGTCTCTTGGATTGACCAAGTCCCGGTGGTGGGGTTCAACTGTAGCAGGTACGACCTGAACCTCATCAAGCAGTACTTTGTCGAGATGTTGGCGGCCACCGTGAATAAGGTGATGGTCGGAAAGAGAGCCAGCACGACTATGTTTCTGTTTACCCCGGAGTTTAGATTTCTCGACATCATTCAGTATCTGGGACCCGGTACCACGTATGACCGGTGGGTTAAGGCGTACGACTGTAAAACGATAAAGTCTCACTTCCCGTACGAGTGGTTCGATAGCGCGGACAAGCTCGACCATAAGGGCCTGCCAGAATATCCCGAGTGGTACTCGAAGTTGAAGGGTGAGTTTCTACTGTCGTTGTCCGAGTGGAAAGAGTGTAAGAAGGTATTCCAAGAAAATGGGATGAAGACGTTCAAGGAATGGTTGGAACACTACAACGACTTGGATGTCGGACCGTTCCTGGAGGCTCTGACTAAGATGACGGAGTTCTACATGAGAAGAGGTGTGGATATACTCAAGGATGCTGTGTCTCTGCCAGGTGTTTCCCTTCAGTACCTACTCCGCGGGTCGATCGATGGGAAGGCGGACACGCACGAGCTGTGGTCGCCGAAGTCTGAAACTTATGAGATGATGAAGCAGGGATTGGTCGGTGGTCCGTCCATAGTGTTCTCCAGATACGCAGAGGCTGGCAGGTCGACGATCAGGGGTCAGGTAGGTAGTCGGGAGGAGAAGATATGCAAGGCGGTGATGGGGTACGACGCCAATGCGCTGTATCTGTCTACCCTGTCGAAAGACATGCCGTGCGGGGAGGAGACGATATGGACGTGTGACGACCCGGAAAGACAGTCGTATATAGACTGTTTCGTGAGGAAGGTCAGGAGTGAAAAGTGGTTCGGATTTGCGGAGTTGGATATAGAGGTCACGGAAACGTTGAGAGACAAGTTCTCGGAAATGTCACCGCTGTTTGTTAATCGAGAAGTCGACGAGAACGAGGTTCCACAGCACATGAAGGACTACCTGGCCGGGACCGGGAGGAAAAGGGTCGAAGGACAGAGAAAGCTCGTGGGGGTAATGTCCGTCAAGAAGATGATCATATACTCCCCACTGCTAAAGTGGTATCTGGAGCACGGTCTGATCGTCAAGGCGGTGCATGGGGCGATAGACTACACGCCCGGCAAACCGTTTCAATGGTTCGTGGAAGAGGTCACCGCTGCCAGACGGACGGGGGACGTAGACAAGAGCAAGGCGGTGTTGGCGGAGATATTCACACTGGTTGGCAACGCGTGTTGTGGCAAGTTGATAGAGGCACAAGAGAGACACATGAACACCACATATACGAAGGATGAGAAGACTGTCGACCGGGCACTGAGGTCGGCGTGGTTCGAAGACCTGGAGGAGATTGGGGAGGCTTACGAGATATCGAGCAGGAAGACTCGAGTGGTGATCAACATACCGTTTCAGTGTGGCATATCGGTCTACCAGTTGACCAAGCTCCGGATGCTGGAGTTCTACTACGACTTCTTGGACAAGTACGTGGATCGCGTAGATTTCGAACTTATACAGATGGACACTGACAGTATGTACTTCGCGGTGTCTGAGAAGACGCTGGCGGAGGTGGTGAGAAAGAAGATGAATAGAAAGTTCAATAAGGAGAAGACCGAGTGGTTGGCGTGGGACGCGTGGAGCAACAGAACTCCGGGACTGTTCAAGCTGGAATTCGAGGGAGATAGAACCATCGCTCTGTGTAGCAAGTGTTAATACGTGAGTGGTGACGGAAAATCTAAGCACTCGGTCAAGGGGATGTCGAAGAGATCTAACGATCTGACTTGGGGAAGATACAAGAGTGCTCTCGAAGGGGGTAGGGATATGGCGGAGAACAGGGGATACCGAATGGTTAACGGGGTGATGAAGACGTACAGGCAGGAGAAGTTGGGGTTGTCGGCGTACTACGACAAGAGGAGAGTGATGGAAGACGGGTTACACACCGAGCCTATAGGATAGGTAAAAAAAATGAACTCTGAAAAAGGAGAGAATACTAAAGACTCTAACGATCCGGGGGTAGCTGGGTGTCAGAAGGTACCATAAGAAGTTCTTCGCGAACAAAACCGCGAGATGGACCATCAGCCAAATAATAGAGCACGGGCTCATCGGGTTTGGTAATAGAGCGATCCAGATGATATACATTCAGAGACCACACGGGATCAGTCGCGCGGCGGCTGCCACCTTCGAGCTCTCCCGGTTGATAAAGGTACCGGACGTCAACATCCGATGGAAGTCGTTGCTCCTCTAAACCAACGGGTCGCCCGCCTGAGACGGCAGAGGGCTTGCTCGTCACCTTTTTAGACAGGCTTCTTACCTATCAATCTGGTCACTTCTCCGTTCAGTGCGGAGACCACAGCGGGCAGTCTGCTCACCCACTCGGTCGATCGCGAATGAGGGTCTACAAGTTCTTTGGCATATTGATGACCAAACAGTCTCTCAGCCAGGGTTCGATTGAACCGCTGCACGATCCCCTGGTCCCGGTGGATGTTGACGCGGCCGCGTCTGATAGAAACTTTGTGCTTAGACAATAGATGAGAGACCGCGCCCATGAACTCGCGGCCGGGATCGACCTGGAGAAGATTCGGCCATTTGAGAGGACTCCTCTTATATATTCGGGAAAGAGCCTCGGCCACCGCCTTAGACTCTTTAGTGGCCAACGGCTCAGCCCCCTTATAACGACTCGCTACGTCAACGATTGTCAGCGCGTACTTGTACGTCTTGCGACCGACGCGATCGTGAGGGAGAAACAGGAGATCCGCTTGGTGAACTTGGTTCGGCACCGGCACGTCGAATTTCGGGCGCGGAATATTGTGAGGCGCGGGTAAATAGATCTGCCAGATGGCCTGCTTCTTGAGCTATTCCTTGACTGCGTTTTCTGAAACCTTGGTCGCCGCCGGGAGGTTCTTGATGGCCGCGAGTCCCTTCCAGTAGCCGCGTGGGCTATAGTATGTATTCGCCAGCTTGCGCGTCAGTTTGGAATCAAGTTTGGGCGTGTTCATCGTATGCGAAGTATTCTAATATATCGGACAATCTCCAACATGCCCTCGTCAGCTCGTCCGGTAACTGCGTCGTTAATAATAAACCTTTGTTGGAAGTACAATTCCAATGGCGATTGGTTTTGGAGGTTAAGTTCTGAAGGAACTCGGAGGAATCTAATTCATCCAATCCCCCAGGATTGGTGGGGGAATCTAACATCCGCTTTGCGAAAAGGGTGGCCGTTTTTTCGTGCTCGCGCCACGTCTCGAGAGAATCTTGGGCCAGACGGATCATACCCTTTGTGCCAGCTATATGGTGTTTAAGGGCCGTGTAGCCTACATCGATCAAAGCGTAATAAAGTTCGTCAACTAACATCGTTATATATATATTTAAACAAGTTCAATTGCTTATTTCTATCTCGATTGAACATATAGTAGCTGACGAGACCCACCACACTCATTCCCACGACGATGAACGCGATCTCGCGGTCTTTTTGTGCCTCTGACGGTACATAGAAATCTGAAAGTTGGGGCTCGGGATCCATTGGATCGAGACTTTTCTGCGGATATGCCAGCGCGTACTCGCGGTTGGCTTCTTCAACGTTCTGGAAAGTTTGCGCGGCGTGATTCTCGCGGCGAAGCTCTTCGTTGACCCAGTCCAGATGTGCGGTTCGTTTTTTCGACCACGCTTCCTTTGCGCTATTGAGTTGTTCTACAGCTAAATCGTGACGCTTGCGCTCCTCATCCACGTTCGAGATTCTCATTTTCGAGAATATAAAGTTGCTACCGCTGAACGCCAATGCGTTTACAAGTGCACCACCTATCATTATTCCGATCGAAGCCATTTATTTCCATATATTAGCAGGTAGAATTCCAACTTTAATTAGATAATCTCGGGTCCAAACTGCGGCCGCTACATCTAAGGTCGCGAGCCCTACGTCTCTCACTGTAAATGTCCAATTTGGGAGCGGACCCTCCTAGGGCCATCTTTGATAGTCGAGCATACCCGATACTGAAACCCGATATCACCACGGCGTGATAAAGCGCATTCACTATCATTTTAACATCTTGTTCAGCCATTATTGCATATAAAAGGGATCGCGATCATGGTTTAAATGGGGCGCATCCAATCGTTTCGTAACTTTTTTAGGAACCACCGTTGGAGTTCTGTTGGAGTGCCCACCACTGTCAGACCACCACCAACAACCCACGGGATCCAATCAGTAGTGGGTGTTGAGTGCGCTTCCAATTCAATCGGGGGTGTTGTTGCACTCGGGATTGAAGTTGAACTCGGTTGCAGATATTTTGCTGTCTCCGTCCCCGATTGCAACGACTGTTTGGCCTCCCGAAGCTCGGCGAGTATTTTATCTTGTTTAACTTTTCGGGTGGCAGCTGCCGCCCGCCCAGCTGCCTGTCTTTTTGGGTTTTTATGTCGTGCAGCCCCCAACTCCAACTCCAACGGCGGTTGGTATTGGGTTGTAGGATCAATCGGGTTCGAAATTGGAGTTGGAGCAATCCCCAACGCCGTTGGAGGTGCAATCGGGGATTGCTTTTCCGTCACTCTCGCGGGTGTGTCTTGTGTCATCATTTATAATATTAGGACTTATAGTTCGTCGGCATATATGTCCAAATTGACAGTGTTTACCCGTGGTCAACGCGGTTGTCAGCGGAGCTAAGTACATTCCAAACTTGTGATAAATTGAGCAGCAGGCTGTTCTAAGAGTGTGTCCTATAAAAGGGTCAGTCTCTAGATCGTGAATCAACCCCTCGGTGTTTGGTATAGGGAGAAGTATACTAACGGCGGTAGCGTACAAATGAATAGCCGCCGATCCGAGAGTTTTTGTCATCTCTGCACCTAACCGAGATTCGTATCGCGCATACATTTTATCAATCTCCGCATCTGACATCTTATCCACCTGACAAACTGAGAGACGCCTACCGAGATAATACTCCGATTGTCCCCCAGCAAACAGCGCAGCTAGCCGCTCTCGTCGCGCCGCGTTTTCATTTTCATTCGGAGTCGTTGCATTAAACCCAATACCAACTACCGTTGGAGTTGAAGTTGAACCTGATTGGGTTGAGGTTTCATTTCCTCCAAATTCGCGATTGGGGTTCAACGGAGTTGAGGTTTCTTCCATTAGCTGATCGGGAAGTTCGTCGCAGTTCATTATTGCTAATTTTCTTTTAACTATTCTAAAAGTCTCATCACTTTAACATATTGCCAAGCGCACCACCCGATACTTATGATCACCGTTATGCTCGCAACAAAGCTCGCAGCGGAGCACCAAATTGTTAACATTGTTAACATTTGTTCAACTTTTGTTCAGCATTGTTCAGCATTTATTCAGCAGTTACTAACGAGCGTTAATTAATTGATAACTTTACAAGCAGTTGGTTGATCAGTCTTTAGCAGAAGCTTGGCGTGCTTAGTTTCCCAAAGTATCTGTCGAACTTCCAGGCGCTCCTCGCGGGTTGGGATAACGTCGTTCTCTCGAAGACAGTCATCGAATGAGCCTCGGTCCTTGCAGTGAAAGAGGGCGACCCATTTCGTTTGCTCGCGCAGATCCTTGAGGACGGCGTTATACTTTTGAGTGGAGATCCATACGCTTTGCCTCGCATGGCGGCCAGAAAATGCGAGCTCGAAGAGCATGTCCTTCTTTTTGGTCATCGCCGCCTTTGCCGAGCAATCGTCAATCACATATAGGGTGGGCTCACCCTGGAATCTTTGGTATAAACCACGCAACCAATCGTGAAGCCTATCACCGGGGTCAATAACGTATACCTCAGGGTCGGTCCATATCCACGGGCGCCGATGATAAGTATCGTTGTGCCGCACAGTGGGACATAGGATCACAATGTGACGAACGGCATCGCGGTAGGACCCCTCGAGTAAGTCGAGGATGAAAACCGTTTTTCCACATCCTGTCTGCCCACATATTATGGCAGAGTGGGCATCTCCAATCGTGAATTGGTATTGATTGCCAATTTTCTTAGATGATTTTTTTATTAAATCAGTAGATCGCTGATACGTATCGGCCATCTTCGATGTTCAGTTGTGCGTCTGTAATTATATATAAGTACACGTTCAATGCGCCATTTCCATCCGCCTCTTTGGTTATCTGGATCGTCACACCCTCGCTAGCGTTCTCAACTTGACGTCCGCTACCGTGCATTTGGTCGTCGTCGCTGGCTCGCATGTCTAGCCATAACGCGTATTTGGTAGTCAGGAACTCAGCGAGGGAGACGGCCGAGAGCTGCAGTTCTTTGGCAAACGCCGCATCCTCCGGGGAGCGTTTAGAGCCGGCAGCAAACTGCTTTCTGGCTTCGTCCCACTGCTGGTGCGCGCGAAGGCCCGCGCTGTAGAGTTGATTGGGTCTCCCTCGATCGTCAGCTCTACCTTCGTAATTTTGGGGTTATAGAATTTGTCGGTTTTTCTAGCACCGAACGCGAACCGAGCATCCTCGAACAGAATCAGTATACCTTTCATAGAGCGGGCGGGTACGTTGACATTAATATTCCACAATGGGTCGCTTTTGTCTTTCGTCATCTTGCGGTGGCGAAGAACTCGGTCGTAAAGTATGGCAACGCGCCCGGCGTACTGGGTTCTGATCAATCGCGCGAGTTCGGGCATCGTGACCATGTCGTACTCCAGCAAAACATTGTCGATCGTATACGTCGATAACATGTCGGTGGCTATGAGAACACGGCCGTAGTCGTTGAACGTTAGTTCGTATTCGAGGCGGTCAGCCAAAGCACTCTGATAGTAGGGCATGTGACTCTCCAGCAACTCAAAGTCGAGCGGGATGTAGAAGCGGTTGTCGTAAGCGGCCCCGATCGCGTTGTCGCTGGCGTTGTTATCTGCCTTGTTACCAGCCCCGATTCTAAGTTTGGTTACGTTCCTATTTTTGCTGGTGTCAATACCCTGATAGACAGCGTTTTCGCGCTCTTGCGCCGTTTTCCACAGGTCCTGATAGCAATGGTAGACGTCGCTGTCATCGATCGACATCACCTCATTACCAGAAATCTTTATCATGGTCTTCTTGACTATGGCGCGACCCAGGTTCTGAACGACGGTTCGGTCCGCGTCCGTCGACGTTAGCGAAATAGTGAAAGCGAGGCGAACAGTACCCGGCACAATGACGTCGTGAGTTCCGAGGTTGGGGAAGCGGACTAAGAGCTACTGGTTCTGGTCGATCGTCGATGGGTTGTTCGTAATAACGACACTCTGTCTCACGCCTTTTGCCCCGAGGGGCTCACGCAGTCTGCGGTATGGATTGAGTTTGCGACCGTATTGACTCGAAGACATAATTTAGTGAAACTATTAAACCCGCATGGTTTTGTCTTTAATACATAATTAATTTTAAGAAAATTATAAAGATGGCTGATTACGATATTAACAAGGATGAAATCGGCAGAGACGATTTCCGCGATGACGATGACCTCGACGACGTTGACGAAACGACCTTCATAGAGACACCAGGAACTTCAGCTGCTGGTGTCCATATGTGGGAGGCCCCACCCGAAACTCCGGCATGGGCGGGCGGTACCGAGATTCCTGCGGGGATCTCCAAGAAGTTCCTGACGCCTCTCAAGGAAACGGAGTCTCGGGTGAAACGATGGGAGAGTGAGGTGTCTAAACACGCCAAAGAGTGGGTAAAAAAACCAACTAAAAGCCCTCGCCAGTCTCCTGGCTAAATTAGCAGGAAAGGTGGCTGCTGCGCTGCCTGGGTTAATAGGAGGTCTCCTCTCCTTCTTGTTATCTATATTATCAAAAACGGTCGGATGGCTCGCCAATAATGCTTGGGCTTTAATCGTGGCGATCACCGGTCTCCTACTATTCTCCGCCCGTGAGTTCCTAAAACCAAAGCGCGAGTAGTCCGACCACTACGAGGGCGACGATGAGCCCTAATTTCTCCTCCTCGTGTGTTGTGCTTCCAATCTCGATTGGTGTTTCAACATTGTTGATGATTGGATTGGGGAACTCGGTGGTACATCCAATTTGCGAATTGGGGGTACTGGGTTCAACGGAGGTGTATCCATTTTGTGTTTTATTCCACTTACAACTCCGCTCCCGACCGTCTTGGGGGGGGGGGGAGTTTGATGATACCTGTGTTCACGTTCCCGTTGCGGCCGATTTTTTGGTTGGTGGTTGCGACTACGATCTCATTATTGTAACCGTCAACCGGGTCGTCTCGTAGTATCATATTACTAGGCGCCATATACAGACCTATTCCAAATGCGTAGTCTACCGGGGTGCGGGCCGTCTGCAAAACGTCTTGATAATTCTGGATCGCCTTCTGGAGGTCCACCTTAGCTGAGATGGCGTCCTCGACAAGTGCCAAGAACTGTTTTTGTGCGTCAAATGCCGTTCCCGTACCCAGTATAGCGCTGCGCGTTTGCTTCTGTGAGGCGAGGATTGCCCATACGTATACGCGAATGGATTCGTTGAGGCGAATAACCCCACCCTGCGTAAATCAAGTGCTTTCATCTAACATAAAGGTGGTCCACGCATTTCGCATCTGTGGAGTATCGCCCAGGCCTAGGTATTCCACATGGGCTACTTTAGTAGGTAACCAATGACAATAACCGTCTTTACAAGCAAGCCCTCCAAGCACTTCATCACCGAACGTCATCGTATTCAACTTATAATTATATTTAGTCCATGTTGCCATTTTTCTAACTGGTGGTGGGGTAGCTCCGCGAACACTCCACAACCCTGATACATATGAGGGGACTTTATCCAGATGCTCACCACTAACTAAGCCTTTAAGGTGAACTAACCCTAATCTGTTGGTTGGGGTGTATACTTTCTGTCTCCAGTCCACGTCTTTTGGTACCCCAAATTCGTTACACAATCTTTCGAACGCGTTACGGTCGTATGTGCTGGAAATGGGATCCCAGCCGTCGTCTTGAGGTAGTGGAATACCTAGTTCTTTGAGAATCCTCCTAATTGTGTAATACACGTGAAAGTTGTAGACACTTCGGAGCATGACATTCTTGGATGTCAGATGGTCTTGATGCGAAACTCCGCATCCGGCCGTTGCGCACCATACAGCGAAATTTAGCTGGTTCTGCCAGAAGTTCATATGTGAAAAATCCTATCTTAGTATTACATCTTGACTAGTAGTACCATGCCAGCTTCAGGTACGCTTCTCCGAATGGCTGTCTGCTCGGTTAATGCTAATGGTAAACCTGTGGGTGCTGTCGGGATAAATCTTGTAGTGGATGGGGAAGAAGGGGGTTTGGAGTCAATAAACTCGCTGGAGATATTTCATCGGTGGTTTTGTTCGCCGGTGACGATACAATTAGACTTTCCGAAGGTAGTGTTATTAACTTTGTTACGAAAATCGCTGACCCAGCGAGTTCTTCCACTATTGTCTCATTGTTAATTGAACTTAATTTGTAAAATACTAATATATTGAAATCATGAACGAATCACCGTATCCGATTGTGAATACCAATCCACCAGCACTGTATCCAATTCTCAATACCACTCCATCAACACTGTATCCAATTAACGAAAGAAGTTCAGATTTTAGGTTGAATAATATCGTCGCTATACAGGATATTTTAGTTAGAGAATGTGCAAATAGAAAAAGACACACTAAAAAATATAAGCGGGCGGCGAACATAGCTGAAGCATATAGTACGGTTCTGGCAAGTTTATCTGTAATGAGTGGTGCGGGGACTGCTGCAACGCTATCTACAATTGTAACGGTTCCACTTGCAGGGGTTTTGAGTGGAATTACCGTTGTATCTGGAATACATTGTATGGTAATTAGGGCGGCGGGTGGAAAACTCGAGAAAAAAAGTAGAAAACATGATAGAATATCCGTTCTCGCTAGGTCTAAGA
This sequence comes from Conchocele bisecta, assembly GCA_029237695.1. Taxonomy (NCBI): domain Eukaryota; kingdom Metazoa; phylum Mollusca; class Bivalvia; order Lucinida; family Thyasiridae; genus Conchocele; species Conchocele bisecta. The sequence goes on along the minus strand of CM055265.1, from coordinate 160,778,873 downwards.
AAAATAGCATCGACGTTATGGTGTCCAAAGCGTTGTCCGATAAGAAAAGAAATGGGGAGATATGAAGAATTAAAAAATGATATTAGAATCAAGGCGCGCGCCACCATTCCCAAAATTGACGACGACGAAGACGACGAAAATCTTGTGAGGAACTGGACAAAAAACGTAAGCGTAATGATGTGTCGAGTACCAGTGATATTGGCGAACACAGTTTTAATTTAGAGGCGAAAGAGACAGAAGAAGAAAGTATAAAACAGAAATATCAAAGTTCCAGACAATCTGAAGCCGACACAATGCCAGACATGCAAAATATTGAGTAAAAGTGCATAGAAAGCCAAGAAAACAGTTGACAATACGATATCAAAAGATGAACTAGAGTCAGTCATAAAAAAGCTAATTGACAATAAGATAGAGAATATTGCCACCAAAAGAATAATGGACCGGGATTACCGCTTGAAAAGGATGAGGAAAAAGAGACCGCCGACCAAACGACCGAAGTCACGATTAAAATTGTAAGGGAAACAATGGGAATGACATTGGAAAGACGAGACATAGATATCGCGCACCGGATTGGTGTACAAAAGCGTCAAGTGTCTCGACCAATCATAATAAAATTTGTGTCACGAAATGATAAAATCAAATCGTTAAAGGACAAAAAAAAACACCAAAATTAAGGGGCACCGGAATATACATTAAGGAGGACTTGACACAATTAAAGGCAAAAGTGTTGAAGGAAGCACGCGATAGTAGAGAGATAGAATCTGCTTGGATTAGGGATGGGCATATATACATTAAACTTCGGGCGAATGGTAGAATAGAGCAGGTAAAACCTGCCGATTATGAAGTCTAGCTGCCACGATAAACCATAATACATCACTGTCTTATGACTGTAAACAAAACATGACAGTAGCTTTTCATGTATGCTATACTTTAGAATTTTGCATACACAACACATGAAAATGTAACTTAAATCGTCAGTACCATTGAAGCTAATAACATGTTTTGTGTCCATGATTTTCAAGATCTGATTAACATGTATATATGAAAACCAAACTAATATACATGTATACTAGTGTACAGATGTTGTTATCGATGACTGTGTAGAATGACATGATGAAAATGGCCAATGCTATTTCATAAACTGTAAGTCGCATATCCTCAAATATTTGTCGCTGCACAATACAAAGGCAGTCACGACACGCATGGACATATTCATTATTATCCAGTGAACGGTAATTACAGTGGGACCGGACATGCGAAAATGAGCCCATATGCGCGATTGCTAGTAGCGGCGCGTCATCGCATGTACTATCACACTTTACATGAAAACCACACACCACATTTATATATTGATATATTTAAATATTGCCTTATATGTCTGATCGCTGTATATAAGTAGATTTGGGTTTTGGCGGTCGGTTGATAGAACCATATTTTGTGAACACATCAGGTGTCACAAGCACCATAGGTCAGGTTTATCCATCATACCGTTTTTTTCTGTACTGGTCACAGTCGCAGTAAACATTATTGTCCATACACAACATAATGTTTTTCCCAAGCGAACAGTCTGGACTGCAGCTTATACCCTTGTGATGACTATAATGACGTATCTTCAGCATGAAAGGGTTAATCCAACCAATGTAGCATCAAACTGACAAATTTTGCTAACATGTTTTGTATTGGTAATTCAGTAGCAAGGTGATATACAGATGGCAGCACACCTGTATGGGAATTGTGACCGACTGATTAGGGTTTTAGGTCCATTCACCAGTAAGGTCATATAGAGATGGGAAAGCACCTGTATGAGAGATTGATTTGTTGATTGGTTTGGGTATTAGGTCCATTCAACAGCAATGTCATATACAGATATGAATACACCTGTATCAGGTATTGGTTTGCATGCTAGCGTTGAAAATAACATACAACAATTTACGTGTATGTTTCTTATTTCTGTGAGTAAATATGTATCGAAATTTCATCAGTATTGGGTCCTCTGGACAAAATCCTAATGAAATTCCAAAACATATGCATGATATTACAGTGAGAAATGAAAGAAAATATAATATAAAGAATCTTCATCTGCTTTTTTTTAACTATTTATAGCCCACAACATTCCCAGCATGCAAAGAGTTAATTGGGGATGTATGTCCATTTAACAGCAAGGTCATATACCAATGAGAATGCACATGTATGTGGTGGACTGCGCAGTTAGCACTGACATATCAGACTGGAATAGAGAATATCAGATTTCACAGTAACTTAACCCTTTGAACCCGAAAGCACGCAATAGCGGTTTTATTGAAGCTTTATGCAAACAGTGCAGATCCAGATGAACCGGCTCGTAACGAGCCGTCTCATTATCTCATAATATTCCCTATTTTATATCATCAGAAAAACAAGACAGTAATCCATTTGCAACAATAAACAAAGGTATCGTTATCTCGAAGCTAATCCCATTACTGACAGCCCTGATAATACAACAAGGGCATCGTTATTACAAGGTTAATTCCCTCGCTGGCTGCCTTGGTAGATTATTAAACATTTTTGCCTTACAAACAAGTTGAACATAAGTCCTCATTGATCTTGACCTTGGGCGGTCGGACGTATGACGTATGCAAAGCAAAGCACCATCCGTAGACACACATTGTGGCCAAATATTACCATAATTGGTGAAGCGGTTTATAGATTCTTGGAAAATGAAAGGTCTTACTAACATACGTACGCATATGGTCTAACGTTATATCACCACTTGCCTATCGGCGAGTGGACAATGAATGTAAGTCCTCAGTGACCTTGAAATTGAATGTTCGGACGTGTGGAGTATGCGAAACAAAACAACATCCCTAGACACACATTGTGGCCAAATAGTATCAAAATGTGAGAAAGGTGTTAAAGATATATAGAACAAGAGTGCCGAATATCACATTATACGCCCGTCGAGGCATGCCCAGTCATCAAAGGGAGATCACTCACTGAACATCAATAGGGTTTTTCATTTTGAAGTGATAAACATGTGTACTGAATTTGGATATGATCCGTATAATTTGAGATACTGACCGAACAATGATACAGAAGGCAAAATTAAACATGGCCACCAAGTTCTGTAAATTACCTGCACGTGATTAGATCAAGGTCACTGAGGACTTATGTTCACCTTGTTTGCAAGGAAAATGTGTTAATGTTTTTTTTAATTTTATTTATTCTATTACTTATGAACCACTTGACTGATTTTGATGACATTTAGCCACAATGTGTATCTAGGGATGGTGCTTTGCTTTGCAAAGTTCGGTAAATGACATACAAGTGATTAGGTTTGGAATTTGGCAGTAATATTGTGGACGAACTGTGAATGTATCCGGAGAAATTGGGCTTTGCAATTTGTGACCAGAGTAGCAGAAACATAGCGAATGTTTTATTGATCATGTTGATTGATTGGCGAATAGTGCCAACCCTGATTGAGACTGTGTGTATGTGTAGGCTGGTGTGGGCCTGCACTGGTCAACACACCATATGCTCCAGTCACAACCTAGATGTCCTTACCAGGCTGAAGACACTTATTGGGGTCGAAGGTTGGATCAGCCAGTATCAAACCAGCTCCCTCAATCAAGCCGACAATGCGATTCTTGTCCATGGCTATAACTCCCTTCATTGAGGCGAGACAAGAGACGGGATCCGCGGGCGATATGGCGTCGGCCAGACACTCCATTCCGTCCCAGAATGCCCTGAATACAATGACTGATTATTGGACAATACTCAATGGAAAAACATGTTGCCTCTCATTTGGAATGTTGTCCCTATGTCGATATGATATACCGATTGATTTGGGTTTTACAGCTCTTCAACAGCAATTTCTTATGCAGACAGGAATTCACTTGTATTCTGCGACATTGAAATCCAGCACTAAAACTAGAATATGTGGTCTGTCAACGCACTTAGGGTCCCTATATGTGATTTGAGAAACTCTTACAAAAACGGACGGATGGACGGACGACGAACGGACAGAGAGGGCGAAACCAAATAGGGCACAGCCAAGTCATGGTGGGGCCCTAATTACACACTAAACTGTTCCAGCATTAAAATATGGTGTTCTGATTCGGTGCCAGGCACCCTTATTACACTTGACCCCAGGAATGAATCCAATAAGATCCATCAGTAAGACATATATACCCTCTCATCCATTGATCAACTTCCACGTTTTTCCTACTACTGGGATTGGTATTTTCATTTTATATGTGTTTTTCTGATATGTGCTAATTCTCATATGGGGACCGTTTGTTTGTTGGGGTTTAACGGCCTATCAACTGTTAAGGTCAGTTAAGCCCGGGTCAATAGGCTTAGTAGTAAATCCCATATATTACCTGTACAAGTACATGTACATTTCCAAGTACATATGGGACCGTACACCGCTAATCGTACTGGGCATGTTTGTGCATTGTGAAATTACAGCACGCTGTCCTAGCTGTGTATGGCCTGGCTCTTCAGTTTCCTCGTGTATAGCCTTCCATTTGGTGTAATTGTCCATGACGCTAGAGAAAATTAATTTGCAATGTCTCACCCCACCCACCCATAAAATAAGCAATTACTATTTACTTTGTTTTGTTGTATTGTTTTTCTTTTTTTATATTAGCTTGACACTATTTTAACTGACAAAATAAAAGCCTCCAACCTGCCCCATTTTATTCCAAACTGTGTATGATGATCTACCAATTTTCTATGGCCTAATCGACATGGAGTACCTTCTGACTGCAACAGGACAAATGAATATATGGATGCCCGGATACCATAGTGATCACAGACACAGGTACAGACAAAGTCCTCTTCTAAGTCATTCACAATTTTACTCGGATATTAAACACTTAGCAAGGTAGGACATTGACCATCTTCAACCAACTGAAGTGTTACTAGTGTAACCTGGGCTCGACGCTAATATCACTAATTGAAACACGCACGAAAGCCGGGACAAGCTGGATCCCGGCCTTCGCGTGTGTTACAATTACTGACTTAGCAAACCGGGCCAAAGGTAAATAATAGTCGGGCTCTCCACAAGCGGGCTTAACAGAACAGATATTACTTTCCAGGGTCAGGGTGACATAACATTTGTCTGTTGTTCGTCGATACAACGCCAGTATACGTACGTGCAGTGGACCGTGGTTGTATTAGTGCTGAATAGAGGTGCTAGTGTCGCCATGCAATGGGTGCCGATCGTTGTTGCTTCTGCCATGACAGCGTCAAGGTTACTGCAGTCTCCTGTGTCAACAAAAAGGTGACATTTCATTTTTTATGGTGAAGTTTTCTGCATGAGCGCATACCATGTTTTGTCGATACTTATTCCAAACAAATATGATATATGCCATAAATGCAGGTGACTGTTGGCTCAAGTGCCAGAGCTGACGGTTCGCATCAATTACAGATTATTACCACACATCTTCACAAAATCTCATGAGGCAATACATCTCATACAGATCAACATCTGTGGCTGTGACTGAAGAAATGGGGCTTATATGATGTGTGACCAGTGTATCTCCTCATCAACTAGCACTCTCCTGTAACCTGTTAATAATCTACATTGCTTGTTAGATGCATGACAGGTGTTTCATTGATGGAATGGCGAACAAGACATATCCTGATATGGATCTACACTGGTCACAAAACTCACAAGCTCCATTTATCCAGTAACAGCCACATTTATGGAATAAAGCCATTGGCTGTTGAGTTTGTTTTTTTTTGTGGCATCAAACTATTTTGTTAGCCTATGCAAGTGCACTTCTGGAATATTTTAAACAAATCAAATGTTGTACTCGTCACAATAAATGCAACAGCTGATTGTTATCCCCTTGTCGATAGGCAAGAGGGGAGACATGTATAGTGTTAGTCCATGTATGTATGTTAGTAACAACTTTCATTTTTCAATAACTTATAAACCGTTTCACCGATTTTCATGATATTGGGCCACAATGTGTGTCTAGGAAATGTGCTTTGTTTTGCATATGACCCACGTCTGACCACCTAAGGTCAAGGTCACTGAGGATTTATGTTCACCTTGTTTGCAAGGCAAATGTGTTTTGCAAATGTTTTCTTTATTAAATAACTTATGAACCACTTGACTGATTTTTATGACATTTAGCCACAATGTGTATCTACGGATGGTGCATTGATTTACATACGACCGGCATCTGGTTTTAAATAACATTGTCGCAATTCATAGAATTGTCATTATCAGGTGGATAAAAAAGCGACCCAAACTTTCAAATCTCAAAATATTTGTAATCAGTAAAATCTCTTAAAGTATTACTTCATGCAATTGCAACAAAGACAATACTACAACTATATTTAGAGCTAAGAACTTTTAGATGACAGAGACAATTGCATGATGAATGATATGAGAATGGGAAAGTTGAGTTTCAGTACTGACAGTGTCAGTAGCCGATTTCATCAACATTGCAAACTTATCTAGCAAAGTATACTTTGAGGGAGTAATCATTTATTATCCCCAAAATGCATTATTTCATATAGAACTAACGACTGCATATATTTGATGATTAAAAGTATGCAGAATTATTATATTGAATTTATTACATTATCGCAGCCAAAATAAATTCAGTATAATACAAAATATTAAATGTATCCTTAAATTGAAAATTACTCCCCTCAAAGTATACTTTGCTAGATAAGTATACTTTGCAATTTTGGTGAAATCGGCTACAGATCTGGTGCCAGGCTTGCTTACTACACAGGATCACTTGGCCCCAAGTGTGAACCCCAGTAAGATTCATAATTAAGATAAGATATGCATACACTGTCAACCTAAGTTGGGGCAGCGTACTGTCTGTAATTTGTCAGCTGACAAAATAGACCGTGCAATGTTTACATTCGCCATTGTCTCAGATCTGCCGGCGTATAAGCACCATGTCTGAACAAGATTTGTCAGAAGACAACGAAGCTCGCCTGTTGGCAGCCTTCATTCAAACTTGGCACAGTTGTATAAAAAAACATGAATATTATATAACTTGACCTTGGGTTAAGGGGTGTGCGATAGACCTTGACATTGGGGTCAGTGGTGGAAGGTGGGTCGTGGATTTTCCATAGCATGATATAGCATATTAAGATGAATGCATGTATGAAATATCAATGCGCTCCCTGAAAATAGAAGTCATACACAATTTAACCCAAAGTTAAGTTTATGAACGCACTAAGTAGCTATTCACATGAGGAATGCATGTAAGTTTGTGACATTGACCTTGGGGAAATGGGTGGGTGGTTGTCATTGATTTGCTGTATCACAATAGAGGATCATCAGATGAATGCATGCATGAAATATCGATGTGTTCCCTGTAAAGAAACGGAAGTTATAAAAATACATTTAATCCAACGTTAAGTTTATGATGTTGATCTTGGGGAAAGGGGTGGGGGTGGAACATGAATTTGATGTAGCACAATAGAGGATCATCAGATGAATGCATGTATGAACTATCAAAGCGTTCCCTGTAAATACACATAAGTTACACAACATTTACCTCAACGTTAAGTTTATGAACATGCAAAATGTGTGACCTTGACCTTGGTTTAAGGGATGGTTGGTGGGTCATGGATATTCTACAGCATGATAGAGGGTCATCTGAGGAATGCATGTATGAAATATCAAGGCTTTCCATGAAAAGTAACATATGTTACAAGACATTTACCACAACGTTAACTTTATTAATGTGCTAAGGTTGTGACCTTGACCTTTGGGTAAGGGGGGGTGGCGGTGGGTCGTGGATTTGCTATAGCACGATAAAGTATCATCACATGAATGCATGTATGAAATAGCAATGCGTTTCATGAAAGGAAACATATGTTATAAGACATTTACCCCCAACATTAAGTTTATGAACATGCGAAGTTTGTGACCTTGGCCTTGGGGTAAGGGTTGGGTGGTGGGTCGTGGATTTGCCATAGCACGATAGAGTATCATCAGATGAATGCATGAATGAAATATAAAGGCGTTCCATGAAAGGCAACAGATGTTACAAGACATTTACCCCAACGTTAAGGTTAGGAACATGCTAAGTTTGTGACCTTGACCTTGGGGTAATGATTGGGTGGTGGGTCATGGATTTGCTACAGCATGATAGATGGTCATCTGAGGAATGCATGTACGAAATATCAAGGCGTTCCGTGATAGGAAACAGATGTTATAAGACATTTACCCCACTGTTAAGTTTATGAATGTGTTAAGTTTGTGACGTTGACCTTAGGGTAAGGGGTGGGCGATGGGTCATGGATTTGCTATAGCACGATAGAGTATCATCAGATGAATGCATGTATGAAATATAAAGGCGTTCCATGAAAGGCAACAGATGTAACAAGACATTTACACCAACGTTAAGGTTACGAACATGCTAAGTTTGTGACCTTGACCTTGGGGTAAGGTTTGGGTGGTGGGTCGTGGATTTGCTACAGCATGATATGATAGAGGGTCATTTGAGGAATGTATGTATGAAATATCAACGCGTTCCATGTAAGGAAACATATGTTATAAGACATTTACACCAATGTTAAGTTTATGAATGTGCTATGTTTGTGACCTTGACATTGGGGAAAGGGGAGGGGGGTGGGTCATGCATTTGCTATACCACGATAGAGTATCAATAGATGAAGGCATGTATGAAATATCAAGGCGTTCGGTTTGATGTAGGGTTGTATCAGTATTGTGTTTTGATAACAAAATGGATATATTAATTATATAAAGGATTATTGGATTATTTGGGAACATCGGTTATTAGTGAGTAATGTTCTTTTCAGTACCAGTAACGTTGCAACCAATGATAGCCTGTATTTCGACCGTAAATTTACTTTATTCATACCATATCCCACGCTGAAATGTTCACAAAGCATACTCATAAAAAAAGTTAAGGACCAGAATGTAAAAATGGACAGAAGGTAAACGAGGGTCACCGAATCAAGAGAAAATAATTATGAACACTACAGACAGAAGATTCTAATTATATACTATCGACAACATAGACGGATCTGCGAATAGAGAGACAATTAAAGCCGACGGCGGAAAATCTAGTGAGGAACTGGACAAAAAACGTAAGCGTAATGATGTGTCGAGTACCATTGATATTGGCGAACACAGTTCTAATTTAGAATCGAAAGAGGCAGAAGAATAAAGTATAAAATAGAAAGTTCCAGACCCAAGGACAAGAAGAAAAACGCACCCAGAAAGCCGAACAATCTGAAACCGATACAATGCCAGACTTTCAAAATATTGAGAAGAAGTTCACAGAAAGCCAAACAACAGTACAGGCAATGCACGATCAAATAAAGAAACTCAACAACAAAATTGAAAATATGATATCAAAGATGAACTAGAGTCAGTCATACAAAAGGTAATGGATAATAAGATAGAGAATATTGCCACCAAAAGACGAAGTTTACGGATCGGTTTCACACAGACTCGATATTGTAGAAGGTGAGCTACATACCAGCAAGATAGAAATAGATACCCTGACGAACAACATAAAATCACTGATGAAATGTGTAAACGACAAAAACGTGACAATAACCAACTTACAGAAAGAGATGGAAGGGACCAGACGAGCCAATTTAGAAAGGGCCGATGAACTTGAATAATACACGAGACGAAAGAGTGTAAGGAATAATGGACCGGGATTACCGCTTGAAAAGGATGAGGAAAAAGAGACCGCCAACCAAACGACCGAAGTCACGACTAAGAAACAATGGGAATGACATTGAAAACCGAAATAATATACATGTATACTAGTGTACAGATGTTGTCATCAATGAGTGTGTATATAGAAACCTTGACGAACAACATAAAATCAATGATGAAAAGTGTAAGCGACATAAACGTGATAATAACCAACTTACAGAAAGAGATGGAAGGGACCAGATGAGCCAATTTAGAAAGGGCCGATGAACTTGAATAATACACGAGACGAAAGAGTGTAAGGAATAATGGACCGGGATTACCGCTTGAAAAGGATGAGGAAAAAGAGACCGCCGACCAAACGACAGAAGTCAGGATTAAAATTTTAAAAGAAACAATGGGAATGACATTGAAAACCGAAATAATATACATGTATACTAGTGTACAGATGTTGTCATCAATGACTGTGTATACTGACATGATGAAAATGCCCAGTGCTATTTCATAATCTGTAAGTCGCATATCCTCAAATATTTGTCACTGCACAATACAAAGGCAGTCACGACACGCATGGACATATTCATTATTATCCAGTAAACGGTAATTACAGTGGGACCGGACATGCGAAAATGAGCCCACATGCGCGTTTGCTAGTATCGGCGCGTCATCGCATGTACTATCACACTGTACATGAAAACCACACACCACATGCATATATTGATATATTTAAATATTGCCTTATATGTCTGATCGCAGTATAGAAGTAGATTTGGGTTTTGGCGGTCGGTTGATATAATCATATTTTGTGAAAACATCAGGTGACAGACTGGTCACAAACACCATAGGTCAGGTTTATCCATCATACCGTTTTTTTCTGTACTGGTCACAGTCGCAGTAAACATTATTGTCCATACACAACATAATGTTTTTCCCAATCGAACAGTATGGACTGCAGCTTATACCCTTGACGCTACCGAGTATATATATACATTGCATATATATGGGCCGCGCTTAGAATGAAAACATTTAAGATTTTCCGCAAACATAATGACGTATCTTCAGCATGAAAGGGTTAATCTAACCAATGTAGCATCAAACTGACAAATTTTGCTAACATGTTTTGTATTGGCAATTCAGTAGCAAGGTGATATACAGATGGCAACACACCTGCATGGGGGATTGTGACTGACTGATTAGGGTTTTAGGTCCATTCACCAGTAAGGTCAAATAGACATGGGAAAGCACCTGTATGAGATATTGATTGATTGATTGGTTTGTGTCTTAGATCCATTCAACAGTAATGTCATGTATAGATTGGAATACACATGTATCAGGTATGGATTTGCATGCTAGCGGTGAAAATAACATCGAACAAATTACGTGTATGTTTCTTATTTCTCTCAGTAAATATGTATTGCAATTTCATTAGAATTGTGCTCTGGACACAATTTTAATATAATTCCAAAACATATGCATGATATTATAGTGAGAAATAAAAGAAAATATAAAGAATTTTCATCTGCTATTTTTTTAGCTATTTATAGCCCACAACATGCCCAGCATGCAAAGAGTTAATTGGGGATGTATTTCCATTTAACAGCAATGTCATATACTAATGGGAATGCACCTGTATGTGGTGGACTGCTCATTCAGCACTGACATATCGGACTGGAATAGAGAATATCAGATTTCACAGTAACTTAACCCTTTGAACCCGAAAGCCCGCTATAGCGGTTTTATTGAAACTTTATGCAAACAGTGCAGATCCAGATGAACCGGCTCGTCACGAGCCTTCTCACCATCTCATAATATTCCCTATTTTATATCATCGAAAAAACAAGACAGTAATCCATTTGCAACAATAAACAAAGGTATCGTTATCACGAAGCTAATCCCATTACTGGCTGCAATGTCCATTGCTGTGGGTATTAATTGGACGTTAAATAAAGATACACTTTATTAATTACTAATTTAATAAGCTATTAAACTACATGTACACTAAAGTTTAAAACATATTCATTGTGATGTTGGCTGTATCAATGCCCGGCTAATTGTATCTCTGACTGGAGTCTGGAGGCGGGGCTTACGGGTCTCGGCTTCATTAAAGTTATTATTGCTGTAAATAGCAAACACTCTATCCCTCCCCAACATAAAATGTTAGATAAATCCCAGTAGTATACGAACAGTGTACATAGGTGATCAGATTAATGTCACAAAATATATGTGAAATAATAAGTGGTTATTTACTATAGATATATAAGTCACTGCATTGATCTATTCAATTTCATAAAATTACTGCGATTTTGGTATTATCTGGTGTCATTATTGGTGATATCGTCTTACAAAATAAACTGGGAAAATAACCCTGTCATTGCTTGTCGGAAATAATACACTCCAGATGGCCACATTTAAGTTCTGTTGGTGGGAATGGTCTGGAAAACAGGAAATTTATGTCGACACCGACGTATATGGGTCAAAAAGGTTAATTCGCATTTGTATTATGGAAAGTTGTGAAATTTTGCAATCTCAGCATTTGAGTATAGCCTGATCGCTATAATTGAGATATTTAACAATTTAATTCAATTTTTCAGATTAAAATTATGTGTGCCACAATGAAAAACTAATTACATTGTATTTCCCTCCCCATATACCAGTAGCTAGAGTTTGCATTCGTTCACATCTTCAAAATGCAAGTAAAAGAGAATCGTCTCCAGACACCCTTGCACAATATTACACTATTTCACTATGACATTATATTTTATGAAGACGCGGGGATTTCCGTCTTGGTGCAGGATCTGACTGAGGGTCGCCAGTATCCGCGTTGTTTCTGCTTTGCTGGTCGAGTTTGGGTTTTCAGTAAGGTTCGCCCAAACCCGTGGCGCTAGGTTGGCCCGTTTCTCTATGCTAGTTCGTGTAGCTGGACTGGCTGAGTTTTTCGTTAGGTTCGCTCACACCAGATGTCAGTTTTCTCGCATACTCGTGGTCCTGCTGTCTGCCAAGATTGGGAAGTGGTTTGAAATGAGAAACGTCACGTGTAGTAGTTTTGCTGCTCATTTGAACCATTACCATAGATCCCTTCTTGCGTAGGATTTTGGCTGGTTCCTGATTAAAAGCTGGTGTCAGCTTGTTGATTTTTTTTCTGTTTCACAAGTACTGAGTCACCTAGTGACAAATCGGATGTTTTAGCCTTTTTGCGGGTGTCAGAATAACATTTAGCTTTTGATTTCATATCTGGATCTCTGTCTCGGATTGATTTGTCGTTTAAAGGCACGCAAATTTCTGGTAACATTGTCTTAATGTTTCTAGAGAACATTAATGTTGCAGGGGCGGATCCCGTACTTGGATGTGGCGTTGCTCTATAGTTCCTGAGAAACTTGTTCAGTTCTTGTTTGTAACTATGCCCTTCAATTTTTGCAATGTTCACACATTTTTGTAGCGGTTTCGTGAAATTTTCTTCATTTGAGTTAGCTTCTGGATGTGCTGGTGTTATTTTCCTGTGTTTGAACCCTAAGTAGTCTGCAAACTGACTGAATTCATGTCCGTTAAACGGAGGTCCATTGTCTGATCTACAGATTGACGGTATTCCGAACATACTGAATACTTATTCAACACAAGAATTACGGCCTTTGCTGATGTCGTTGTCAATATTTACACGACCGGAAATTGACTATAATCGTCAATAACCACCATTAAATAGTCTCCTGATGGCAACGGTCTGAAAAAGTCTACTGACACTTCGTCACATGGGCACACTGGTAATGTACTCATTTTCAATGGTTCTGACGTCGACATAGGCGTCACCGCTAAACACGGAACACACGTTTTTCATGTTTTCTCCACTAAATCGTCGATGTATGGGAATCAAACTTTCTCTCTGAATAATGTTTTTGTTCTGACAATACCTTGATGTCCGACTTGAGCTAAGTCTATGACTTTTTGTTGAAGTGACATCGGAATATGGTGCCGCGTAAAAGCACAGTCTGACCATTTATTTCACTGGCAGTCAGTTCATCGCTCAATCTTGAGTAACAATTGTATATTTTTAGTTTTGCTTTCACCTTTGTCCCATTTGTGGGATTTCACGGCTTTGATTACTTTTTGTAATGTTTCATCCGTCTGTGTGGTGTCTGCAATATCAGCAGTTTTCATTGATTTCGGGACAGCATTCTGCGTGATGTAGCTTACATATTCGTCAGCAATCGAATGTCTTTTCGGATTTGTATGCGGATGTCGCGACATGTTGTCTGCAATGTTGTCCTTTCCAGAACGATACTTGACCTTGAAGTCGTACAGTGGATATACCTAGGTTCTGGATAATAAGCCTTCGTTGGCCAGTTACTAGAGCTATGCGCATATAAAAACAATTATTCAAAACTTTTTAAAACAATAAACTTATCGTGAAAGTGATGTGAAACCAGATTTATCTAAAAATCGCGATTGTTTACATGTCGTCCATTTTGTTAACGTATCATCCAGGCGCTTTGTAGAAAATAGACTGTGACCTTAGAGTCTGGATTTTTGTTGTCGGATTATACTCGTCCTGTATTGCGGCGCACCATCGGATCAGTGTAAAAAATGGTGATCTAAATTATCAGAGGAGTGTACAGTAAACAATTGTCCACCATTTCCTTTGCCAGTCATAAATGACAATAATATTATCACAAGGCTAATAATCATAATGCAAGATGCTTTCAGATCACATTTAATTTTCATTTGTGGTACATGCTATTTTACCATATTCATTATGGTGCACACTACAGGCAGGATTTATACCAAGAACAAGATAATAACAATCTACAAACTGTAGACTATTATTCTGAGTATTTTTATAATCAACCGAACAATAAATTATATTAAAAACACAGAGTTTATATCTACATCTGTGTAATCAAATATAATTCTGTGTTAGTTTTGTATTGTTTTTCATATAAGACCCCCCAGTATAATGAGAAGCTCTATTCTGGTAATTTGACAGCTACCAGTCTGTGTTTACATGACATTATCTTCTCACAATGGCTAAAGAATCCAGTGACGCAGACTGACAGAAGCATGCTTTGTAAATCTTTTTGAATAATGATGTCTATGAGTGGACAAAAGTGGGAATAGTTGAAATACAACATTTTGAAGGTATTCTAACAAATTTGATTAAAACCTTACATGACCAATGGCGATGTGGAACATTTTACTCCATTTGACAGATAAGTGTCTTCTGCAAAAAATGTCAGGGAAAAATATCGTGTAATTTTCTTTGAATAGTGACAAATGCGGTTTACGAAAATTCCCGACGCGGGGGTAATCCCGACAAATGGTTACGCTACTGTATGTTGCAAGTCTCAATCTCCAGCGTTCGAGTCTCAACGGCTGCTTTGCTTTTGGGCTGTTGAATATAGCTACCAACGGATTGTGTTCAGTAATTAATGTGAATGATTTCCCGAACAAGTACAGATGGAAATGTTCTATGCCTGTCACAATGATGAGGGCTTCACGCTCGAGCTGACTATACCGTTGTTCAACTGGACTAAGGGATTTGCTTGCATATGCAACCAATTTGTTGTCTTGGATCAGAATAGCTGCTGTGCCGACATATAATTCAGTTTCCAGTGATGGGTCGTAGTATGCCTTTACCGTGTCACTGCTAACACTGAAACGCATTTTCTTGGGCGTCACCCCATTCTGAAGGTTCACTGTCGCGTGTTAACCTGCGAAGCGGTTATGTGACTGTTGAGTAATTTGGTATGAAACGTGATACGTAGTTTGTCATGCCTAGGAAACTGCGAACTTCGGATTGTTTTGCGGGCTTGTGTGCATTTTTAATGGCGTCGACTTTGCTCGGATCTGCCGATATTCCATCTGCGGAAAACACGTAACAGAAGAACGTTATTTTGTCTTGGCTGAACACACACTTGTCTTTATTTAGCGTCAAATTATTGTCCCCGAGCCTCTGGAATACTGCTTCTGAGTGCCTGTCATGATCTGTTTGTGAATTTTCCGAACACGAATATGTCATCTGAAATGTTTATGACACCGTCTAAACCTTCTAGAGTTTGCCGTATTTCATTCTGAAATATTTCAGGAGCTGCAGAAACACCGAAATTTAAACGTTTGTATCTGCGCAATCCAACATGTGTCGAAAAAGTATTAATGTATCTGGACTCTGGGGCGAGCTGCAGCTGGTGAAAACCGTTATTTAAGTCAATTTTCGAATATAATTTGGCGTCGTTCAATTTCATGATGATGTCATCTACCGTCGGCGTTATGTGACGTTCACGTTTAATGGCGTCATTTGCTTTCCCCATGTCCACACACAATCGGATCTCATCGGAATTACGTTTGGGTGCAACAACTATCGGACTAACCCATGGAGTAGGACCGTCTACATGTTCAATAATGTATAAGTCCTCCAAGCGGTCTAATTCACGTTCAACCTGCGCTACCGGCGTAACATTTACATCAATGTGTAATTTTACATACGTGTCTTTCTTCTTTCCTAGGCCCGAGAACAAATCTGCATACTCTTTGCACAGTGTGTCCCTCTTGGAATTTCTAACATGATTGATTACAGGAATAATGTCTAATTAAACGGCTGTGTAATAGCTTAAAAGGGAGTCATAACTACCAGAAATGATGTAAAATGTACCTGTTGTTATCTTTGTAGAGGTTTCCACTGTAGCTGTAAACTTTCCTTTCATAGGCAAATGTTTATTTTGTCCGTATGCGTATGTCATTGTGTCTGTCTTAAGCAACTTTGGTTTGACTCTCATATTAGACAGTACATGTTCATTCAATAGGTTGATTGTACTTCCAGTATCAACAGGAACTTGTGTTTTGTGACCTTTAATGCTCACATTTGTTCTTGGCGATTTCCGTTTGGTTCGAAGAACATTTACTCCAAATGAATAATTTTCTGTTTCTCCTTCACTATTTTCATTACTTTGATTGTCACTGTCCTGTACTGATTTAATGTTCTGGTCTTTCCATTGCCTTTTTCTACACTGGGTTGCGAAGTGGTTCTTTTTCTTGCAATCATTGCAGGTATTTCCAAATGCTGGACACCTGTTCACGTGCGGGTATGTACCTCCACAGTTTCTGCATGTAGATTTTGACTATTGTTTCTTTTGAAAAGATGGTTGATATTTCAATTTCGGTTTAGGGTCAAAGTTACGCTTGAATCCTGTTGTTCTGGCTGGATGTCGTTTAACAGCACTGGTTCTCTCACGAATTTCTGGTTGGTCCATCTGATCTGCTTGTCTCGTCGTTATTTCCATATTCCTTGCAGCTAACAATAGTTCGTTCAGGTCCGGATTGTCTTTCAAAGCTCTACGTCTTAGACTGACCGAAATGCACCCTTGAAAATTATTTGGCTCTTAATTTCTGCTTCTTTCTCCGCGAATGAACAATTTTCTGCTTTTTGTCTCAATCGAGTGGCGAATTGATCCACGGTTTCTGATTCAAATTGCTTCATTCGGCGAAATTCGAATATTTCAAACTCTTTATTTACTTGTGGCTTGAAATATTTCTCTAATGCCGCTTTTGTTCTGTCGTAGTAACCATCATCGCCTGTTTCCGGAAGTGTGTCGTGTATTTCGAAGACTTCATCGCCAGCATAATGTAGCAGAAGTGCTTTCTTCCTCTTTTCTTTTTGTTGTCGATGTTCATACCTATGAACATATTTTCTAATTTGTGTACATATTTTGTCCATCTTGTACCCACCGAATGTTCATCTGTGTGTATGTCGAATCTGGGGAACTGAGGCAGGGCTGTTGTCATTGCCCTGATTTCTGTATAATCCGTTTTAGCAACAAGTGGATAACACGGTTGTCTCTAAGAATAACACAGAAAATCTGTTTAATTCCGTATTTAATAGGAATTACATAACCCTAGATCAGTCAATCCATATTAATCACGCATACTCGTCGCCAAATGCAATTTCAATTGCTGTGGGTATTAATTGGACGTTAAATAAAGATACACTTTATTAATTACTAATTGAATAAGCTATTAAACTATATGTACACTAAAGTGTAAAATATATTCATGGTGATGTTGGCTGTATCAATGCCCGGCTAATTGTACCTCTAACTGGAGTCTGGAGGTGGGGCTTACGGGTATCGGCTTCATTAAAATAATTCTTGCTGTAAATGGCAGCCCTGATAATAAAAGTTTTGAAAAACTTGCCGTGATAACAATGTATACCAACTTTGGTTGCAATTTGTAAGTAGAACTCTAGTTACTGCGTGGACAAGCTGTGTCCGCCCGCCCACCCGACAAGTGGTTAAAAAGAAAGAGTGAAAAAAGACGAAACTGTCTTAAGCATATTTCTCTTAAACCAAGATGACACTGACAACCAATTGACCTTGACCATGGGCATTGGAACGTGGTGATTATGTGTAGCAAAGCATCACGTGTCAGGTTCGTCGGAAGCATCATAAGATTGGTCCGGCGAATGTACTGGGTGCCCCGGTATCCACCTAAAGTGTATGTTATACCACTCAGTTGAACCATATCGCCTAGACGGTTCAACTGAGTGATAACAATATACACTTTTGATGAGAAATGAGAAAAATAGCATAAAAATATTTACATTCCGTTTTTTTATATATGAATTCAAATTAAAAGTATTGATCCGGCAGTCGCCGGACCTGCTGGACCTGTTCCAAGATTATCTGGAGCTCTGACATGTATACGTGTATCCTATTTAATTGATCGATTGATGATTTTATGTCAACAGCAAGTCTATATTATGCAGATGTCTGAAGGCAGATTTTAAATTTCACGTTAAAGTATCTTTCCACTAATGAAATCACATTATTCTCAATTCGTGCCAGTAGCCGATTTCACCAACATTGCAAAGTATACGTTTCTAGCAAAGTATACTTTAAGGGAGTAATCATTTACTTTTCCTGAAATGAATGATTTCATATAGAACTAACGACTGCATATAGTTGATGATTAAAGGTAAGCAGAATTATTATACTGAATGTATTACATTATCACAGCCAAAATGGCTGTGATAATGTAATACATTCAGTATAATAAAAAATAAAAAATCTATTCTAAAATTGAAATTTCTCCCTCAAAGTATATTTTACTAGAAAAGTATACTTTGCAATGTTGGTGAAATAGGCTACTGGTGTCCTTACTTGTGGGAGAAACATATACATGTGAGACGGTAAGCGAGATGGCCGCGGCCCGTATGTCGCGCCCGCCGAGGCTTTCATAGTATACCTAAAAACTTTAACACAAAAACAACTTTAACCAAAGACTTTAACCCCGACGTACAGACGTACACCAATGTGCCAACTATATCGCGCTGTCCGCAATCGGCCACTATACCATTCGGTTGCGGGGGCATAAAAACACCCCATTTGTATAAATGTACAAATCTGAAAATCATTTTGTGATGAGTGGATTGGTAAGAAAATTAACATATCTCAGTCCATTCCAGTTACTTAGGGTTAACTGAACAGATGGACAGTCAAAACAAGAGCAAAATGATTCAAACGCACGTCTGTTATTGACAAAGTGGTAGTGACAAATATGCAAAGGTTAATCATTTTCATTTGACGAATACCAAATATCTCCACAACACTAAATCTGATTGACTTGAAACTTAAAATATAAAATTGTTGCCGGGCATCTGAAAAGAAATAAGTGATATCACTGATTCAATGCAAAAACATGATATCATCTTTTCAATGAGTGATATCACCTACTTGAAGGGGTGGTACACAGCAAAATGTGCCACATATACAATTCATATGAGAACAAAATACATATTTAATTAATATGAAATTTATATTCATTTTACATATGCAACATTCATATGAAAATCATATATTTTTCATATGAAATTCATACGAATATTGTATATATTTAATAGCATTGTACTTGGTTCTACATATGACATTATTATGATTTCCATATTCGAATAGGTGATATCATGCATTCAAATGTGTGATACCACCAATTCAAAATGAATGAATGATATCACCAATTTTGAATATGTGATATCATCCTTTCAAATAGGCGATATTGCCTATTTGGATGTGTTATATCACATATTTTGATCTACATTGGTAATATCACTTATTCAAATTGGTGATATCATCCTTTCGAATAGGTGGACATTGATTCAACACGAAATGATGATAAATTTGAATGAGTTATATCGACTATTTGAATCAGTTATACACACCATCAAATAGGTGATATCACCTATTCAGATTCAAATATGTCATATCACATATTCGAGCATGTGATATCATCATTTCAAATAGACGATGTCACATATTCAGGCTATTTGAATGGGTGATACCACACTTTCATGCTGAATCAGTGATATCACCTATTTAAAAGAATGATGTCACGCGTTTAAATCGGTGATATCACAAAGTCCACAACAACGCCCCATAGATGCATGTGCATGTATCACCTTTCTATGTTGCATTCAGTGACATCACCTACCTGAATGGGTGATATGAACAACTTGAATGCATAATGGCACCAATTATGATTCAAATGGATGATATCACGTATTCCAAATCAGAGACATATTACAGTACCCTAAATCGTCCCTGTCCAAATTAAAGAGTGATATAAATCCAAATTCGAATAGATGACATCATAAGTGCTATGGAGTCCAAAACGGCACCACATATTCATCCACATTTGTTTCTAGAGTGTCTTGGATGGTCAACTATTGTTAGACCAGGGGGCCGTTTCACTAAATTTCGTACGACTAAAAAGTTCGTAAGTGCAAACTTATGATAGTCTGTAAATTTCACATTAGCAATGCTTTCTTATAAACACATATTGGGTTTCATTTATTGAGCATAGGCTGCATATGCTCAATAAATGCAAATCTATCAATTCAAATTTCCAGACGATCCTAAATTTGCACTTACGAACATTTTAGCCGTACGAAGTTTAGTGAAATGGCCCCCATGCGTCTTCTAATTGTTTTGTATATATTGTTTAGAAATGTGTTTCATGTAACTATATACATGTTAGTATGTATATAGTTTATACACCGGGTGCATTTCTGTATGTTGTTTACAAAGGTGTTTCATATATGTACAAACAATAATTGACCATCCAATACACGCTAGAAACACCTATGTATTCATCCAGTATACTATATATTTCTTCAAATTATATACGACAATAAAGTCTCAAAAAATCTTTTTTTTTCTCTAGCGTTGGTGATAACTTACTCGCTGTTGTTGTCGTTGTTGTTGTCGTTGTTGGTGTCGTTGTTGGTGTCGTTGTTTGTGTCGTTGTTGGTGTCGTTGTTGGTGTCGTTGTTGGTGTCGTTGTTTGTGTCATTGTTTGTGTCATTGTTGGTGTCGTTGTTGGTATCGTTGTTGGTGCATTTGTTGTACTAGTTGATGTTGTTGTAGTTTCCGTTGGTGTGGTTGTAGCTACAATAATGTGCCTCCAATATGTTATCTACGGCTACAATTTCACCCATGCAAAAATGTGAACAGCCGAAGTGCATACCCAAACCTGTTGCGTGTAGGTCAACATTTCGTAAACTGTGTATTTTTTACCTTTAAAAAAATAAATGAAATTAAGCTTTCAAATTTACAAGTTTATATGTAAATGTCAGATAAACACATTGACAAGATAAAATAACCAATTTCTGCATGTGTATGTTCTTTATTAATAATTTATTGATACAGCTTTGACAGTTTTATATCGCTGACATAGCAAAGACGCCGGATAACCGATTGCAAAAATCACTCTTCCGTGTGTTACATTAAAGAGATGGGGTTAAATTGCTACCCTAGCGAGGTATGGAGCGGGGTAGAAATTCACTTTCGTGGCTGTGCTGTCGCGTCTGCAACTGCGATCAGATTACTTCGTGCGCGTCACAATTACTGAATTACTGAACCGGGCCCAAAGTTAAATAACCCACTGCCGTTGCTTGAAAAGATGGCGAGTGTCCAACCTTGTAGATATTTAATATCAGAGGAAAATTAGGTATGATTTGAATGAGGCATTTGTCGTTCATACCACAAAGTGCCTGTGGCTCCGGACACTAGAAATATTTCATAAATCAGGTCATTGACTGACCTCACCTACAATTGTATTCTTTGATAGTAAGTGCAGTTCACCAATGAGAGATAACCCCAAACGTACAAACTGCAGAGTAGTTGTTATTGTTTTTAACCTTTAGAAGGCGGAAACCGAACACTGTCGTCTGCTGTTGTTTCTGATTTTGTATTTTCTATAAATAAAAACATGGTTGAGCAGCATTTTAGAAACATTTCCATTGGAAATGAGTCGAAAGTGCTATCAAAGCGTGTTTTTCATAGAACGCCTATATTCTCGTGAATAGTTACAGGCGTTCTATAATTACAATAGGTCCAGGGGCCGATTGGGGTTCGCTGCGGGAAACTTCGTAAAATGAAAGTGTGCCAATACCAATCAGCTATGTGTTAGTTCAATATTGAAACATGCTAACACCTGTAAACATTCGATAGGTTATATTAAAATAATAATACGCATGTAATTCGCAAAAAAAATGTAATATACCAACCAATAACAAAGTTAAGTTTAAACAAGAGCTGTAGGAGAACATCATAGCTCGACTACGAGGGTTGTCGATGTACACATAGCTTGACAAACAAGGTGGCCGCGGCCCGCATAAAAACCTTAACCAATGTTGACTAAAAACCTTAACCAAGGGAAATTAGCTAAGTGATTCAAGGTTAAATGTAGTTCAATGTCAGATATAGGTCAGGGGTTATTGATGTACATCACTAGCAGATGAAGTTTTCCAAGTATGGTTGCTGTAGGGCCAGGAGTATTCCATATACAAGCTTGACTAAAACGTTAACCAAGGGGAAATAACTATGTAATCCAAGGATAAAAGTAGGTCAAGGTCAAATATAGGTCAGGGATTATTTATGTACATCATTAGGAGATGAAGTTGTCCAAGTACGGTTGTTGTAGGCCCTGTAGTATTCCATATACAAGCTTGACTGTAAACCGTAACCAAATTTCAGTACAAACCTTAACCAAGGGGAAATAAGTAAGTAATTGAAGATTAAATGACAACCAATTGACCTTGACCATGGGCATTGGAACGTGGTGATTACGTGTAGCAAAGCATCACGTGTCAGGGGCGTTGGAAGCATCATAAGACTGGTCCGGCGAATCTACTCGGTGCCCCCGGTATCCACCTAAAGTGTATGTTGTACCATTCAGCTGAACCGTATCGCCGAGACGGTTCAACTGAGTGATAAAAATATACACTTTTGATGAGTAATGAGAAAAATAGCATAACAATATTTACATTCCGTTTTTTTACATATGAATTAAAATTAAAACTTTTGATCCCGCAGTCGCCGGACCTGCTGGACCTGTTCCGATGCAAAGCATCAAGTGTAGACACACATTGTGGCCAAATACTATAACAATCTGAGAAGGGATTATAGAGATAGTGAAAACTGAAAATGTTACTAACGTAAATGAGCCATCGCTATGTACCCTCTGCCTATCGGCAAATGGATATATATGCATTGAATTTGAAATGAGGAGGTATAATACTCTTTCGAAAAAAAGATTATCTGGAGCTCTGACATGTATACGTGTATCCTATTTAATTGATTGATTGATGATTTTATGTCAACAGCAAGTCTATATTATGCAGATGTATGAAGGCAGATTATAAATTTCACGTTAAAGTATCTTTCCAGTAATGAAATCACATTATTCTCAATTCGTGCCAGTAGCCGATTTCACCAAAATTGCAAAGTATACTTTTCTAGCAAAGTATACTTTGAGGGAGTAATCATTTATTTTTCCTGAAATAAATTATTTGATATAGAACTAACGACTGCATATAGTTGATGATTAAAAGTAAGCAGAATTATTATGATGAATTTATTACATTACCACAGCCAAAATGGCTGTGATAATGTAATACATTCAGTATAATAAAAATTAATAAATTTATTCTAAAATTGAAAATTTCTCCCTCAATGTATATTTTACTAGAAAAGTATACTTTGCAATGTTGGTGAAATAGGCTACTGGTGTCCTTGCTTGTGGTAGAAACATATACATGTGAGACGGTAAACGAGATGGCCGCGGCCCGTATGTCGCGCCCGCCGAGGCTTTCATAGTATACCGAAAAACTTTAACAAAAAAACAACTTTAACCAAAGACATTAACCCCGACGTACAGACGTACACCAATGCGCCAACTATATCGCGCTGTCCGCAATCGGCCACTATACCATTCGGTGGCGGGGGCATAAAAACACCCCATTTGTATAAATGTACAAATCTGAAATTCATTTTCTGATGATTGGATTGGTAAGAAAATTAACATATCTCAGTCCATTCCAGTTACTTAGGGTTAACTGAACAAATGGACAGTCAAAAGAAGAGCAAAATGATGCAAACGCACGTCTGTTATTGACAAAGTGGTAGTGACAAATATGCAAAGGTTAATCATTTTCATTTCACGAATACCAAATATCTCCACAACCCTAAGTCTGATTGATTTGAAACTTAAAATATAAAATTGTTGCTGGACATCTGAAAGGAAATGAGTGATATCACTGTTTCAATGCAACAATATGATATCATCTTTTCAATGAGTGATATCACCTACTTGAAGGGGTGGTACACAGCGAAATGTGCCACATATACAATTCATATGAGAACAAAATACATATGCAATTAATATTAAATTTATATTAATTTTGCATATGCAACATTCATATGAAAATCATATATTTTTCGTATGAAATTCATACGAATATTGTATATATTTAATAGCATTGTACTTGGTTCTACATATGAAATTCTTATAATTTGTATATTCGAATAGGTGATATCATGCATTCAAATGTGTGATACCACCAATTCGAAATTAATGAATGATATCACCAACTTGGAATATGTGATATCATCCTTTCAAATAGGTGATATTGCCTATTTGAATGTGTTATATCACATATTTTGATCTAAATGGGTGATATCACTTATTCAAATTGGTGATATCATCCTTTCGAATAGGTGGTCATTGATTCAACACGAAATGATGATAAATTTGAATGAGTTATATCGACTATTTGAATCGGTTATATGACACCATCAAATAGGTGATATCACCTATTCAGATTCAAATATGTCATATCACATATTCGAGCATGTGATATCATCATTTCAAATAGGCGATATCACATATTCAGGCTATTTGAATGGGTGATACCACACTTTCATGTTGAATCAGTGATATCACCTATTTAAAAGGATGATGTCACTCGTTTAAATAGGTGATATCACAAAGTCCACAACAACGCCCCATAGATGCATGTACATGTATCACCTTTTTATGTTGCATTCAGTGACATCACCTACCTGAATGGGTGATATGAACAATTTGAATGCATGATGGCACCAATTATGATTCAAATGGATGATATCACGTATTCCAAATCAGAGACATATTACAGTACCCTAAATCCCTGTCCAAATTAAAGAGTGATATAATCCAAATTCGAATAGATGATATCATAAGTGCTATGGAGTCCAAAACGGCACCACATATTCATCCACATTTGTTTCTAGAATGTCTTGGATAGTCAACTATTGTTTGTACATACATGAAACACATTTCTAAACAATATATACAAAACAATTAAAATACGCATGCGGGCCGTTTCACTAAACTTCGTACGGCTAAAATGTAGCCTAGAGCAAACAAACAGTTTAGGTCTAGCCGAGATTCGAACTCACAAACCATGTCTCCATAGAGTGGCTCCTTAGCCCACACGACCACGAAGGGTGTTACTAAATATAAACCTGAAGATAAACCAGGTAGTGTTGTGCAATAATCGATAAGGTAAAATACACCCTATTAAAGATAAGAAATCCCTATGTTATACTCAGTATATATAATTGTTCTAGTTAAGTGTGCGTGGTTGAAGACAGGTAGTCACGAGAGATGTTTTCGTACCGGTATTTACGAATATTGCAAACATCACCGTGCGTGGATGCGAAGAGGTTCCGTTTCGCCTCGCCCATGTCGGCATAGGGACCAAATCCGAGTAATTGCTATGTCCACCATGCGGTGGCACTCATGCTACTCATCGAATGGTTAACAAGGGATTACGTGCTCGCAAGTATTATCGTTTAGTAATAATTCAAATCGGAAAGTCAGTTAGAAAGATAGAATAGATATGATGCGTAGTCACGGTGTTTCTACAGAATTAAAACACTGTAAAAAACATTATCAAAGTAATTTTATAAAATTGAAAATTGAACAGAAAAAAAACACTATTATTAGAGAAAATAGATAATAAAATACAATTGGAATTGAAAGTTTTTAATGGCTGTGTCGAAGAAGTTTACGAAGAATACGGGGGTTATAGTCCAATATATAAATTCTATAAAATGAAAACACTAGGCGATATCGAATACATGAAATATCAGCGTAATTTATTACGCTCCGATAAAAACCCAACGATTCGTTTACGAATATACATTTCTACGATATCGCTTATAAAGAAATTGAAAAAAATATTATTGAACAGAACTAATTTATGTTGTAATCACACCAAGCAGACGACAATGTTCCAATTAGACGTGTTATGAACATGCAAATTAGGTGTCCCACCTTACACGTATATTAAGTGTCCATTTTATAGAGAGATTTACACGATTACATATTCCGGGATGGAAAATAAACACACTGTAATATATAATACACACACGGTTATTTATAGCCTAATCGATGGTATGTAAACGGGCTATCAATTTACACAGGTGGTGTGTATACAGTTTATAAACACTTAGTGGGGGTTATATAGTTCAAGAATTTCCGGGATGGTTCGTTATTTAATTAATTAATTTTAATAAAATTATTTATAATTTAAAGCGGAACACCCCCTATTATATTAATTAATTTATTAATTAATATAATATTTTCACCAACAAAGTTAGGTTTATATACGAGAAATAAACACAGTTCATTGTCGGGACGCCGGCAATAATATCTCAACAGTGAGATAGGTTTCGCCACATGTACTTCACTCTGGCGTCTCTACACATTATAGCGGATGGAGGTAATGAAGAGGAGGGGTCCACGGTCTCGGTCCAATGATGGGGTGGAGGAGATGTGAGCGTGACACATCCCACTAAGCCTAAACAAATAGAAGAGAAGAGATTTAAAGCGAAGGCTTAGTGGGATGGGCCCAGAAGGGTTTTGCTGGCGCGGGTTCGAGCCTCGGTGGGACCTAAGCTTCTTTTTTTTAATTGTTTATTTATTATTAATAAATTGTTTACTGCACCAATATAATTAATTTTATAATTAAAATTAATTATTTTCTAAAAAAATTATTTTATAAAATATCACAATGGTGCTGTAACATTTCCTCCGACTTTATTTCCAAGTTTTACCCTAAATTTAACCCAATAAGTGCACTCAATTTTGGGCATGGTGGCGCACGCCTTGATTCTAATATCATTTTTTAATTCTTCATATCTCCCCATTTCTTTTCTTATCGGACAACGCTTTGGACACCATAACGTCGATGCTATTTTTCTTAGACCTAGCGAGAACGGATATTCTATCATGTTTTCTACTTTTTTTCTCGAGTTTTCCACCCGCCGCCCTAATTACCATATAAAGTATTCCAGATACCACGGTAATTCCACTCAAAACCCCTGCAAGTGGAACCGTTACAATTGTAGATAGCGTTGCAGCAGTCCCCGCACCACTCATTACAGATAAACTTGCCAGAACCGTACTGTATGCTTCAGCTATGTTCGCCTCCCGCTTATATTTTTTAGCGTGTCTTTTTCTATTTGCACATTCTCTAACTAAAATATCCTGCATAGCGACGATATTATTCAACCTAAAATCTGAACTTCTTTCGTTAATTGGATACAGTGTTGATGGAGTGGTATTGAGAATTGGATACAGTGTTGGTGGATTGGTATTGACAATCGGATACGGTGATTCGTTCATGATTTTCAATATATTAGTATTTTACAAATTAAGTTCATTTAACAATGAGACAATAGAGGAAGAACTCGCTGGGTCAGCGATTTTCGTAACAAAGTTAATAACACTACCTTCGGAAAGTCTAATTGTATCGTCACCGGCGAACAAAACCACCGATGAAATATCTCCAGCGAGTTTATTGACTCCAATCCCCCGTTCTTCCCCATCCACTACAAGATTTATCCCGACCGCACCCACAGGTTTACCATTAGCATTAACCGAGCAGACAGCCATTCGGAGAAGCGTACCTGAAGCTGGCATGGCGTATCCCCCATATGTATTGCTCGCTTTGGCACCGAACGAATATTCATAGAGCCCCTCAGTCAATAGGCCCCGCTTCTCAGCCCAAACTGTGATGACACGTTTTTGCGTTTTCAATGTTTTCACCAATCCGGCAAGCCCCCCGATAGAGGTATGGGCCTCAGCACGAATATTTTCAGAGGTCTCTCTCAAGCGCTTTGGTCGCGGCTCTACGAACACGTTTCAGTTTTTCGGTTATTTTTCCATCTAGTTCAGTAAGTGCTGTTTCTCTGTTGAGAGAGTCTTCTGAGCGCAACACCCTATATGCCTCCGTAAGGGCCGCCTGGTGGTCTTCTCGGGCTTTCTCAACCCCCAACCGGGCCTCTTTTCGAAATTCTGTTATTTTTTCATCTAGTTCAGTAAGTGCTGCTTCTCTGTTGAGAGAGTCATCTGAGCGAAACACCCTATAAGCCTCCATAACGGCCGCCTGGTGGTCTTCTTGGAGTCCCTCAACCCCCAACCGGGTCTCCTTTTGAAATTCTGTTATGTTTTCGTCTAGTTTAGTAAGTGCTGCTTCTCTGATGAGAGAGTCCTCTTCGCGCAACACCCTATAAGCCTCCATAAGGGCCGCCTGGTGGTCTTCTTGGAGTCCCTCAACCCCCAACCAGGTCTCTTTTTGAAATTCTGTTATTTTTCCGTCTAGTTTAGTAAGTGCTGCTTCTCTGATGAGAGAATCCTCTTCGCGCAACACCTTATAAGTCTCCATAAGGGCCGCCTGGTATTTCTCAACCCCCAACCGGGCCTCTTTTTGAAATTCTGTTATTTTTCTGTCTAGTTCAGTAAGTGTTGCTTCTCTGATGAGAGAGTCCTCTGACCGCAACACCCCATACGCCTCCGTAAGGTCCGCCTGGCGGTCTGTTCGGACTCCATCAAGATGCAACCGGGTCTCTTTTCGAAATTTGGTTATTTGTTTTCCTAGTTCGGTAAGTGCCGCTTCTCTGATGATAGAGTCCTCTGAGCGCAACATCCCATATGCCTCCGTAAGGTCCGCGTGGTGGTCTTCTCGGGCATTCTCAATCCCCAACCGGGCCTCTTTTTGAAATTTGGTATTTGTTTTACCTAGTTCGTTTAGTTCCGTTTCTCTGATGAGAGAGTCCTCTGAGCGCAACACCTTATAAGCCGCCTGATCTTTCTCAATATCCGTTCAGACTCCCTCAATTTGTGCAGTCGCCGTCAGCACTTCTACTCTAACATCTGATATACTCCTGACCGTGAAAGTGATTGTTCTGAGGCCCACCCGGCGTTTTCCGCAGCAGTTGTCGATTGATTTTTGAAGCTTACAGCTCTCTTTTTGAAAATTAGTGATAGTAGCAAACATAATAATATCTTTCAATGGATACCAAAGCATTTAGCTTCAATTCTAATGCAAAGTACGCGGTCGGTGGTAAATACAAGCAAAAAGACGTTGTTAACCACCTTGTACACCCAACTGTAACACCCAACCGAAAAGTGGCTTTGCCACCAATTTCCCTAACACGTTTGAGAAATATGTAGTTCCAAAGACTACTAGTCAAGATGTAATACTAAGATGGGATTTTTCCCATATGAACTTCTGGCAGAACCAGCTATTTTTCGCTGTATGGTGCGCAACGGCCGGATGCGGAGTTTCGCATCAAGACCATCTGACATCCAAGAATGTCATGCTCCGAAGTGTCTACAAGTTTCACGTGATTACACAATTAGCAGGATTCTCAAATAACTAGGTATTCCACTACCTCAAGACGACGGCTGGGATCCCATTTCCAGCACATACGACCGTAAGGCGTTCGAAAGATTGTGTAACGAATTTGGGGTACCAAAAGACGCGGACTGGAGACAGAAAGTATACACCCCAACCAACAGATTAGGGTTAGTTCACCTTAAAGGCTTAGTTAGTGGTGAGCATCTGGATAAAGTCCCCTCATATGTCTCAGGGTTGTGGAGTGCTCGCGGAGCTACCCCACCACCAGTTAGAAAAATGGCAACATGGACTAAATATAATTACATTGTATAAGTTGAATACGATGACGTTCGGTGATGAAGTGCTTGGAGGGCTTGCGTGTAAAGACGGTTATTGTCATTGGCTACCTACTAAAGTAGCCCACGTGGAATACCTAGACCTGGGCGATACTCCACAGATGCGAAATGCGTGGACCACCTTTATGTTAGATGAAAGCACTTGATTTACGCAGGGTGGGGTTATTCGCCTCAACGAATCCATTCGCGTATACGTATGGGCAATCCTCGCCTCACAGAAGCAAACACGCAGCGCTATACTGGGTACGGGAACGGCCTTTGAGGCACAAAAACAGTTCTTGGCACTTGTCGAGGACGCCATCTCAGCTAAGGTGGACCTCCAGAAGGCGATCCAGAATTATCAAGACGTTTTGCAGACGGCCCGCACCCCGGTAGACTACGCATTTGGAATAGGTCTGTATATGGCGCCGAGTAATATGATACTACGAGACGACCCGGTTGACGGTTACAATAATTAGATCGTAGTCGCAACCACCAACCAAAAAATCTGCCGCAACGGGAACGTGAACACGAGTATCATCAAACTCCCCCCCCCAAGACGGTCGGGAGCGGAGTAGTAAGTGGAATAAAACACAAAATGGATACACCTCCATTGAACCCAGTACCCCCAATTCGCAAATTGGATGCACCATCGAGTTCCCCCAATCCAATCATCAACAATGTTGAAACACCAATCGAGATTGGAAGCACAACACACGAGGAGGAGAAATTAGGGCTCGTCGTCGCCCTCGTAGTGGTCGGACTACTCGCGCTTTGGTTTTAGGAACTCTCGGGCGGAGAATAGTAGGAGACCGGCGATCGCCACGATTAAAGCCCAAGCATTGTTGGCAAGCCATCCGACCGTTTTTGATAATATAGATAACAAGAAGGAGAGGAGACCTCCTATTAACCCAGGCAGCGCAGCAGCCACCTTTCCTGCTAATTTAGCCAGGAGACTGGCGAGGGCTTTTAGTTGATTTTTTTACCCACTCCTTGGCGTGTTTAGAAACCTCACTCTCCCATCGTTTCACCCGAGACTCCGTTTCCTTGAGAGGCGCCAGGAACTTCTTGGAGATCCCCGCAGGAATCTCGGTACCGCCCGCCCATGCCGGAGTTTCGGGTGGGGCCTCCCACATATGGACACCAGCAGCTGAAGTTCCTTGTGTCTCTATGAAGGTCGTTTGGTCAACGTCGTCGAGGTCATCGTCATCGCGGAAATCGTCTCTGCCGATTTCATCCATGTTAATATAGTAATCAGCCATCTTTATAATTTTCTTAAAGTTAATTATGTATTAAAGACAAAACCATACGGGTTTAATAGTTTCACTAAATTATGTCTTCGAGTCAATACGGTCGCAAACTCAATCCATACCGCAGACTGCGTGAGCCCCTCGGGGCAAAAGGCGTGAGACAGAGTGTCGTTATTACGAACAACCCATCGACGATCGACCAGAACCAGCAGCTCTTAGTCCGCTTCCCCAACCTCGGAACTCACGACGTCATTGTGCCGGGTACTGTTCGCCTCGCTTTCACTATTTCGCTAACGTCGACGGACGCGGACCGAACCGTCGTTCAGAACCTGGGTCGCGCCATAGTCAAGAAGACCATGATAAAGATTTCTGGTAATGAGGTGATGTCGATCGATGATAGCGACGTCTACCATTGCTATCAGGACCTGCGGAAGACGGCACAAGAGCGCGATAACGCTGTCTATCAGGGTATTGACACCAGCAAAAATAAGAACGTAACCAAACTTAGAATCGGGGCTGGTAACAAGGCAGATAACAACGCCAGCGACAACGCGATCGCGGCTGCTTACGGCAACCGCTTCTACATCCCACTCGACATTGAGTTGCTGGAGAGTCACATGCCCTACTATCAGAGTGCTTTGGCTGACCGCCTCGAATACGAACTAACGTTCAACGACTACGGCCGTGTTCTCATATCCACCGACATGTTATCGACGTATACGATCGACAATGTTTCGCTGGAGTACGACATGGTCACGATGCCCGAACTCGCGCGATTGATCAGAACCCAGTACGCCGGGCGCGTTGCCATACTTTACGACCGAGTTCTTCGCCACCGCAAGATGACGAAAGACAAAAGCGACACATTGTGGAATATTAATGTCAACGTACCCGCCCGCTCTATGAAAGGTATACTGATTCTGTTCGAGGATGCTCGGTTCGCGTTCGGTGCTAGAAAAACCGACAACGACAAATTCTATAACCCCAAAATCACGAAGGTAGAGGTGAGGATCGATGGAGTCCCCAATCAACTCTACAGCGCGGGCCTTCGCGCGCATCAGCAGTGGGACGAAGCCAGAAAGCAGTTTGCTGCCGGCTCTAAACGCTCCCCGGAGGTTGCGGCGGTTGCCAAAGACCTGCAGCTCTCGGCCGTCTCCCTCGCGGAGTTCCTGACTACCAAATACGCGTTATGGCTAGTCATGCGAGCCAGCGACGACGACCAAATGCACGGTAGCGGACGTCAAGTTGAGAACGCTAGCGAGGGTGTGACGATCCAGATAACCAAAGAGGCGGATGGAAATGGCGCATTGAACGTGTACTTATATATAATTACAGACGCACAACTGAACATCGAAGATGGCCGATACGTATCAGTGATCTACTGATTTAATACAAAAATCATCTAAGAAAATTGGCAATCAATACCAATTCACGATTGGAGATGCCCACTCTGCCATAATATGTGGGCAGACAGGATGTGGAAAAACGGTTTTCATCTTCGACTTACTCGAGGGGTCCTACTGCGATGCCTTTCGTCACATTGTGATCCTATATCCCACTGTGCGGCACAACGATACTTATCAGCGGCGCCCGTGGATATGGACCGACCCTGAGGTATACGTTATTGACCCCGGTGATAGGCTTCAAGATTGGTTGCGTGGTTTATACCAAAGATTCCAGGGTGAGCCCACCCTATATGTGATTGACGATTGCTCGGCCAAGGCGGCGATGACCAAAAAAAAGGACATGCTCTTCGAGCTCGCATTTTCTGGCCGCCATGCGAGGCAAAGCGTATGGATCTCCACTCAAAAGTATAACGCCGTCCTCAAGGATCTGCGCGAGCAAACGAAATGGGTCGCCCTCTTTCACTGCAAGGACCGAGGCTCATTCGATGACTGTCTTCGAGAGAACGACGTTATCCCAACCCGCGAGGAGCGCCTGGAAGTTCGACAGATACTTTCTTAAACTAAGCACGCCAAGCTTCTGCTAAAGACTGATCAACCAACTGCTTATAAAGTTATCAATTAATTAACGCTCGTTAGTAACTGCTGAGTAATTGCTGAACAATGCTGAACAAATGTTGAACAAATGTTAACAATGTTAACAATTTGGTGCTCCGCTGCGAGCTTTGTTGCGAGCAATCCCCGAGTGCACCTCCAACGACGTTGGGGATTGCTCCAACTCCAATTTCGAACCCGGTTGATCCTACAACCCAATACCAACCGCCGTTGGAGTTGGAGTTGGGGGTTGCACGACATAAAAACCCAAACAGACAGGCAGCTGGGCGGGCGGCGGCTGCCACCCGAAAAGTTAAACAAGATAAAATACTCGCCGAGCTTCGGGAGGCCAAACAGTCGTTGCAATCGGGGACGTAGACAGCAAAATATCTGCAACCGAGTTCAACTTCAATCCCGAGTGCAACAACACCCCCGATTGAATTGGAAGCGCACTCAACACCCAATACTGATTGGATCCCGTGGGTTGTTGGTGGTGGTCTGACAGTTGTGGGCACCCTGTGTGTGCTTTACCATTTCAACAACAGAACTCCAACGGCGGTTCCTAAAAAATTTACGAAACGATTGGATGCGCCCCATTTAAACATTGATCGCGATCCCTTTTATATGCAATAATGGCTGAACAAGATGGTAAAATGATAGCGAATGCGCTTTATCACGCCGTGGTGATATCGGGTTTCAGTATCGGGTATGCTCGACTATCAAAGATGGCCCTAGGAGGGTCCGCTCCCAAATTTGACTTTACTGTGAGAGACGTAGGGCTCGCGACCTTAGATGTAGCGGCCGCAGTTTGGACCCGAGATTATCTAATTAAAGTTGGAATTCTACCTGCTAATATATGGAAATAAATGGCTTCGATCGGAATAATGATAGGTGGTGCACTTGTAAACGCATTGGCGTTCAGCGGTAGCAACTTTATATTCTCGAAAATGAGAAGCTCGCTCGAACGTGGATGAGGAGCGCAAGCGTTACGATTTAGCTGTAGAACAACTCAATAGCGCAAAGGAAGCGTGGTCGAAAAAACGAACCGCACATCCGGACTGGGTCAACGAAGAGCTTCGCCGCGAGAATGACGCCGCGCAAACTTTCCAGAACGTTGAAGAAGCCAACCGCGAGTACCCGCTGGCATATCCGCAGAAAAGTCTCGATCCAATGGATCACGAGCCCTAACTTTCAGATTTCTATGTACCGTCAGAGGCCCAAAAAGACCGCGAGATCGTCGTGGGAATGAGTGTGGTGGGTCTCGTCAGCTACTATATATTCAATCGAGATTGAAATAAGCAATTGAACTTGTTTAAATATATATATAACGATGTTAGTTGACGAACTTTATTACACTTTGATCGATGTAGGCTACACGGCCCTTAAACACCGTATAGCTGGCACAAAGGGAATGATCCGTCTGGCCCAAGATTCTCTCGAGACGTGGCACGAGGACGAAAAAACGGCCACCTTTTTCGCAAAGCGGATGTTAGATCAGATTCCTCCGAGTTCCTTCAGAACTTAACCTCCAAAACCAATCGCGATTGGAATTGTACTTCCAACAAAGGTTTATTATTAACGACGCAGTTGGAGATTGTCCGATATATTAGAATACTTCGCATACGATGAACACGCGCAAACTTGATACCAAACTAACGCGCTAGCTGGCGAATACATATTATAGCCCACGCAGCTACTGGAAGGGACTCGCGGCAATCAAGAACCTCGCGTCGGCGACCAAGGTTTCAGAAAACGCAGTCAAGGAATAGCTAAAAAAGAAGGCCATCTGGCAGATCTATTTACCCGCGCCTCACAATATTCCGCACCCGAAATTCGACGTGCCGGTGCCGAACCAAGTTCACCAAGCGGATCTCCTGTTTCTCCCTCACGATCGCGTCGGTCGGAAGACGTACAAGTACGCGCTGACAATCGTTGACGTAGCGAGTCGTTATAAGGGGGCTGAGCCGTTGGCCACTAAAGAGTCTAAGGAGGTGGCCGAGGCTCTTTACCGAATATATAAGAGGAGTCCTCTCAAATGGCCGAATCTTCTCCAGGTCGATCCCGGCCGCGAGTTCATGGGCGCGGTCTCTCATCTATTGTCTAAGCACAAATTTTCTATCAGACGCGGCCGCGTCAACATCCACCGGGACCAGGGGATCGTGGAGCGGTTCAATCGAACCCTGGCTGAGAGACTGTTTGGTCATCAATATGCCAAAGAACTTGTAGACCCTCATTCGCGATCGACCGAGTGGGTGAGCAGACTGCCCGCTGTGGTCTCCGCACTGAACGGAGAGGTGACCAGATTGATAGGTAAGAAGCCTGTAGATGCCATCAGGTCTAAAAAGGTGACGAGCAAGCCCTCTGCCGTCTCACGCGGGCGACCCGTTGGTTTAGAGGAGCAATGAATTCCATCGGATGTTGACGTCCGGTACCTCTATCAACCGGGAGAGCTCGAAGGTGGCAGCCGCCGCGCGACTGATCCCTTGTGGTCTCTGAATGTATATCATCTGGATCGCTCTATTACCAAACCCGATGAGCCCGTGCTCTATTATTTGGCTGATGGTCCATCTCGCGGTTTTGTTCGCGAAGAACTTCTTATGGTACCTTCTGACACCCAGCTACCCCCGGATCGTTAGAGTCTTTAGTATTCTCTCCTTTTTCAGAGTTCATTTTTTTACCTATCCGATAGGCTCGGTGTGTAACCCGTCTTCCATCACTCTCCTCTTGTCGTAGTACGCCGACAACCCCAACTTCTCCTGCCTGTACGTCTTCATCACCCCGTTAACCATTCGGAATCCCCTGTTCTCCGCCATATCCCTACCCCCTTCGAGAGCACTATTGTATCTTCCCCAAGTCAGATCGTTAGATCTCTTCGACATCCCCTTGGCCGAGTGCTTAAATTGTCCGTCACCACTCACGTAGTAACACTTGCTACACAGAACGATGGCTCTATCTCCCTCGAATTCCAGCTTGAACAGTCCCAGAGTTCTGTTGCTCCACGCGTCCCACGCCAACCACTCGGTCTTCTCCTTATTGAACTTTCTCTTCATCTTCTTTCTCACCACCTCCGCCAGCGTCTTCTCAGACACCGCGAAGTACATACTGTCAGTGCCCATCTGTATAAGTTCAAAATCTCCGCGATCCACGTACTTGTCCAAGAAGTCGTAGTAGAACTCCAGCATCCGGAGCTTGGCCAGCTGGTAGACCGCTATGCCACACTGAAACGGTCTGTTGATCATCACTCGAGTCTTCCTGCTCGATATCTCGTAAGCCTCCCCAATCTCCTCCAGGTCTTCGAACCACGCCGACCTCAGTGCCCGGTCGACAGTCTTCTCATCCTTCGTATATGTGGTGTTCATGTGTCTCTCTTGTGCCTCTATCAACTTGCCACAACACGCGTTGCCAACCAGTTTCAATATCTCCGCCAACACCGCCTTGCTCTTGTCTACGTCCCCCGTCCGTCTGGCAGCGGTGACCTCTTCCACGAACCATTGAAACGGTTTGCCGGGCGTGTAGTCTAGCACCCTATGCACCGCCTTGACGATCAGACCGTGCTCCAGATACCACTTTAGCAGTGGGGAGTATATGGTCATCTTCTTGGCGGACATTGCCCCCACGAGCTTTCTCTGTCTTTCGACCCTTTTCCTCCCGGTCCCGGCCAGGTAGTCCTTCATGTGCTGCGGAACCTCGTTCTCGTCGACTTCTCGATTAACAAACAGCGGTGACATTTCCGAGAACTTGTCTCTCAACGTTTCCGGGACCTCTATATCTAACTCAGCAAATCCGAACCACTTTTAACTCCTGACCTTCCTCACGAAACAGTCTATATACGACTGTCTTTCCGGGTCGTCACACGTCCATATCGTCTCCTCCCCGCACGGCATGTCTTTCGACAGGGTAGACAGATACAGCGCATTGGCGTCGTACCCCATCACCGCCTTGCATATCTTCTCCTCCTCCCGACTACAGAGTGGCCTGCGGTTCTCTTACCAGGCGAATTGCAATTCCTGGAGCGCAGGATTGCAATTCGCGTTCCCATTAATTGCAATTGGACCGCAATCGGACCGCAATCGGACTGCAATCATGTGACCGCGGTCCAAAGAGTTGGTTGCGGAATTGCAATACTTATAGCGCAGTTCGCGCTGCGCTCCGCTTTTAATTGCAATTTACGCTCCTTTGTTTCTGTAAACTGCGAAAGAATGACCGCTTTACGCTGCGCTCTGCGGTAAAACCAGCGGACCGCTCTGCTTAACCAATGCGGCAATAAAATCGAAATAGTTGACAAACGTATCCGATGTTCCAATCCAAAATTTTATCCCATCTATCTAATTCAAAGTGACTACCCTAGAAAGTCAGCGGTATTTGTGATCTGTTTTTTTGGTGCGCAATATAAATCGGCGGGTTATTGCGAGACAAACAGTGAAACATTGACCTTGACAATTTCTTGGACAAAACAAAATGTCGTCACTCACTCACTGCCGTTCCGAATATCAAGAACACATTAATAGACACCACCATGCTGACAATATATTTATTTTCATATAAAATCAAATGATAATGTGTGGTCTACGGTATAATATAGCAAAATTAAGCATCAATTTTGCGTTTTGTTTACTTTTTCGTCGACCGGTATCAAATTACGTTTTCCTATTATGTTGACATTATTTCGACGCGATCCTATAGTCGACATGACAATTTCTGAGATCAATACTACTTTTCATAATGTCTTTCAATTTCAAGCTGCAAGGAGACTGTGAATTGCATATTAACCATAATAACATGGTGAACATATTGATAATAATTTTAAAAGAAAAGCATATTTTAATTTTCGAAACCTGATCATAAAAATTAAAATATTAAAAATTTATTTTGGAATTAGATTTATATTACTGCAAACGTTCTGTTCTAGCTGTTGATTTCTATTGGCCCGATTCAAATTTTGTGAAGATAATATTTATTCCGGTGATAGCCATTATTTATTTAAAATAAAACGGTTTACTTGTGTCACAGAGTGAGAAAGATAAATAACGGCCCGGAATCGAACCAGGGACCTCATGTTTACCGTACCATGCCCATGACTCTACCGAGCATGCTAACAAGGCACAGATCATACACACTTCATCCCATGGTCAGTTGCGTACTGTGACATTCTTCTCGCCAAATTGTAAATTCGTCCTCGAATTCTATGTTTAATTTTTGTCTCCGAATTCCATATGTTTGGGTACAATTTGGGAGTATTTATCAGTCGCGGTCCTTTGTTGGGCAACAGAATACTCAATTATCGTCCGTACCGTAGAGTTCCGGTGCTCCATAGGTTTTTCCTGCAGAGTACCGAATCGGATCTCATTCGCGCTTTAGCTGTTAATTGTGACATATTTTTCTGTACTTATTACACAGAAATGAATAAGTATAATACTGACATTTCTTTCAATTGAAAAATACAGAAAATATGTCGCAATTAACAGTTGAAGTGCAAATCAGATGTGATTTGGTACTTTGCAAGGGAAACCTACGGAGAGCACCATTATAAACTCTCGGTACGGACGATGCGGGAGTATTCTGCAGAGTTACTTCCCGCAACTACGTTGGGCGCTAAAATGTCACAGGGTGAGAAAGATGTGCACCAGCCCGGAATCGAACCGGGGTATCTCTGGTTTACCACACCATCGCTCTACCTGCTGAGCAAACCGGGCACAAATACACACTTATTCACCATAGTGATCACTTCATTCAACCAAAAATTCACAAGCTAGAAGTTATGCCAAATTATTACAGTCAACGTCACAGATTATGCTTTTGGCGACATTAGCGGACACAAATTTGTCCATCAACTTTGATCAAATAAACAACGGAATCTGACAGATAACACTACGACGGCGCATGGAAACATCATTATTCTGGTACTTGGAATCAAAATGGTGGATATTAAGATCAATATGTGAGGCGCTGACGGAACCTTTAACATTTTTTATCACGATAGCAGCTACAGGGATTGTTGGACGCATTTATTTAGAGAAACAAGAGATTACAATGGATCGGATAATATACTAAGTGACATTTTGTTCTAACGTACACCAACATAGAGGATTAAATTTGCGACAATGTTGGATTCTGGATTTTGTGGACAGGTGACAGAAATCGGAGCTGGATAAGAACCGACAGACGTGATTCTGAATATGCGTGCTTGGTCTGTGGTTTTTCTTCCAGATCATGTCATGCATGTTTTAATTTCACGTCATGTCAAAGCAGCACTATTGAATATAATGAATAACAATAATATACACCAGAATTAAAGTTCATTCATCGTCTGATAAATTAAGGTAAGTTACTTGTATATGACAACTTTTTCCTCACCACGATAGAGGAGGGGGCATTTAGTGTTACCCTTGACCTTGTCCGTTCTTCCGTCTGTCACCAACCTAGTACTCGAAAAACTTTTAAACCGTAATAGCTACATACCTGAAACTTGGTACATGTATGTTTGATTCGACCCCATGGTCATGGATTATCTCCCCCTTTTACTTTTCAAGTTAGAATTTTCCATTTTGTCTTGTAGCTCGTAAAAACTTTTAAACCCTAATAGCTACACACCTGAAACTTGGTATGTCCTTATGATGAGTAGATTTGCAAAGTTTATTTTCATTCGACCCCCGAGTCATGGATATCTCCCTCTTTTTTTAATTAGAATTTGAAAATTTTGCCTTGTAACTCGTAAAACTTTTGTATTAATAGCTACAGCACTGAAATTTGATATGTAGCTTCCTTCTGATGAGTAGATGCGGAAAGTTTATTTCGATTTTTGATTCGAACCCCGTGTCATGGATTATCTCTCCCTTTTGGACACTGGAATTTTGCCTTGTTTACTATCAAAGCGATATGTGGGGTATCCGTGTTCTATGAACACATTTTCTAGTTTAGTTATCTCCCTTTGTTTTTTCGCGCACTGATTTGTCCGGAGCATAACGCGAACACCCTTTGCAATATTTTTTATGAAACTTAACACATGCATAGGTCTCACTGGACAGGGCGGAGCTAGCGTTAAAGGTACATGCCCACTCAGTAGGCACAAAATGTTCTTTATGTCACAGACATCATCGGAGACATTTTCTGGCCAGATAAACAATCATTTACCATTACCCACGTATTGTTTGGCATTATTATACATTTTATATCAGAAGAAATTTCCACATTGATATCAGGGACGATAACCGTGTTTCCTTAAAATGTTAACGGACATTACTATTTATTCTCTGTATTTATTTTTTGATGTGCAATGATCATACTTTATAATCTGTCAAATTTGTCTTCAGTTGATGCATTTAATTTAATAGTATAAATAATTATAAAATATCATGCCCCATTTGCACATGAAAATACCGATACCACCGCGTGTCACTATCAGTAAAATAAATATTACCAAATGATTATATCTGTATAGCGGGCACTCGTAATGTTTATATTAAAGTAGTGGAATAGTGACAATTATACACTTATTTAATTCCCATAAAGAGCATTTTTAGCCTACTGAGTGGGCTTGCACCTTTAAAAAGGGGTTGGACAATTGTTGTCGCGCCACCGCCTGCGGACAGTGCGATTATAGTCTGCACATTGACGTCCATCTGTATTTTTTTTGCCGAGCCTGCTTGCGGAAAGCGAGACTTAGTGATCACAATGACGTCCGTGCGTCAGTCCGTCCGAAATCGGTGTATGTTTTTAAATACCATATCCTAAGTCACATTGACTTGAAACATCAAATGCTTATTAGTCATAATCCATATATTCATTCTGTCTCCCACTCATGCGGCCCCTGTGCCCCAAGGTCAAGGTCAAATGACTTTGAAATTTTTGTTAAAGTTTTTGCATACCTTATAATATCTCCACAACACTTACCCAGATTTGCTTCAAACTTCAGATAATTCTTTATTATCATCCATATTTTCATATTATAGCCCATGCATGCGACCCACATGCCCAAGATCAAATGACTTTCAAATTTGCGTTAAAGCTTTTACATACGTTAATTCAAACTTCAAATAAATATACGCGGACACCATCAAATGCCTCGGTGGGCTCAACATGCGGGCCATGGCCATCTGATTTTTATTTACCGTAGGTTAAAGTTTTTAAGAACACTATATCTCAGAAACAGCTTCGCAAATTCACTCGAAGCTTCACATGTGTGTTTATCATCATCCATATTTTCATTCTATGCTCAACTCCTGCAACCCCTGTGCCCAATATCAAGGTAAAATTACTTTCAAATTTACCTACTAAAGTTTTTGACATGCCTGCATGTGGACAGTGCGATATAGTTGTCACATTGGCCTACATACGTACGTACGTACATCCGTCCGGTTAAATTTTTTTGATTTAAGGTTAAAGTTTTTAAAGGTACATGCCCACTCAGTAGGCACAAACTGTTCTTTATAGCAATTAAATAAGTGTATAATTGTGTCACTATTCCACCAGTTCTAAAAATTATGTGTGCCCGCTATCCATATATAATAATTTAGTAATATTTATTTTACTGATAATGACTAGCAGTGGTATCAAGCTATTTTCATATTCAAATGAGGCATGATATTTTTATGCCACCGGGTTTCGAAGAACGGGTGGCATATAGTGTTTGGACCGTCCGTCCGTCTGTCCGTCCGTCACACTTTTCGGTTAACCACTTTGTCACAGTTTCTCAAATATGCTGCAGGTGGCATCCGCGTTCGACAGACGCATTTCTTGTTTTTAATAATTTATGCTAATTAAAGGTACATACCCACTCAGTAGGCACAACAATTAAAGTTTATGTGTGATTCTCAGTTATTTGTAGGAATTAAATAAGTGTATAATTTTGTCACTATTCCACCAGTTCTAAACATTACGAGTGCCCGTTATATGGATATAATCATTTAGTAATGTTTATTTCACTGATAGTGACACGCGGTGATATCAGGCTATTTTCATAGGCAAATGGGGCATGATATTTTTTAATTACTTATACTAATTAAATGTGTTTCCCTGAAAAAATAATGTTTTCGACAGATTATAAAGTATGATCATTGCACATCAAAAAATAAATAGTAATGTCTTGGTAACATTTTAAGGAAACACGGTTATCGCCCCTGATAGCAGTGTGGAAATTTACGTCTGATATAAAATGTATAATAATGCCAATAAATATGTGTATTAATGGTGAATTAATGTCTATTTTGCCAGAAAATGTCTCAGATGATGTCTCTGATATAAAGAACATTTTGTGCCTACCGAGTGGGCATGTACCTTTAAGAACACTATATCTCTGAAACCGCTTCACCAATTCACTTGAAACTTCACATACGGTGTATTTGTCACCCACATTTTCATTATTATTTATATGTGCCCAATGTCACGGTCAAATTACTTTGAAATTTCCCTTAAAGTTTTTGTTGGGCCCGCTTGCAGACAGAGCGATATAGTTGGCACATTGGTGTGTATTCAGGATAAAGTTTTTGGTTAAAGTGTTTTTTAGTTAAAGTTTTTGGGTATACTATCAAAGCCTCGGCGGGTGCGGCATGTTTTTACGTCAACGGGCTAAAGCTTTGTTGCAATAAAAAAAATTGTTTGTACTATCAAATGCCTCGGCGGGCACGACATGCAGGCCATGGCCATCTAGTTATTATGGCATGCGATTTGATCAGTCGGCCATCACACCATGACTAGTTTAGCACTTGATCAGTCGGCCATCGCACCAGGACTAGTTTAGCACTTGATCAGTCGGCCATCACACCAGGACTAGTTTAGCACTTGATCAGTCGGGACATCGCTCCAGGACTAGTTTTAGAATCTTGATCAGTCGGCCATCACACCAGGACTAGTTTAAAACTTGATCAAGTTTCCCATCTCACCAGGACTAGTATAGCACTTGATCAGTCGGCCATCGCACCAGGACTAGTTTAGAACTTGTTCAGTCGGCCATCACACCAGGACTAGTATAGCACTTGATCAGTCGGCTATCGCACCGTGACTAGTTTAGCCCTTGATCAGTCGGCCATCGCACCAGGACAAGTATAGCACTCGATCAGTCGGCCATCGCACCAGGACTAGTTTAGAACTTGATCAGTCGGCCAGCGCTCCAGGACTAGTTTAGCACTTGATCTGTCGGCAATCTCACCATGACTAGTATAGAACTAGATCAGTCGGCCATCGCTCCAGGACTAGTTTAGCCCTTGGTCAGTCGGCCATCATACCAGGACTAGTTTAGCCCTTGATCAGTTGGCCATCGCACCAGGACTAGTGTAGTCCTTGATCAGTCGGCCATCGCACCAGGATTAGTATAGAACTTGATCAGTCGGCCATCGCACCAGGACTAGTTTAGCCCTTGATCAGTCGGTCATCGCACCAGGACTAGTAGAGCACTTGATCAGTCTGCCATCGCACCATAAGTAGTATAGCGCTTGATTAGTCGCCCATTGCACCATGCCCAGTATAGCACTTGATCAGTTGGCCATCTCACCATGCCCAGTATAGCACGTGATCAGTCGGCCATGCCGAGTTACATGTAGCACTTGATCAGTCGGCCATCGCACCAGGACTAGTAGAGCACTTGATCAGTCTGCCATCGCACCATAACTAGTACAGCGCTTGATCAGTCGGCCATCGCACTGAGACTAGTTTAGCCCTTGATTAGTCGGCCATCGCACCAGGACGACTAG
The DNA here is from genome assembly GCA_029237695.1 of Conchocele bisecta. Classification (NCBI taxonomy): domain Eukaryota; kingdom Metazoa; phylum Mollusca; class Bivalvia; order Lucinida; family Thyasiridae; genus Conchocele; species Conchocele bisecta. The sequence goes on along the minus strand of CM055265.1, from coordinate 160,734,967 downwards.
TATAGCACTCGATCAGTCAGGCATCGCACCAGGAATAGTTTAGTGGTGGTCGGGGGTGGGGGGTGTTGTGTAGTCATAGACAAAAACTGGTGGTGGTGGTGATACACATTGTTCCCACTGTGGGATATAGACCGGAACTTTTAGGATGCCAAATGTAGATGGCTGGTGTGTGTGGGGGATCATTGTTTTGTGTCCCCGGCAGTGGTGCGGAGTACAATGATGAATTAATGATGAATTACTGTATTGAACACACATGTATATGCACTGTGATACCGTACTTCACAATCCTCAGTTTTAAATTGTTTCTGTATCGTAAAACTGAACATTTATTCATTTTGAAAAACTTAAAATTGTGGCAGATGATCGAAATGAAAACCGGATGTTTACATGCGAAATGAACCGGTGCATCGGTATATTTTAACCGCACGATGACCCACTGTATATTCATACCATATCCGTACGGATATATCGTATATACGAACGGATATCGTATGTTTTTGTATAATATTCGTATAGTACGTTTGTATAATGTAAACAAACTGTACTATACGATGATACGGTAAGTTTTTAACGGAAATAGCGAAAGAATGACCGCACAAACGGTATCGCGAAAGAATGACCGCACAAACTGGACCGCGAAAGAATTACCGCACAAACGGTATCGCGAAAGAATGACCGCAACAACGGGACCGCGATTGGACTGCAATTAGACTGCAATTTCAGAGCGGACGAATTGCAATTCAACGACCGCTGGATTGCAATTCTTGGTAAGTGAATCGCAGGCGGGAGTGTAGTATTTCACCATGCCCAGTACGTATAACACTTGATTAGTTGGCCATCTCACCATGCCCAGTATAGCACGTGATCAGTCGGCCATGCCGAGTATAGCACTTGATCAGTCGGCCATCGCACCAGGACTAGCAGAGCACTTGATCAGTCTGCCATCGCACCATAACTAGTATAGCGCTTGATCAGTCGCCCATTGCACCATGCCCAGTATAGCACTTGATCAGTTGGCCATCTCACCATGCCCAGTATAGCACGTGATCAGTCGGCCATGCCGAGTATAGCACTAGATCATTCGGCCATCACACCAGGACTACTTTAGCACTTGATCAGTCGGCCATCGCACCAGGACTAGTATAGCACTCAATCAGTCGGCCATCACACCAGGACTAGTTCAGAACTTGATTAGTCGGCCATCCACACCCAGTACTACTTAGCACTTGATCAGTCGGCCATCGCACAGGACTAGTATAGCACTCGATCAATCGGCCATCGCAAACAGGACTAGTTTATAACTTGATCAGTCGGCCATCGCACCAGGACTAGTTTAGAACTTGATCAGTAGACCATCGCACCAGGAATAGTTTTAGCCATGATCAGTCGGCCATCGCACTGCGACTAGTTTAGCCCTTGATTAGTCGGCCATCGCACAGGACTAGTATAGCACTCGATCGGTCGGACATCGCACCAGGACTAGTTTAGAACTTGATCAGTCGGCCATCGCACCACGACTAGTTTAGAACTTGATCATCGGCCATCGCACCAAGACTAGTTTAGTCCTTGATCTGTCGGCCATCGCACCAGGACTAGTTTAGAACTTGATCAGTCGGCCATCGCACCACGACTAGTTTAGAACTTGATCAGTCGGCCATCGCACCAAGACTAGTTTAGTCCTTGATCTGTCGGCCATCGCACCAGGACTAGTTTAGAACTTGATCAGTCGGCCACCGCACCATGACTAGTTTTGCCCTTGCTCAGTCGGCCATCGCACCAGGACTAGTTTAGAACTTGATCAGTCGGCCATCGCACCAGGACTAGTTTAGAACTTGATCAGTCGGCCACCGCACCAAGACTAGTTTTGCCCTTGCTCAATCGGCCATCGCACCAGGACTAGTTTAGAAGAACTTGATCAGTCGGCCATCGCACCACGACTAGTTTAGAACTTGATCAGTCGGCCATCGCACCAAGACTAGTTTAGCCCTTGCTCAGTCGGTCATCGCACCAGGACTAGTTTAGAACTTGATCAGTCGGCCATCGCACCAAGACTAGTATAGCACTTGATCAGTCGGTCATCGCACCAGGACTAGTTTAGCATGTAGTGTAGTCATAGACAAAAACTGGTGGTGGTGGTGATACACATTGTTCCCACTGTGGGATATAGACCGGAACTTTTAGGACGCCAAATGTAGATGGCTGGTGTGCGTGGGGGATCATTGTTTTGTGTCCCCGGTGGTGGTGCGGAGTACAGTGATGAATTACTGTATATTGAACACACATGTATATGTACAGTGATACCGTACTTCACAATCCTCAGTTTTAAATATTGTTTCTGTATCGTAAAACTGAACATTTATTCATTTTGAAAAACTTCAAATTATGGCAGATGATCGAAATGAAAACCGGATGTTTACATTCGAAATCAACCGGTGCAACGGTATATTTTAACCACAGGATTACCCACTTTATATTCATACCATATCCGTACAGATATATCGTATATACGAACGGATATCGTATGTTTGTATAATATTCGTATAGTACGTTTGTATAATCACTGATAATGTAAACAAACTGTACTATACGATGATACGGTAAGTTTTTACCGGAAATAGCGAAAGAATGACCGCACAAACGGTATCGCGAAAGAATGACCGCACAAACTGGACCGCGAAAGAATGACCGCACAAACGGTATCGCGAAAGAATGACCGCAAAAACGGGACCGCGTTTGGACCGCAATTAGACTGCAATTAGACTGCAATTCCAGAGGGGAAGAATTGCAATTCAAGGACCGCTGGATTGCAATTCTTGGTAAGCGAATCGCAGGCGGGAGTGTACCTACCTGACCCCTGATCGTCGACCTGCCAGCCTCTGCGTATCTGGAGAACACTATGGACGGACCACCGACCAATCCCTGCTTCATCATCTCATAAGTTTCAGACTTCGGCGACCACAGTTCGGGCGTGTCAGCCTTCCCATCGATCGACCCGCGGAGTAGGTACTGAAGGGAAACACCGGGCAGAGACACAGCATCCTTGAGTATATCCACACCTCTTCTCCTGTAGAACTCCGTCATCTTAGTCAGAGCCTCCAGGAACAGTCCGACATCCAAGTCGTTGTAGTGTTGCAACCATTCCTTGAACGTCTTCATCTCATTTTCTTGGAATACCTTCTTACACTCTTTCCACTCGGACAACAACAGTAGGAACTCACCCTTCAACTTCGAGTACCACTCGGGATAGTCTGGCAGCCCCTGATGGTCGAGCTTGTCCGCGCTATCGAACCACTCGTACGTGAAGTGAGACTTTATCGTTTTACAGTCATACGCCTTAACCCACCGGTCGTACGTGGTACCGGGTCGCAGATACTGAATGATGTCGAGAAATATAAACTCCGGGGTAAACAGAAACATCGTCGTGCTGGCTCTCTTTCCGACCATCACCTTATTCACGGTGGCCGCCAACTTGTCGACAAAGTACTGCTTGATGAGGTTCAGGTCGTACCTGCTACAGTTCAAGAGATTGGTGTACAAAGGCGTCAAGTGTCTCGACCAATCATAATAAAATTTGTGTCACGAAATGATAAAATCAAATCGTTAAAGGACAAAAAAAAAACACCAAAATTAAGGGGCACCGGAATATACATTAAGGAGGACTTGACACAATTAAAGGCAAAAGTGTTGAAGGAAGCACGCGATAGTAGAGAGATAGAATCTGCTTGGATTAGGGATGGGCATATATACATTAAACTTCGGGCGAATGGTAGAATAGAGCAGGTAAAACCTGCCGATTATGAAGTCTAGCTGCCACGATAAACCATAATACATCACTGTCTTATGACTGCAAACATAACATGACAGTAGCTTTTCTTGTATGCTATACTTTAGAATTTTGCATACACAACACATGAAAATGTAACTTAAATCGTCAGTACCATTGAAGCTAATAACATGTTTTGTGTCCATGATTTTCAAGATCTGACTAACATGTATATATGAAAACCAAACTAATATACATGTATACTAGTGTACAGATGTTGTCATCGATGACTGTGTAGAATGACATGGTGAAAATGGCCAATGCTATTTCATAAACTGTAAGTCGCATATCCTCAAATATTTGTCGCTGCACAATACAAAGGCAGTCACGACATGTCATTATTATCCAGTGAACGGTATTTACAGTGGGACCGGACATGCGAAAATGAGCCCACATGCGCGATTGCTAGTAGCGGTGCGTCATCGCATGTATTATCACACTTTACATGAAAACCACACACCACATTTATATATTATTCCATGAAATAATGATTTTTTGTAGTTACGATGGTTTCCATATATATTTAACTATTGCCTTATATGTCTGATCGCTGTATATAAGTAGATTTGGGTTTTGGCGGTCGGTTGATAGAACCATATTTTGTGAACACATCAGGTGACAGATTTCTAATGAAATTCCAAAACATATGCATGATATTAAAGTGAGAAATGAAAGAAAATATAATATAAAGAATTTTCATCTGCTTTTTTTTTTTAACTATTTATAGCCCACAACATTCCCAGCATGCAAAGAGTTAATTGGGGATGTATGTCCATTTAACAGCAAGGTCATATACTAATGAGAATGCACATGTATGTGGTGGACTACGCAGTTAGCACTGCCATATCAGACTGGAATAGAGAATATCAGATTTCACAGTAACTTAACCCTTTGAACCCAAAAGCACGCTATAGCGGTTTTATTGAAGCTTTATGCAAACAGTGCAGATCCAGATGAACCGGCTCGTAACGAGCCGTCTCATTATCTCATAATATTCCCTATTTTATATCATCAGAAAAACAAGACAGTAATCCATTTGCAACAATAAACAAAGGTATCGTTATCGCGAAGCTACTCCCATTACTGGCAGCCCTGATAATACAACAAGGGCATCGCTATTACAAGGTTAATCCCCTCGCTGGCTGCCTTGGTAGATTATTAAACATTTTTGCCTTACAAACAAGTTGAACATAAGTCCTCATTGATCTTGACCTTGGGCGGTCGGACGTATGACGTATGCAAAGCAAAGCACCATCCGTAGACACACATTGTGGCCAAATATTATCATAATTGGTGAAGCGGTTTATAGATTCTTGGAAAATGAAAGGTCTTACTAACATACGTACGCATATGGCATAACGTTATATCACCACTTGCCTATCGGCGAGGGGACAATGAATGTAAGTCCTCAGTGACCTTGAAATTGAATGTTCGGACGTGTGGAGTATGCGAAACAAAACAACATCCCTAGACACACATTGTGGCCAAATAGTATCAAAATGTGAGAAAGGGGTTAAAGATATATAGAACAAGAGTGCCGAATATCACATTATACGCCCGTCGAGGCATGCCCAGTCATCAAAGGGAGATCACTCACTGAACATCAATAGGGTTTTTCATTTTGACGTGATAAACATGTGTACTGAATTTGGATATGATCCGTATAATTTGAGATACTGACCGAACAATGATACAGTAGGCAAAATTAAACATGGCCACCAAGTTCTCTAAATTACCTGCACGTGATTAGATCAAGGTCACTGAGGACTTATGTTCACCTTGTTTGCAAGGAAAATGTGTTAATGGTTTTTTTAATTTTATTTATTCTATAACTTATGAACCACTTGACTGATTTTGATGACATTTAGCCACAATGTGTATCTATGGATGGTGCTTTGCTTTGCAAAGTTCGGTAAATTACCTGCAAGTGATTAGGTTTGGAAGTTGGCAGTAATATTGTGGACGAACTGTGAATGTATCCGGAGAAATTGGGCTTTGCAATTTGTGACCAGAGTAGCAGAAACATAGCGAATGTTTTATTGATCATGTTGATTGATTGGCGAATAGTGCCAACCCTGATTGAGACTGTGTGTATGTGTAGGCTGGTGTGGGCCTACACTGGTCAACACACCATATGCTCCAGTCACAACCTCGATGTCCTTACCAGGTTGAATACACTTATTGGGGTCGAAGGTTGGATCAGCCAGTGTCAAACCAGCTCCCTCAATCAAGCCGACAATGCGATTCTTGTCCATGGCTATAACTCCCTTCATTGAGGCGAGACAAGAGACGGGATCCGCGGGCGATATGGCGTCGGCCAGACACTCCATTCCGTCCCAGAATGCCCTGAATACAATGACTGATTATTGGACAATACTCAATGGAAAAACATGTTGCCTCTCATTTGGAATGTTGTCCCTATGTCAATATGATATACCGATTGATTTGGGTTTTACAGATCTTCAACAGCAATTTCTTATGCAGACAGGAATTCACTTGTATTCTGCGACATTGAAATCCAGCACTAAAACTAGAAAATGTGGTCTGTCAACGCACTTAGGGTCCCTATATGTGATTTGAGAAACTCTTACAAAAACGGACGGATGGACGGACGACGAACGGACAGACGGACAAAGAGGGCGAAACCTAATAGGGCACCGCCAAATCTTGGCGGGGTCCTAATTACACACTAAACTGTTCCAGCATTAAAATATGGTGTTCTGATTCGGTGCCAGGCACCCTTATTACACTTAACCCCAGGAATGAATTCAATAAGATCCATCAGTAAGACATATATACCCTCTCATCCATTGATCAAATTCCATGTTTTTCCTACTACTGGGATTGGTATTTTGTTGAAATTCATTTTATATGTGTTTTTCTGATATGTGCTAATTCTCATATGGGACCGTTTGTTTGTTGGGGTTTAACGGCTATCAACAGTTAAGGTCAGTTAAGCCCGGGTCAATAGGCTTAGTACTAAATCCCATATATTACCTGTACAAGTACATGTACATTTCCAAGTACATATGGGACCGTACACCGCTAATCGTACTGGGCATGTTTGTGCATTGTGAAATTACAGCACTGTCAAGGTCATTACCAAGGTCAGGAATGATCGAGACAAATTGTCTCCCCTACTATCATATGAACCAAGTATACTTCAATTGTTATGACGTTATGGCCAATATAGCTTGATCTGACGAACGAAAAGTGGTAACAATGCAGTTGAAGTGTAAGGGATAGGCCAGAGTAGATAAGTACACGTAGTCACTTAATCACTTATAATGTACACTATATTACATGGGGAACACACAGGAATACATCATACATTGATATGCGAACATCACTGTACTGTGCATGATACTATTCAATTACTACAAGGTTGTAAGCCAATCGACTGTTATACTTTAACGCAACTTAAAAGCTATAGACGAATAAACTCAGTATGTGGTATCTCAATGGTCCCGTAGTGGACAATAGTATGAATGCACAAGTACTTTGATGATCGCTAATCAAAGTGAAATAACATACAAGTATAACATGGCATAACGAACATTGGAGGACAAATGACAATCATCTGAGCTACCCCAGTGCTGGCGTATCTCAATAGATAGTGGTAACCTCTGAGTATCAAGGTCCCAAGGTCTGCCTCACCCGCAATATGAGGTCTAGTCACCAATATGGCTATTATCCAACTTCAAGTGGATTAATCCATAAACAATATATGTAGTCTTACTACAATCCCTTAGCCATGATATGCCATGATAGGAGTATTACCATACACTATCAAAGTATACATATGTATTGCCTATGCAATATATTTCCAAAGTATGAATGTCAAAGTCAAAGCCGGATGTGGTTACATCACATGATAGTCAATAACGATAATGTTCCGGAAGCTGGTACCGGAAGTAAAGTTCCCAAGGTAGTATTATTTCCGGAAATGGTGGACCAGAGGTAAAGTTCCCATGGTATCACTCGACTGTAGCAACCCGGATGTGGTAGACCGGATGTAAAGTATCCATGGTGAATCAATGGGTTGTAATACCGGAAGTGGTAGACCGGATGTAAAGTTCCGATATAATACAAAAATTGCGATTATCACGATGGCTAAGACGCCGGGAAAAGTTTCACTTAGGTGACATTCAACTCGGTGGTAGTATAATGATATGATATGTGTGTATGGCGTTTCACTTCACTAAACTATGGCTGTGACTGTCTGCTGAACGCGATGTAGCTATCACACACTGCTCTACACAGGCCTGTACCCGGAGCTGCTACACACACTGCGCCAGACAGACGTACGGACACTCGGACGACCTGACACTCTGCACTGACTTGGGTCTGCCCTCAACGAGTGGACCAAAACGTCCAATGTTGCCCGCTGGAGCGATCTCAAGAGGCTACAAAAATGAAATGAGTCTCCAATTACTGGACGAATACGCACAGATAGACAGACAGGATGCACAACGGACTAAAACGGGAATCGAACAACGGCAAATCACAGCTGAAATAAAATGTTGTAGGTACATACCAAAATCCTCCGTGTCACTGGTGAATACAGTACTAGTCTTCTGTAACCAGAAAATATGTGTCCCGCCAACACATAGCGAGACATCGCTTATATACGCACCAGTGAAACCATGCACGGAATAATGAATATGCCTACCCCTCGTTCGACATCTCACATAAATACTACAAAACCATGGCTTTTGCCATGTCACCCGTGGGTTATATTTGGCATAAATATATGTTCCCACGCCTTAAATTAACCAACCAAACCAGTGTACAGCCCTCGTGGAATAAATACCATCCAACATGGTATACCCCACACTACCATAAATCTGCACACTATAGACCCAGATCTCATAATCCGAAATCTACTCGACTGGTCTCGACAATGCGAAGGTCGCTTCTTGGCCCCGCCAAACCCCTCCATATCGGTCCTACGAATATACACTCAAATGAGAGTGTAGCACATACTAAACTCAAATATCGTGGTCATTTACGGAAATATCACGACACAAAACATCACCAGTATGGGATCTGATATATCCGTGTTGGCCAGTACCAGGCTATGCTGAAACACTAACCCGTGGCATACATAACAGGGCAGACCATGGTATGGTCTGCGCTATATACTGGCTTCACCTACAAAAGGTCCCTCATATGGTGAACAACTGACACGCGGACAAACTCGGCTGGCACGGACAGTGGACATCCGTAATACTAAAAGGTCTTCTCCCTAGCGAAACCAGCACACGCAGTCAACGAGTTCTCTACCACACACATGCATAGTCTGTGGCAAATATGGCGTGACATCAGTAAAACATTGCTCATAAAATAGACGTATACATAAATCCGCAAAAATGACACGCATAAACGTATTTCCACCAATACAACATAAGCCCCCTTATTACACGCACATTGTACATGGCAAATGTACAATCACAGGGATGTGGAATCACAGGGATGTGAAATCAATAATACGCACAACAATACAACACAGTACCACACATCACAAATATACAATTATACGGAATCCAGAATGTACAAGAATGCACGTGTCACGCGACATATCTCCCCCCTAAACAAAAAGTGTTTACACTTTCGTGCATAATCGCGAGACACGTTGGCATAGCTGAATCTACCCCGATATCCTGCTCAGGTAGCCTGCCCACTTTATCTCATGTTTCTCTATATGGGTGTGTCCCGGTGCGTCCCTCAGGACATGGGTGAATTCCCGTAAGATCTCTCTTACTTGTGTCTTTTGTTTCTTGCCTAAATCAGGCGACAGGTCAACTTTGCTCTCCGTATCGGATTCTAATCCCCTGGGACATAACATGTTTTCTTCGGCACTACACCCACTTGGACTAGGATCCCCCTCTACTGTGTCTTCTATTACGGCCGCATTTATTACAGTGAGTATTCCCTTCCCCGGGTGCTCAGGCCTAGTCTCGTACCTCTTTAACATGTTTGCATGAAAGGTTTTCAACTTCCCTCCCATGTCAACTCTATAGTCCCACTCATTAACTACCTCTGTTATGGGGTATGGTCCCTTCCACCTAAGAAGCAATTTGTTGTTGTCTGTCGGTAGTAGTACAAGTACCTGATCTGCCACTGCATACTGCCTACTACGAGTCTTACGGTTGTAGTACTTTGCGTACTTTTTGGACGCACTCTTCAAGTTCTCATGCGCGATTTCACACGTTTTATCGAGCCGTTCGTGCAAGTCGAGGACGTACTGATACGTCGTTTTGACGTTGTCCTCTATGTCCTTCTCGGACCACAGATCTCTTAGTATGCTCATCGGACCTCGAACGGTCCTTCCGTACAATAGTTCAAACGGTGAGAAAGCCAAACTTTCTTGAGGGACTTCGCGATACGCCAATAAGAGCGCGTTAATGTATTTGTCCCAATCTTTGGGACGTTCGCTTGCCATTATACGAAGCATTTGCTTTAACGTACCATTGAACCGTTCCACGAGAGCGTTACACTGTGGGTGGTACGGTGTCGTGGTTAATTGTCTCAACGATAACAATCTGTCCTAGCTGTGTATGGCCTGGCTCTTCAGTTTCCTCGTGTATAGCCTTCCATTTGGTGTAATTGTCCATGACGCTAGAGAAAATTAATTTGCAATGTCTCACCCCACCCACCCATAAAATAAGCAATTACTATTTACTTTGTTTTGTTGTATTGTTTTTCTTTTTTTTATATTAGCTTGACACTATTTTAACTGACACAATAAAAGCCTCCAACCTGCCCCATTTTATTCCAAACTGTGTATGATGATCTACCAATTTTCTATGGCCTAATCGACATGGAGTACCTTCTGACTGCAACAGGACAAATGAATATATGGATGCCCGGACACCATAGTGATCACAGACACAGGTACAGACAAAGTCCTCTTCTAAGTCATTCACAATTTTACTCGGATATTAAACACTAAATATTAATATTAAACAAGGTAGGACATTGACCATCTTCAACCAACTGAAGTGTTACTAGTGTAACCTGGGCTCGACGCTAATATCACTAATTGAAACACGCACGAAAGCCGGGACAAGCTGGATCCCGGCCTTCGCGTGTGTTACAATTACTGACTTAGCAAACCGGGCCAAAGGTAAATAATAGTCGGGCTCTCCACAAGCGGGCTTAATAGAACAGATATTACTTTCCAGGGTCAGGGTGACATAACATTTGTCTGTTGTTCGTCGATACAACGCCAGTATACGTACGTGCAGTGGACCGTGGTTGTATTATTGCTGAATAGAGGTGCTAGTTTCGCCATGCAATGGGTACCGACCGTTGTTACTTCTGCCATGACAGCGTCAAGGTTACTGCAGTCTCCTATGTCAACAAAAAGGTGACATTTCATTTTTTATGGTGAAGTTTTCTGCCTGAGCGCATACCATGTTTTGTCGATACTTATTCCAAACAAATATGATATATGCCATCAATGCAGGTGACTGTTGGCTCAAGTGCCAGAGCTGACGTTTCGCATCAATTACAGATCATTACCACACATCTTCACAAAATCTCATGAGGCAATAAATCTCATACAGATCAACATCTGTGGCTTTGACTGAAGAAATGGGGCTTATATGATGTGTGACCAGTGTATCTCCTCATCAACTAGCACTCTCCTGTAACCTGTTAATAATCTACATTGCTTGTTAGATGCATGACAGGTGTTTCATTGATGGAATGGCGAACAAGACATATCCTGATCTGGATCTACACTGGTCACAAAACTCACAAGCTCCATTTATCCAGTAACAGCCACATTTATGGAATAAAGCCATTGGCTGTTGAATTGTTTTTTTGTGGCATCAAACTATTTTGTTAGCCTATGCAAGTGCACTCCTGGAATATTTTAAACAAATCAAATGTTGTACTCGTCACAATAAATGCAACAGCTGATTGTTATCCCCTTGTCGATAGGCAAGAGGGGATACATGTATAGTGTTAGTCCATGTCCATGTATGTTAGTAACAACTTTCATTTTTCAATAACTTATAAACCGTTTCACCGATTTTCATGATATTGGGCCACAATGTGTGTCTAGGAAATGTGCTTTGTTTTGCATATGACCCACGTCTGACCACCTAAGGTCAAGGTCAATGAGGATTTATGTTCACCTTGTTTGCAAGGCAAATGTGTTTTGCAAATGTTTTCTTTATTAAATCACTTATGAACCACTTGACCGATTTTTATGACATTTAGCCACAATGTGTATCTACGGATGGTGCATTGATTTACATACGACCGGCATCTGGTTTTACATAACATTGTCGCAATTCATAGAATTGTCATTATCAGGTGGATAAAAAAGCGACCCAAACTTTCAAATCTCAAAATATATGTAATCAGTAAAATCTCTTAAAGTATTACTTCATGCAATTGCAACAAAGACAATACTACAACTATATTTAGAGCTAAGAACTTTTAGATGACAGAGACAATTGCATGATGAATGATATGAGAATGGGAAAGTTGAGTTTCAGTACTGACAGTGTCATTTGCCGATTTCATCAACATTGCAAAGTATACTTATCTAGCAAAGTATACGTTGAGGGAGTAATCAATTTATTATCCCCAAAATGCATTATTTCATATAGAACTAACGACTGCATATATTTGATGATTAAAAGTATGCAGAATTATTATACTGAATTTATTACATTATCGAAGCCAAAATAAATTCAATATAATACAAAATAATAAATGTATCCTTAAATTGAAAATTACTCCCTCAAAGTATACTTTGCTAGATAAGTATACTTTGCAATTTTGGTGAAATCGGCTACAGATCTGGTGCCAGGCTTGCTTACTACACAGGATCACTTGGCCCCAAGTGTGAACCCCAGTAAGATTCATAATTAAGATAAGATATGCATACACTGCCAACCTAAGTTAGGGCAGCGTACTGTCTGTAATTTGTCAGCTGACAAAATAGACCGTGCAATGTTTACATTCGCCATTGTGTCAGATCTGCCGGCGTATAAGCACCATGTCTGAACAAGATTTGTCAGAAGACAACAAAGCTCGCCTGTTGGCAGCCTTCACTCAAACTTGGCACAGTTGTATAAAAAAACATGAATATTATATAACTTGACCTTGGGTTAAGGGGTGTGCGGTGGACCTTGACATTGGGGTCAGTGGTGGAAGGTGGGTCGTGGATTTTCCATAGCATGATATAGCATATTAAGATGAATGCATGTATGAAATATCAATGCGCTCCCTGAAAATAGAAGTCATACACAATTTAACCCAAAGTTAAGTTTATGAACGCACTAAGTAGCTATTCACATGAGGAATGCATGTAAGTTTGTGACATTGACCTTGGGGAAATGGGTGGGTGGTTATCATTGATTTGCTGTATCACAATAGAGGATCATCAGATGAATGCATGTATGAAATATCAAGGTGTTCCCTGTAAAGAAACGGAAGTTATAAAAATACATTTACTCCAACGTTAAGTTTATGATGTTGATCTTGGGGAAAGGGGTGGGGGTGGAACATGAATTTGCTGTAGTACAATAGAGGATCATCAGATGAATGCATGTATGAACTATCAAAGCGTTCCCTGTAAATACACATAAGTTACACAACATTTACCTCAACGTTAAGTTTATGAACATGCCAAATGTGTGACCTTGACCTTGGGGTAAGGGTTGGTTGGTGGGTCATGGATATGCTACAGCATGATAGAGGGTCATATGTTACAAGACATTTACCACAACGTTAAGTTTATTAATGTGCTAAGGTTGTGACCTTGACCTTTGGGTAAGGGGGGGGGGCGGCGGTGGGTCGTGGATTTGCAATAGCACGATAAAGTATCATCACATGAATGCATATATGAAATATCAATGCGTTTCGTGAAAGGAAACATATGTTATAAGACATTTACCCCCAACATTAAGTTTATGAACATGCGAATTTTGTGACCTTGACCGTGGGGTAAGGGTTGGGTGGTGGGTCGTGGATTTGCCATAGCACGATAGAGTATCATCGGATGAATGCATGTATGAAATATAAAGGCGTTCCATGAAAGGCAACAGATGTTACAAGACATTTACCCCAACGTTAAGGTTACGAACATGCTAAGTTTGTGACCTTGACCTTGGGGTAATGATTGGGTGGTGGGTCATGGATTTGCTACAGCATGATAAATGGTCATCTGAGGAATGCATGTATGAAATATCAAGGCGTTCCGTGATAGGAAACAGATGTTATAATACATTTACCCCACTGTTAAGTTTATGAATGTGCTAAGTTTGTGACATTGACCTTAGGGTAAGGGGTGGGCGATGGGTCATGAATTTGCTATAGCACGATAGAGTATCATCAGATGAATGCATGTATGAAATATAAAGGCGTTCCATGAAAGGCAACAGATGTTACAAGACATTTACCCCAACGTTAAGGTTACGAACATGCTAAGTTTGTGACCTTGACCTTGGGGTAAGATTTGGGTGGTGGGTCGTGGATTTGCTACAGCATGATATGATAGAGGGTCATTTGAGGAATGTATGTATGAAATATCAACGCGTTCCATGTAAGGAAACATATGTTATAAGACATTTACACCAACGTTAAGTTTATGAATGTGCTATGTTTGTGACCTTGACCTTGGGGAAAGGGGAGGGGGGTGGGTCATGCATTTGCTATAGCACGATAGAGTATCAATAGATGAAGGCATGTATGAAATATCAAGGCGTTCGGTTTGATGTAGGGTTGTATCAGTATTGTGTTTTGATAACAAAATGGATATATTAATTACATAAAGGATTATTGGATTATTTGGGAACATCGGTTATTAGTGAGTAATGTTCTTTTCAGTACCAGTAACGTTGCAACCAATGATAGCCTGTATTTCGACCGTAAATTTACTTTATTCATACCATATCCCACGCTGAAATGTTCACAAAGCATACTCATAAAAAAAGTTAATGACCAGAATGTAAAAATTGACAGAAGGTATAAACGAGGGTCACCGAATCAAGAGAAAATATGAACACTACAGACAGAAGATTCTAATTATATACTATCGACAACATGGACGGATCTGCGAATAGAGAGACAATTAAAACCGACGGCGGAAAATCTAGTGAGGAACTGGACAAAAAACGTAAGCGTAATGATGTGTCGAGTACCAGTGATATTGGCGAACACAGTTCTAATTTAGAACCGAAAGAGGCAGAAGAAGAAAGTATAAAATAGAAAGTTCCAGACCCAAGGACGAGAAGAAAAACGCACCCAGAAAGCCGAACAATCTGAAACCGATACAATGCCAGACTTTCAAAATATTGAGAAGAAGTTCACAGAAAGCCAAACAACAGTACAGGCAATGCACGATCAAATAAAGAAACTCAACAACAAAATTGAAAATATGATATCAAAGATGAACTAGAGTCAGTCAAAAAAAAGGTAATGGATAATAAGATAATAGAGAATATTGCCATCAAAAGACGAAGTTTACGGCTGTGATAATGTAATACATTCAGTATAATAAAAATTAATAAATTTATTCTAAAATTGAAATTTCTCCCTCAAGTATATTTTACTAGAAAAGTATACTTTGCAATGTTGGTGAAATAGGCTTCTGGTGTCCTTACTTGTGGGAGAAACATATACATGTGAGACGGTAAACGAGATGGCCGCGGCCCGTATGTCGCGCCCGTCGAGGCTTTCATAGTATACCGAAAAACTTTAACACAAAAACAACTTTAACCAAAGACTTTAACCCCGACGTACAGACGTACACCAATGCGCCAACTATATCGCGCTGTCCGCAATCGGCCACTATACCATTCGGTGGCGGGGGCATAAAAACACCCCATTTGTATAAATGTGCAAATCCGAAAATCATTTTGTGATGAGTGGATTGGTAAGAAAATTGAACAGATGGACAGTCAAAACAAGAGCAAAATGATGCAAACGCACGTCTGTTATTGACAAAGTGGTAGTGACAAATATGCAAAGGTTAATCATTTTCATTTGACAAATACCAAATATCTCCACAACACTAAAACTGATTGACTTGAAACTTAAAATATAAAATTGTTGCCGGGCATCTGAAAGGAAATAAGTGATATCAATGATTCAATGCAAAAATATGATATCATTTTTTCAATGAGTGATATCACCTACTTGAAGGGGTGGTACACAGCAAAATGTGCCACATATACAATTCATATGAGAACAAAATACATATTTAATTAATATGAAATTTATATTAATTTTACATATGCAACATTCATATGAAAATCATATATTTTTCATATGAAATTCATACGAATATTGTATATATTTAATAGCATTGTACTTGGTTCTACATATGACATTATTATGATTTGCATATTCGAATAGGTGATATCATGCATTCAAATGTGTGATACCACCAATTCGAAATGAATGAATGATATCACCAAATTTGAATATGTGATATCATCCTTTCAAATAGGCGATATTGCCTATTTGAATGTGTTATATCACATATTTTGATCTACATTGGTAATATCACTTATTCAAATGGGTGATATCATCCTTTCGAATAGGTGGTCATTGATTCAACACGAAATGATGATAAATTTGAATTAGTTATATCGACTATTTGAATCAGTTATATCACACCATCAAATATGTGATATCACCTATTCAGATTAAAATATGTCATATCATATATTCGAGCATGTGATATCATCATTTCAAATAGGCGATGTCACATATTCAGGCTATTTGAATGGGTGATACCACACTTTCATGCTGAATCAGTGATATCACCTATTTAAAAGGATGATGTCACCCGTTTAAATAGGTGATATCACAAAGTCCACAACAACGCCCCATATATGCATGTGCATGTATCACCTTTCTATGTTGCATTCAGTGACATCACCTACCTGAATGGGTGATATGAACAATTTGAATGCATGATGGCACCAATTATGATTCAAATGGATGATATCACGTATTCCAAATCAGAGACATATTACAGTACCCTAAATCGTCCCTTTCCAAATTAAAGAGTGATATAAATCCAAATTCGAATAGATGACATCATAAGTGCTATGGAGTCCAAAACGGCACCACATATTCATCCACATTTGTTTCTAGAGTGTCTTGGATGGTCAACTATTGTTTGACCAGAGGGCCGTTTCACTAAACTTCGTACGACTAAAAAGTTAGTAAGTGCAAACTTATGATAGTCTGTACATTTCACATTAGCAATGCTTTCTTATAAACACATATTGGGTTTCATTTATTGAGCATAGGCTGGATATGCTCAATAAATGCAAATCTATCAATACAAATTTCCAGACGATCCTAAATTTGCACTTACGAACATTTTAGCCGTACGAAGTTTAGTGAAATGGCCCCCATGCGTCTTCTAATTGTTTTGTATATATTGTTTAGAAATGTGTTTCATGTAACTATATACATGTTAGTATGTATATAGTTTATACACCGGGCGCATTTCTGTATGTTGTTTACAAAGGTGTTTCATATATGTACAAACAATAATTGACCATCCAATACACGCTAGAAACACCTATGTATTCATCCAGTATACTATATATTTCTTCAAATTATATACGACAATAAAGTCTCAAAATAGTTTTTTTTTCTCTAACGTTGGTGATAACTTACCCGCTGTTGTTGTCGTTGTCTTTGTCGTTGTTGGTGTCGTTGTTGGTGTCGTTGTTTGTGTCGTTGTTGGTGTCGTTATTGGTGTCGTTGTTGGTGTCGTTGTTTGTGTCATTGTTTGTGTCATTGTTGGTGTCGTTGTTGGTATCTTTGTTGGTGCATTTGTTGTACTAGTTGATGTTGTTGTAGTTTCCGCTGGTGTGGTTGTAGCTACAATAATATGCCTCCGATAAGTTATCTACGGCTACACTTTCACCCATACAAAAATGTGAGCAGCCGAAGTGCATACCCAAACCTGTTGCGTGTAGGTCAACATTTAGTAAACTGTGTATTTTATACCTTTAAAAAAATAAATGAAATGAAGCTTTCAAATTTACAAGTTTATATGTAAATGTCAGATAAACACATTGACACGATAAAATAACCAATTTCTGCATGTGTATATTCTTTATAAATAATTTATTGATACAGCTTTGACAGTTTTATATCGCTACATTTCAAAAGCAAACACGCCAGATAACCGATTGCAAAAATCACTCATCCGTGTGTTGCATTAAAGAGATGGGGTTAAATTGCTACCCTAGCGAGGTATGGAGCGGGGTAGCAATTTTGTTTCGTGGCTGTGCTGTCGCGTCTGCAATTGCGATCAGATACTTCGCGCGCGTCACAATTACTGAATTACTGAACCGGGCCCAAAGGTAAATAACGTAGATGGCGAGTGTCCAACCTTTCAGATATTTAATATCAGAGGAAAATTAGGTATGATTTGAATGAGACATTTGTCGTTCATACCACAAAGTGCCTGTGGCTCCGGACACTAGAAATATTTCATAAATCAGGTCATTGACTGACCTCACCTACAATTGTATTCGTTGATTGTAAATGCAGTTTACCAATGAGAGATAACTCCAAACGTACAAACTTCAGAGTAGTTCTTATTGCTTTTAACCTTTAGAAGGCGGGAACCGAACACTGTCGTCTGCTGTTGTTTCTGATTTTGTATTTTCTATAAATAACAAAATTGGTTGAGCAGCATTTTAGAAAGATTTTCATTGGAAATGAGTCCAAACTGCTATCAAAGCGTGTTTTTCATAGAACGCCTATATTCTCGTGAATAGTTACAGGTGTTCTATAATCACAATGGGTCCAGGGGCCGAATGGGGTTCGCTGCGGGAAACGTCGTAAAATGAAAGTGTGCCAATGCCAATAAGCTATATGTTCGTTCAATATTGAAACATGCTAACACCTGTAAACATTCGATAGGTTATATTCAAATAATAATACGCATGTAATTCGTAAAAAAAATGTAATATTCCAACCAATAACAAATTTAAGCTTAAACAAGAGCTGTAGGAGAACAGCATAGCTCGACTACGAGGGTTTTCGATGTACACATAGCTTGACAAACAAGGTGGCCGCGGCCGGCATAAAAACCTTAACCAAGGTTGAATAAAAACCTTAACCAAGGGCAATTAGCTAAGTGATTCATGGTTAAATGTAGGTCAATGTCAGATATTGGTCAGGGGTTATTGATGTACATCACTAGCAGATGAAGTTTGCAAAGTATGGTTGCTGTAGGACCAGGAGTATTCCATATACAAGCTTGACTAAAAACGTTAACCAAGGGGAAATAACTAAGTAATCCAAGGATAAAAGTAGGTCAAGGTCAAATATAGGTCAGGGATTATTGATGTACATCACTAGGAGATGAAGTTGTCCAAGTATGGTTGCTGTAGGTTCAGGAGTATTCCATATACAAGCTTGACTATAAACCGTAGCAAAATTTGAGTACAAACCTTAACCAAGGGGAAATAAGTAAGTAATTCAATAAATGACAACCAATTGACCTTGACCATGGGCATTGGAACGTGGTGAATACGTGTAGCAAAGTATCACGTGTCAGGGGCGTCGGAAGCATCATAAGACTGGTCCGGCGAATCTAATGGGTGCCGCCGGTATATACCTAAAGTCTATGTTGTACCATTCAGTTGAACCGTATCGCCGAGACGGTTCAACTGAGTGATAACAATATACACTTTTGATGAGAAATGAGAAACATAGCATACAAATATTTATATTCCTTTTTTTTTTTATATATCAATTGAAATAAAAGTATTGATCCGGCTGTCGCCGGACCTGCTGGACCTGTTCCGACACAAAGCATCAAGTGTAGACACACATTGTGGCCAAATACTATCACAATCTGAGAAGGGATTATAGAGATAGTGAAAACTGAAAGTGTTACTAACGTACATGAGCCATCGCTATGTACCCTCTGCCTATAGGCAAATGGATAAATATGCATTGAATTTGAAATGAGGAGGTAAAATACTCTTTCGAAAAAAAGATTATCTGGAGCTCTGACATGTATACGTGTATCCTATTTAATTGATTGCTTGATGATTTTATGTCAACAGCAAGTCTATATTATGCAGATGTATGAAGGGAGATTTTAAATTTCACGTTAAAGTATCTTTCCACGAATGAAATCACATTATTCTCAATTCGTGCCAGTAGCCGATTTCACCAACATTGCAAAGTATACTTTTCTAGCAAAGTATACTTTGAGGGAGTAATCATTTATTTTAACTGAAATAAATTATTTCATATAGAACTAACGACTGCATATAGTTGATGATTAAAAGTAAGCAGAATTATTATACTGAATTTATTACATTATCACAGCCAAAATGGCGTGATAATGTAATACATTCAGTATAATAAAAATTAATAAATTTATTCTAAAATTGAAAATTTCTCCCTCAAAGTATATTTTACTAGAAAAGTATACTTTGCAATATTGGTGAAATAGGCTACTGGTGTCCTTACTTGTGGGAGAAACATATACATGTGAGACGGTAAACGAGATGGCCGCGGCCCGTATGTCGCGCCTGCCGAGGCTTTCATAGTATACCAACAAAACTTTAACAAAAAAGCAACTTTAACCAAAGACTTTAACCCCGACGTACAGACGTACACCAATGCGCCAACTATATCGCGCTGTCCGCAATCGGCCACTATACCATTCGGTGGCGGGGGCATAAAAACACCCCATTTGTATAAATGTACACATCTGAAAATCATTTTGTGATGATTGGATTGGTAAGAAAATTAACATATGTCAGTCCATTCCAGTTACTTAGGGTTAACTGAACAGATGGACAGTCAAAAGAAGAGCAAAATGATGCAAACGCACGTCTGTTATTGACAAAGTGGTAGTGACAAATATGCAAAGGTTAATCATTTTCATTTCACGAATACCAAATATCTCCACAACCCTAAGTCTGATTGACTTGAAACTTAAAATAAAAAATTGTTGCCGGGCATCTGAAAGGAAATGAGTGACATCACTGATTCAATGCAAAAATATGATAGCATCTTTTCAATGAGTGATATCACCTACTTGAAGGGGTGGTACACAGCAAAATGTGCCACATATACAATACATATTTAATTAATATGAAATTTATATTCATTTTACATATGCAACATTCATATGAAAATCATATATTTTTCATATGAAATTCATACGAATATTGTATATATTTAATAGCATTGTACTTGGTTCTACATATGACATTATTATGATTTGCATATTCGAATAGGTGATACCATGCATTCAAATGTGTGATACCACCAATTCGAAATTAATGAATGATATCACCAAATTTGAATATGTGATATCATCCTTTCAAATAGGCGATATTGCCTATTTGAATGTGTTATATCACATATTTTGATTTAAATGGGTAATATCACTTAATATTCAAATGGGTGATATCATCCTTTCGAATAGGTGGTCATTGATTCAACACGAACTGATGATAAATTTGAATGAGTTATATCGACAATTTGAATCGGTTATATCACACCATCAAATAGGTGATATCACCTATTCAGATTCAAATAGGTGATATCACATATTCGAGCTGTGATATCATCATTTCAAATAGGTGATATCACATATTCAGGCTATTTGAATGTGTGATACCACACTTTCATGCTGAATCAGTGATATCACCTATTTAAAAGGATGATGTCACCCGTTTA
Source organism: Conchocele bisecta (assembly GCA_029237695.1). Lineage (NCBI taxonomy): Eukaryota > Metazoa > Mollusca > Bivalvia > Lucinida > Thyasiridae > Conchocele > Conchocele bisecta. Next base: position 160,713,435 of record CM055265.1, on the reverse strand, counting down.
AATAGGTGATATCACAAATTCCACAACAACGCCCCATAGATGCATGTACATGTATCACCTTTTTATGTTGCATTCAGTGACATCACCTACCTGAATGGGTGATATGAACAATTTGAATGCATGATGGCACCAATTATGATTCAAATGGATGATATCACGTATTCCAAATCAGAGACATATTACAGTACCCTAAATCCCTTTCCAAATATAAGAGTGATATAAATCCAATTTCGAATAGATGACATCATAAGTGCTATGGAGTCCGAAACGGCACCACATATTCATCCACATGTGTTTCTAGAGTGTCTTGGATGGTCAACTATTGTGTGTACATACATGAAGCACATTTCTAAACAATATATACAAAACAATTAAAATACGCATGGGGGCCGTTTCACTAAACTTCATACGGCTAAAATGTTCGTAAGTGCAATTTTAGGATCGTCTGGAAATTTGTATTGATAGATTTACATCTATTGAGCATATGCAGCATATGCTCAATAAATGAAATCCAATATGTGTTTACAAGAAAACATTGATAATGTGAAATTTACAGACTTTAATAAGTTTGCACTTACGAACATTTTAGTGGTACGAAGTTTAGTGAAACCGGTCCCCTGGTGTGTAAACTATATACATGTTAGTATGTATATAGTTTATACACCGGGCGCATTTCTGTATATTGTTAACAAAGGTGTTTCATATATGTACAAACAATAATTGACCATCCAAGACACGCTAGAAACACCTGTGTATTCATCCAGTATACTATACATTTTTTTAATTTATATACGCTAATAAAGTCTCAAAAATGTTTTTTTCTCTAGCGTTGGTGATAACTTACTCGTTGTTGGTGTCGTTGTTGGTGTTGTCGTTGGTGTCCTTGTTGGTGTCGTTGTTGGTGTCGGTGTTTGAGTCGTTGTTTGTGCCGTTGTTGGTGTCGTTTTTGGTGTCGTTGTTGGTGTCGTTGTTGGTGCATTTGTTGTACTAATTGATGTTGTTGTAGTTTCCGCTGGTGTTGTTGTAGCTACAATAATGTGACTCCGATATGTTATCTACGGCTATAATTTCACCCATACAAAAATGTGAGCAGCCGAAGTGCATACCCAAACCTGTTGCGTGTAGGTCAACATTTATTAAACTGTGTATTTTATACCTTTAAAAAAATAAATGAAATTAAGCTTTCAAATTTACAGGTTTATATGTAAATGTCAGATAAACACATTGACAAGATAAAATAACCAATTTCTTCATGTGTATGTTCTTTATTAATAATTTATTGATACAGCTTTGACAGTTTTATATCGCTAACATAGCAAATACGCCGGATAACCGATTGCAAAAATCACTCTTCCGTGTGTTACATTAAAGAGATGGGGTTAAATTGATCCCCTCGCGAGGTATGGAGCTGGGTAGCAATTTTGTTTCGTGGCTGTGCTGTCGCGTCTGCAACTGCGATCAGATACTTCGTGCGCGTCACAATTACTGAATTACTGAACCGGGCCCAAAGGTAAATAACACACTTCCGTTGTTTGAAAAGATGACGAGTGTCCAACTTTGTAGATATTTAATATCAGAGGAAAATTAGGTATGATTTGAATGAGGCATTTGTCGTTCATACCACAAAGTGCCTGCGGCTTCGAACACTAGAAATATTTAATAAATCAGGTCATTGACTGACCTCAGCTACAATTGTATTCGTTCATAGTAAATACAGTTTACCAATGAGAGATAACTCCAAACGTACAAACGTCAGAGTAGTTGTTATTGCTTTTAACCTTTAGAAGGCGGGAACCGAACACTGTCGTCTGCTGTTGTTTCTGATTTTGTATTTTCTATAAATAAAAAACATGGTTGAGCAGCATTTTAGAAACATTTTCATTGGAAATGAGTCCAAACTGCTATCAAAGCGTGTTTTTCATAGAACGCCTATATTCTCGTGAATAGTTACAGGCGTTATATAATTACAATGGGTCCAGGGCCCGAATAGGGTTCGCTGCGGGAAACTTCGTAAAATGAAAGTGTGCCAATTTTGAAACATGCTAACACCTGTAAACATTCGATAGGTTATATTAAAATAATAAAACGCATGTAATTCGCAAAAAAAGTGTAATATACCAACCAATAACAAATTTAAGTTTAAACAAGTGCTGTAGGAGAACATCATAGCTCGACTACGAGGGTTTTTGATGTACACATAGCTTGACAAACAAGGTGGCAGTGGCCCGCATTAAAACCTTAACCAAAGTTGACTAAAAACCTTAACCAAGGGAAATTAACTAAGTGATTCACGGTTAAATGTAGGTCAATGTCAGATATTGATCAGGGGTTATTGATGTACATCACTAGCAGATAAAGTTTTCCAAGTATGGTTGCTGTAGGCCCAGGAGTATTCCATATACAAACTTGACTAAACACGTTAACCAAGGGGAAATAACTGAGTAATCCAATGATAAAAGTAGGTCAAGGTCAAATATAGGTAATGGATTATTTATGTACATCACTAGGAGATGAAGTTGTCCAAGTATGGTTGCTGTAGGCCTAGGAGTATTCCATGTACAAACTTGACTATAAACCGTAGCCAAATTTGAGTACAAACCTTAACCAAGGGGAAATAGGTAAGTAATTCAAGATTAAATGACAACCAATTGACCTTGACCATGGGCATTGGAACGTGGTGATTACGTGTAGCAAAGCATCACGTGTCAGGGGCGTCGGAAGCATCATAAGATTGGTCCGGCGAATCTACTGGGTGCCCCCGGTATCCACCTAAAGTGTATGTTGTACCATTCAGTTGAACAATTTGAATGCATGATGGCACCAATTATGATTCAAATGGATGATATCACGTATTCCAAATCAGAGACATATTACAGTACCCTAAATCGTCCCTTTCCAAATTAAAGAGTGATATAAATCCAAATTCGAATATATGACATCATAAGTGCTATGGAGTCCAAAACGGCACCACATATTCATCCACATTTGTTTCTAGAGTGTCTTGGATGGTCAACTATTGTCTGACCAGGGGGTCGTTTCACTAAACTTCGTACGACTAAAATGTTCGTCAGTGCAAACTTATGATAGTTTATAAATTTCACATTAGCAATGCTTTCTTATAAACACATATTGGGTTTCATTTATTGAGCATATGCTGCATATGCTCAATAAATGCAGATCTATTAATTTAAATTTCCAGACGATCCTAAATTTGCAATTACGAACATTTTAGCTGTACGAAGTTTAGTGAAATGGCCCCCATGCGTCTTCTAATTGTTTTGTATACATTGTTTAGAAATGTGTTTCATGTAACTATATACATGTTAGTATTTATATAGTTTATACACCGGGCGCATTTCTGTATATTGTTTACAAAGGTGTTTCATATATGTACAAACAATAATTGACCACTCAATACACGCAAGAAACACCTATGTATTCATCCAGTATACTATATATTTCTTCAAATTATATACGACAATAAAGTCTAAAAAAAATTGTTTTTTTCTCTAGCGTTGGTGATAACTTACTCGCTGTTGTTGTCGTTGTTGTTGTCGTTGTTGGTGTCGTTGTTGGTGTCGTTGTTTGTGTCGTTGTTGGTGTCGTTGTTGGTGTCGTTGTTTGTGTCATTGTGTGTGTCATTGTGTGTGTCATTGTTGGTATCGTTGTTGGTGCATTTGTTGTACTAGTTGATGTTGTTGTAGTTTCCGCTGGTGTGGTTGTAGCTACAATAATGTACCTCCGATATGTTATCTACGGCTACAATTTCACCCATACAAAAATGTGAGCAGCCGAAGTGCATACCCAAACCTGTTGCGTGTAGGTCAACATTTGGTAAACTGTGTATTTTATACCTTTAAACAAATAAATGAAATTAAGCTCTCAAATTTGCAACTTTATATGTAAATGTCAGATAAACACATTGACACGATAAAATATGCAGTTTCTGCATGTGTATGTTCTTTATTAATAATTTATTGATACAGCTTTGACAGTTTTATATCGCTAACATAGCAAAGACGCCGGATAACCGATTGCAAAAATCACTCTTCCGTGTGTTACATTAAAGAGATGGGGTTAAATTTCTACCCTCACGAGGTGAGCGGGGTAGCAATTTACTTTCGTGGCTGTGCTGTCGCGTCTGCAACTGCGACCAGATACTTCGTGCGCGTCACAATTACTGAATTACAGAACCGGGCTCAAATGTAAATAACCCACTTCCGTTGTTTGAAAAGATGGCGAGTGTCCAACCTTGTAGATATTTAATATCAGAGGAAAATTAGGTATGATTTGAATGAGGCATTTGTCGTTCATACCACAAAGTGACTGTGGCTCCGGACACTAGAAATATTTCATAAATCAGGTCATTGACTGACCTCACCTACAATTGTATTCGTTGATAGTAAATGCAGTCTACCAATGAGAGATAACTTCAAACGTACAAATTTCAGAGTAGTTGTTATTGCTTTTAACCTTTAGAAGGCGGGAACCGAACATTGTCGTCTGCTGTGGTTTCTGATTTTGTATTTTCTATAAATAAAAAACATGGTTGAGCAGCATATTAGAAACATTTTTTGATCAGAAATGAGAAAAATAGCATACAAATATTTACATTCCGTTTTTTTATATATGAATTAAAATTAAAATTATTGATCCGGCAGTCGCCGGACCTGCCAAAATGGCTGTGATAACGTAATACATTCAGTATAATAAAAAATAATAAATTTATTCTAAAATTGAACATTTCTACCTCAAAGTATATTTTACTAGAAAAGTATACTTTGCAATGTTGGTGAAATAGGCTACTGGTGTCCTTGCTTGTGGGAGAAACATATCCATGTGAGACGGTAAACGAGATGGCCGATGCCCGTATGTCGCGCCTGCCGAGGCTTTCATAGTATACCGAAAAACTTTAACAAAAAAAACAACTTTAACCAAATATGTTAACCCCGACGTACAGACGTACACCAATGCGCCAACTATATCGCGCTGTTCGCAATCGGCCACTCTACCATTCGGTGGCGGGGGCATAAAAACACCCCATTTGTGTAAACGTACAAATCTGAAAATCATTTTGTGATGATTGGATTGGTAAGAAAATTAACATATCTCAGTCCATTCCAGTTACTTAGGCTTAACTGAACAGATGGACAGTCAAAAGAAGAGCAACATGATGCAAACGCACGTCTGTTATTGACAAAGTGGTAGTGACAAATATGCAAAGGTTAATAATTTTCATTTCACGAATACCAAATATCTCCACAACCCTAAGTCTGATTGACTTGAAACTTAAAATAAAAAATTGTTGCTGGGCATCTGAAAGGAAATGAGTGACATCACTGATTCAATGCGAACATATGATATCATCTTTTCAATGAGTGATATCACCTACTTGAAGGGGTGGTACACAGCAAAATGTGCCACATATACAATTCAAGATGGCGAGTGTCCAACCTTGTAGATATTTAATATCAGAGGAAAATTAGGTATGATTTGAATGAGGCATTTGTCGTTCATACCACAAAGTGCCTGCAGCTTCGAACACTAGAAATATTTCATAAATCAGGTCATTGACTGACCTCAGCTACAATTGTATTCGTTGATAGTAAATACAGTTTACCAATGAGAGTTAACTCCAAACGTACAAACGTCAGAGTAGTTGTTATTGCTTTTAACCTTTAGAAGGCGTGAACCGAACACTGTCGTCTGCTGTTGTTTCTGATTTTGTATTTTCTATAAATAACAAAATTGGTTGAGCAGCATTTTAGAAAGATTTTCATTGGAAATGAGTCCAAACTGCTATCAAAGCGTGTTTTTCATAGAACGCCTATATTCTCGTGAATAGTTACAGGCGTTCTATAATTACAATGGGTCCAGGGGCAGAATGGGGTTCGCTGCGGAAACTTCGTAAAATTAAAGTGTGCCGATACCAATAAGCTATATGTTCGTTCAATATTGAAACATGCTAACACCTGTAAACATTCGATAGGTTATATTCAAATAATAATACGCATGTAATTCGCAAAAAAATATAATATACCAACCAATAACAAATTTAAGTTTAAACAAGAGCTGTAGGAGAACAGCATAGCTCGACTACGAGGGTTTTTGATGTACACATAGCTTGACAAACAAGGTGGCCGCGGCCCGCATAAAAACCTTAACCAAGGTTGAATAAAAACCTTAACCAAGGGAAATTAGTTAAGTGATTCAAGGTTAAATGTAGGTCAATGTCAGATATAGGTCAGGGGTTATTGATGTACATCACTAGGAGATGAAGTTGTCAAAGTAGGGTTGCTGTAGGCCCAGGAGTATTCCATATACAAGCTTGACTATAAACCGTAGCCAAATTTGAGTACAAACCTTAACCAAGGGGAAATAAGTAAGTAATTCAAAAATAAATGATAACCAATTGACCTTGACCATGGGCATTGGAACGTGGTGAATACGTGTAGCAAAGCATCACGTGTCAGGGGCGTCGGAAGCATCATAAGACTGGTCCGGCGAATCTACTGGGTGCCCCCGGTATCCACCTAAAGTGTATGTTGTACCATTCAGTTGAACCGTATCGCCGAGACGGTTCAACTGATTGATAACAATATACATTTTTGATGAGAAATGAGAAAAATTACATAACAATATTTACATTCCGTTTTTTTACATCTGAATTAAAATTAAAAGTATTGATCCGGCAGTCGCCGGACCTGCTGGACCTGTTCCGATGCAAAGCATCAAGTGTAGACACACATTGTGGCCACATACTATCACAATCTGAGAAGGGATTATAGAGATAGTGAAAACTGAAAGTGTTACTAACGTACATGAGCCATCGCTATGTACCTTCTGCCTATCGGCAAATGGATAAATATGCATTGAATTTGAAATGAGGAGGTATAATACTCTTTCGAAAAAAAGATTATCTGGAGCTCTGACATGTATACGTGTATCATATTTAATTGATTGATCGATGATTTTATGTCAACAACAAGTCTATATTATGCAGATGTATGAAGGCAGATTTTAAATTTCACGTTAATGTAACTTTCCAGTAATGAAATCACATTATTCTCAATTCGTGCCGGTAGCCGATTTCACCAACATTGCAAAGTATACTTTTCTAGCAAAGTATACTTTGAGGGAGTAATCATTTATTTTTCATGAAATGAATTATTTCATATAGAACTAACGACTGCATATAGTTGATGATTAAAAGTAAGCAGAATTATTATACTGAATTTATTACATTATCACAGTCAAAATGGCTGTGATAATGTAATACATTCAGTATAATAAAAATTAATGAATTTATTCTAAAATTGAAAATTTCTCCCTCAAAGTATATTTTACTAGAAAAGTATACTTTGCAATATTGGTGAAATAGGCTAATGTTGTTTTTTTCTCTAGCGTTGGTGATGACTTACTAGCTGTTGTTGTCGTTGTTGTTGTCGTTGTTGGTGTCGTTGTTGGTGTCGTTGTTTGTGTCGTTGTTGGTGTCGTTGTTTGTGTCATCGTTTGTGTCATTGTTGGTGTCGTTGTTGGTATCGTTGTTGGTGCATTTGTTGTACTAGTTGATGTTGTTGTAGTTTCCGCTGGTGTGGTTGTAGCTACAATAATGTGCCTCCAATATGTTATCTACGGCTACAATTTCACCCATACAAAAATGTGAACAGCCGAAGTGCATACCCAAACCTGTTGCGTGTAGGTCAACATTTCGTAAACTGTGTATTTTTTACCTTTAAAAAATAAATGAAATTAAGCTTTCAAATTTACAAGTTTATATGTAAATGTCAGATAAACACATTGATACGATAAAATAACCAATTTCTGCATGTGTATGTTCTTTATAAATAATGTATTGATACAGCTTTGACAGTTTTATATCGCTAACATAGCAAACACGCCAGATAACCGATTGCAAAAATCACTCTTCCGTGTGTTACATTAAAGAGATGGGGTTAAATTGCTCCCCTAGCGAGGTATGGAGAGGGGTAGAAATTTTTATTTCGTGGCTGTGCTGTAGCGTCTGTAATTGCGATCAGATACTTCGCGCGCGTCACAATTACTGAATTACTGAACCGGGCCCAAAGGTAAATAACCCAGATGGCGAGTATACTTTACTTTGAGGGAGTAATCATTTATTTTTCCTGAAATGAATTATTTCATATAGAACTAACGACTGCATATAGTTGATGATTAAAAGTAAGCAGAATTATTATACTGAATTTATTACATTATCACAGCCAAAATGGCTGTGATAATGTAATACATTCAGTATAATGAAAATTAATAAATTAATTCTAAAATTGAAAATTTCTTCCTCAAAGTATATTTTACTAGAAAAGTATACTTTGCAATGTTGGCGGAGGCTTTCATAGTATACCGAAAAACTTTAACAAAAAAACAACTTTAACCAAATACTTTAACCCCGACGTACAGACGTACACCAATGCGCCAACTATATCGCGCTGTCCGCAATCGGCCACTATACCATTCGGTGGCGGGGGCATAAAAACACCCTATTTGTATAAATGTACAAATCTGAAAATCATTTTGTGATGATCGGATTGGTAAGACAATTAACATATCTCAGTCCATTCCAGTTACTTAGGGTTAACTGCACAGATGGACAGTCAAAAGAAGAGCAACATGATGCAAACGCACGTCTGTTATTGACAAAGTGTTAGTGACAAAATGCAAAGGTTACTCATTTTCATTTCACGAATACCAAATATCTCCTCAACCCTAAGTCTGATTGACTTGAAACTTAAAATAAAAAATTGTTGCCGGGCATCTGAAAGGAAATGAGTGATATCACTGATTGAATGCAAAAATATGATATCATCTTTTCAATGAGTGATATCACCTACTTGAAGGGGTGGTACACAGCAAAATGTGCCACATATACAATTCATATGGGAACAAAATACATATTTAATTAATATGAAATTTATATTCATTTTACATATGCAACATTCATATGAAAATCATATATTTTTCATATGAAATTCATATGAATATTGTATATATTTAATAACATTGTACTTGGTTCTACATATGACATTATTATGATTTGCATATTCGAATAGGTGATATCATGCATTCAAATGTGTGATACCACCAATTCGAAATGAATAAATGATATCACCAATTTTGAATATGTGATACATGTATCATCTTTTCAAATAGGCGATATTGCCTATTTGAATGTGTTATATCACATATTTTGATCTAAATGGGTAATATCACTTAATATTCAAATGGGTGATATCATCCTTTCGAATAGGTGGTCATTGATTCAACACGAACTGATGATAAATTTGAATGAGTTATATCGACTATTTGAATCGGTTATATCACACCATCAAATAGGTGATATCACCTATTCAGATTCAAATAGGTGATATCACATATTCGAGAATGTGATATCATCATTTCAAATAGGTGATATCACATATTCAGGCTATTTTAATGGGTGATACCACACTTTCATGCTGAATCAGTGATATCACCTATTTAAAAGGATGATGTCACCCGTTTAAATATGTGATATCACAAAGTCCACAACAACGCCCCATAGATACATGTACATGTATCACCTTTTTATGTTGCATTCAGTGACATCACCTACCTGAATGGGTGATATGAACAATTTGAATGCATGATGGCACCAATTATGATTCAAATGGATGATATCACGTATTCCAAATCAGAGACATATTACAGTACCCTAAATCCCTTTCCAAATTAAAGAGTGATACAATCCAAATTCGAATACATGATATCATAAGTGCTATGGAGTCCAAAACGGCCTATGCTCAATAAATGAAACCCAATATCTGTTTATAAGAAAGCATTGCTAATATGAAATTTACAGACTATCATAAGTTTGCACTTACGAACATTTTAGTCGTACGAAGTTTAGTGAAACGGCCCCCTGGTGTGTAAACTATATAAATGTTAGTATTTAAGTAGTTTATACAACGGGCGTATTTCTGTATATTGTTTACAAAGGTGTTTCATATATGTACAAACAATAATTGACCATCCAATACACGCTAGAAACACCTATGTATTCATCCAGTGTACTATTTATTTCTTCAAATTATATACGCCAATAATGCCTCAAAAATGTTGTTTTTTCTCTAGCGTTGGTGATAACTTACTCGTTGTTGTTGTCGTTGTTGGTGTCGTTGTTGGTATCGTTGTTGGTGGATCTGTTGTACTAGTTGATGTTGTTGTAGTTTCCGCTGGTGTGGTTGTAGCTACAATAATGTGCCTCCGATATGTTATCTACGGCTACAATTTCACCCATACAAAAATGTGAGCAGCCGAAGTGCATACACAAACCTGTTGCGTGTAGGTCAACATTTGGTAAACTGTGTATTTTATACCTTTAAACAAATAAATGAAATTAAGCTCTCAAATTTACAACTTTATATGTAAATGTCAGATAAACACATTGACACGATAAAATAACCAGTTTCTGCATGTGAACAGCCGAAGTGCATACCCAAACCTGTTGCGTGTAGGTCAACATTTTGTAAACGGTGTATTTTATAAATGAAATTAAGCTTTCAAATTTACAAGTTTATATGTAAATGTCAGATAAACACATTGACACGATAAAATAACCAATTTCTGCATGTGTATGTTCTTTATTAATAATTTATTGATACAGCTTTGACAGTTTTATATCGCTAACATAGCAAACACGCCGGATAACCGATTGCAAAAATCACTCTTCCGTGTGTTACATTAAAGAGATTTTGTGTTAAATTGCTACCCTCGCGAGGTATGGAGCGGGGTAGCAATTTACTTTCGTGGCTGTGCTGTTGCGTCTGCAACTTCGATCAGATACTTCGCGCGCGTCACAATTACTGAATTACTGAACCGGGCCCAAAGGTAAATAACACACTTCCGTTGTTTGAAAATATGGCGATTGTCCAACCTTGTAGATATTTAATATCAGAGGAAAATTAGGTATGATTCATGTTTTTCATAGAACGCCTATATTCTCGTGAATAGTTACAGGCGTTATATAATTACAATGGGTCCAGGGGCCGAATGGGGTTCACTACGGGAAACTTCGTAAAAGGAAAGTGTGCCGAAACCAATAAGCTATGTTCCTTCAATATTGAAACATGCTAACACCTGTAAACATTCGATAGGTTATATTAAAATAATAATACGCTTGCAATTCGCAAGAAGGTGTAATATACCAACCAATAACATATTTAAGATTAAACAAGAGCTGTAGGAGAACAGCATAGCTCGACTACGAGGGTTGTCGATGTACACATAGCTTGACAAACAAGGTGGCCGCGGCCCGTATAAAAACCTTAACCAATGTTGACTAAAAACCTTAACCAAGAGAAATTAGTGATTCAAGGTTAAATGTAGGTCAATGTCAGATATAGGTCAGGGGTTATTGATGTACATCACTAGCAGATGAAGTTTTCCAAGTATGGTTGCTGTAGTCACAGGAGTATTCCATATACAAGCTTGACTAAAAACGTTAGCCAAGGCGAAATAACTAAGTAATCCAAGGATAAAAGTAGGTCAGGGGCAAATATAGGTCAGGGATTATTGATGTACATCACTAGGAGATGAAGTTGTCCAAGTATGGTTGCTGTAGGCACAGGAATATTTCATATACAAGCTTGACTATAAACCGTAACCAAGTTTGAGTACAAACCTTAACCAAGGGGAAATAAGTAAGTAATTCAATGTTAAATTTAGGTCAAGGTAAAATATAGGTCAGGGGTTATTGATGTACATCCCTATGAGAAAGGGTTTTCCAAGTATGGTGTACAGTGCAGTCTCCGTTTTTGTTCCACCGTAGACAACACTTGCAAACTCAACGCGAACGCAACGGTTTGCTGTAGCGTTGTATACGTTGTTTAAACGTATAATACGGTTCGTACACGTGTAATACACATTGTCAAACCGTTTAGTTTAAAAGCGTTGTATACGTTGTTTAAACGTATAATACGGTTCTTACACGTGTAATACACATTGTCAAACCGTTTAGTTTTAAAGTGTGTAATACGTTTAGCTTCAAGGCGTATAACACGCTTTGGCGTATACATATGTAGCGAGGTGAAACAGTTGAAACGTGTACAACGCTTTACCTGGAAGCGTGTAGCTATATGAAAGCGTTGAAACGTGTACAACGGTTACACTTTTTAACGCAAATACCTGTTCGGCCCCGATCGCTTCGAGGCGTCCTTTTTTCGTCCCTTTTAAAATATCGCGAATACATACCCTCAGATCGAGTTCAAAGTACATCCGCGGTGTGATTTAGCACTTCAATTGATCCCTAATCCCTGATGACTAATGAGTCACGCTTTTAACACGACAGATGTACCTTGTCGTTTATCAAAATGTTTGAGAATTGTAGATCACGTGAGCCGGCTCATCAGGATCTGCGGCATTCCTATGTACATTTTATTTACACAAAAATAACGCCTAATACAGCGTAATGTAACAGTTCCTAACTTAATATGGAATAGCCCGGGCCGATAGTCCGTGTCAGTTAATTGGGGTTAAATATTACGAACACAGATAAACACAGTGCATGGTTTCTTTATTTTATTTTAACATCATCAGAAATGGCGAGTCTAGGAACTCTCGTATTATCTTTACGCTGAAGCCAGTCTATTTCAGTCACTAATCAGCTATACAACTGTCCCACGCGTGTGTTAAGATTAATCGATATTTGGAGAAACTGAATACACAGCGAGCTGTACACTCGTTTAACACGGATATGGCCCGCGGATATGTGTCATAAATTACTTGGTGGTCAAAACCGGTAAATTTACAAGGTTTATAGCGAAATAGCAGCCGACTGGCAATTTTTCTCGGACCGATTTTTAAGACTAGTTTTCAAATCTCAATCGGTCTGAGAGTTCAAAAATCGGTCCAGAACCGGAAATCTGCAAATGTTTGAAGCCCTGCAGTGAGTCTAGAAGTATATATACAAACACGAAGAACGATCAGAGCATGCTCATTCTACGCGATACAAGGTTGGCATACCAAAACGTGTAATGCGTTAAAACCCGTGGAAACGTGCTATACGTATAACACGGTTTCATCTGTACGGTGCTGTGTACATGTAGATGCGTGTAACCGTTTGTCAAAGAAAGCGTTAAATCGTTTAAACGGTTTACCTTAGCGTTGTATACGTTTACAACCGTTGTGTATGTTTACAACCATTGTACATGGATTACACGCTTTTGAAACGCAATACGTTGTTTACAACCGTTGTATACGTTTACAACCGTTGTACACGGATTACACGCTTTTGAAACTCAATGCGTTGAACACGGTTTGTTCGACTTTCGCGCATGCGCAAGAGTGGGGAAACGCAACGCATGGCCGAAAACGTATTACACGTAGACGACACACGGTTTGAAACACAACTAACGGAAACTCCACGGATACGTAACGCACAACACTTTGTACACGTATAAACCCGGAACATTTTGACAGAAACAACTGTATGCATAATAGTATTCCATCTACAAGCTTGACTAAAAACCTTAACCAAGGTTGACCTAAACCTTAACCAAGAGGTATCAACTAAGTAATTCAAGGTTAAATGTAGGTCAAGGTCAAATATAGATCGGGGATTATTGATGTATATCCCTATGAGAAAAGGTTGTCCAAGTATGGTGTCTGTATGCTCAATATTATTTCATCAAATAGGTTCACTAAAAACCTTAACCAATGGGAATTAACTAAGTAATTCAATGTTAAATGTATGTCAAGGTCAAATATAGGTCAGGGGTTGTTGATATACATCACTAGGAGATGAAGTTGTCCAAGAATGCTTGGTGTAGGGCCCGGAGTATTCCATATACAAGCTTTACTAAAAACAGGGGTTATTGATGTACATCCCTATGAGAAAAAGTTATCCAAGTATGTTGTCTGTATGCACAATAGTATTCCATCTAGAAGCTTGACTAAAAACCTTAACCAAGGTTGACTAAAAACCTTAACCAAGGGGAATTAAGTAATTCAAGAGGAAATGTAGGTGAAGGTCAAATATGGATTCAGGGGTTATTGATGTACATCCTTATGAGAAAAATGTATCTAAGTATGTTGTCTGTATGCACAATAGTATTACATCTACAAGCTTGACTAAAAACCTTAACCAAGGTTGAATAAAAACCTTAACCAATGGGAACTAAGTAAGTCAAGGTTAAATGTATGTCAAGGTCAAATATAGGTCAGGGGTTGTTGATGTACGCTATTAAAAGTAATTCCAAAAATGAAATTTTTTAAAAGGTAGATACGTTTGCTATATCCAGGATTCAATCAACTAATAACATACATGTATAATATAAGGAAGTGAGTTTTGTCATTATCTATTTCTTGCTTGCTTTATTTCATTTTACCTGCCAAATGCGTAATAATACAATGATTGGTCATATTGGCGATTACACTGTTCATTTTAGCAAGCATTCAAAGCCATCACTTTTTTTCTGTCTTCATTGTTGATAAGATCTAAATACGGAAATACAGATACTTATTGTGTACTCAACGATTTGCAAATTTCCTAAAGTTCAGAGGAACATACGGCGGCAAGCGACTCCCAAGACGCATCAATAATTTACCTACATTTTACATAAGTCAAAACGAGAACTGGGTGCCAGCCGGTTTAGCTAAACAGCGACACGAAACAGTTCGTTTCAGGTGGGAATTATTTATTTATTACTGTTAACCAATATTTGAATCGTGCTGACTTCGACAGCACTTTTAACAATCATTAATGTGTCAAAAAAACACACACTCTATTGAACAGTTTTGCTTGTGTTCTGAACATGTGCCGAGTCATTGGTTTACGCGACCAATTTTGTTTCCACAATTGCTGTTTAAATTATGGTGCATCTCGGACTCTGTGTATTTGTGGTACCTCGATACTTGTAGATTTACTTTGAATATATGTTTTCAGTCCAACAATTCAATAAAAGAAATCTCCTTTTTCAACTCCCATTGGCATTGTTAATGTCAGTAGTGTCTATTTAGGTTTTTAGCCACTTTTAGCCCACACACCCACCTCTTTCTGCGGTCATTTATTTCACTGGAAAATCCTCTTGAGGCCAGTACTATTGGACCTATTATAGTATTAGTACTGTCATTTCGGCTAATTCTGCGCATCGGCTAATTCGCCATTCACGTCAAATTTCGTCTTTCGTACATAACAATATAATATGTGCTTCACGTTTAATACCAATTTTCCTATGCTGATCCAGTATGCTGTTCGCCATTTTGTTTACAGTACACTATCATATGTGACATTTTAAACACGCATGTGATGTCATACATCACACAACTTACGTCACTTACACAGGCGTCTTCGAACTGCGTTGAATATTCAGGAAGTTTTGACTTAATATGGGAAAGTTAATGACTTATCAATGTGTTAGGAAAGCCTTAGGTGCGCAGAATTAACGACACAATTGTATTCAAGAAAATATCTACTTTTTTCACAAATGGCGGTGGGGGTGGGGATGGAGTATTTCTGTTAAAGTAAGTATACACGGCTTCGCACAGTGTATGTGACTTTGCACATACCAATATTTTGTAATAAACATGTCAGATTATTCATGCAGTTTTCTTAAGACAAGTGTTTTCAGAAAGTCAAATGTGTTTAGAAAACTGTAACAACAGTGATCAAATAAGTAAACAATAGAGGTGTGCGAATCCAGGTACACTGTGCATTTGTACAGCGGTGACTTTTCCCCGAAGCATCATGAATATAGGCCGGTGCAGTATTTCTATTAAGTAATTGTACCCGGCTTCGCACCGTGTATGTGGCTTTGCACACACCAATATTGTACATGTCTGATTATTCATGTTGTTTTCTTAAGACAAGTGTTTTCAGAAAGTCACGTGTTTACACGATTTAGAAAACTATAACAACGGTGATCAAACAAGTAAAATAATTGAAGTGCAGTATTTCTATTAAGTATTTGTATTGCGGTGGGTGGGCTTCCTAAAAAAATATTTGTACACGGGGTACCCATGTTTGGTCTGGGGTGGTGATGGGGGGCTTCATTAGGGTGACCTCATGATATATGGGTGGGGGTGGAGACTATGTTTATTGGGATTACAATCGTGTCTGTTAATTCTGCTTACCTACTAATAATGTTCGTAAAAATGTCCATATTCAGTCTAAATTCCCTGAACATTCAAGGCAGTTCTTAGCCGAGATAATCACGGCTAAACGGATGGCTTTTACTATTTCATCTGTCGTCTATTTTCTGTATCCGCCTAGCGGAGACTCTGCCAAATTTGGTCAAAATAGCAGTCCATTTTGTCCTTGAGTTTTGCGAAAAATACGGGAATAAAATGATAATCAATATCGGTATAATTGCATGTG
Organism: Conchocele bisecta; assembly: GCA_029237695.1. Lineage (NCBI taxonomy): Eukaryota > Metazoa > Mollusca > Bivalvia > Lucinida > Thyasiridae > Conchocele > Conchocele bisecta. Next base: position 160,697,048 of record CM055265.1, on the reverse strand, counting down.
TATTATTGGTTTATGAAGCTTTTTTAACAGGTCTGTTGTTGATAATTTAGTAAGCAGGACCACTAATCATTTTGACCATGTTCTGAATAACTTTTTACCAAACTATCGGAATGGGATAAAATTGTGACTTAGTATACCGTTAATCAGCTGGTTTATTCCAAAATCAACATAATTTATTCTGACGTAAGCTGGGCAAAACATTACGTGAATTGTGCATTAGTCGGTGCGCAGAAATAGCCGAAATGACAATTTTATATGCAGATCAGAATGTCAGTTTTCATTGGTTTGATACATGTACAGATATGTATGTCTCATTATTATTGAACTATGATATTGTAGTTAATAACAATAACTCTTGCAATCTACTCCTCTACCGTCTGTAGCAGAGTTAAGATTCTATTCATACATGTAGGCTTCCTCTACATAATAGCTAATCAGATCTGATTTACACTTTAGTTGTTAATTGTGACATAATTTGTATATTTTCCATCTGAAAAAACTATTATAAAAGTAATACATATGAATCACGATTTGCCTGGTTTAGCCCTCGGATACGTTTTTATCTTTGGCTCTTTATGTTACCTGGCAGTTGAATTGGGATATTGCCCATTATAAAAGTAGTAAGATTATTACTGATCCTACTGCGTTTGGGAGGGGGCCAGCTGATTCTGGTGTAGCGAGGACCTGTCATCAGATCATGATCATCCTGATTTCAGGGCTGAATATATAGTTCTTATTGTAAATATTAATTTCTGATTTTAGGATTTTCCCCCCATGTGTACATGTACTTGAACATGTACATGTGCTTGAACATGTACATGTACTTGTACAGGTAATATATGGGATTTAGTACTAAACCCATTGACCCGGCCTTAAATGACCGTAGCTGTTGATAGGCCGTTAAACCCCAACAAACAAACAAATCATACATGTAGGCTTCCTCTACAGAATAGCTAATCTGTTCTGATTTACACTTTAGTTGTTAATTGTGACCTTATTTGTATTTTTTCCATCTGAAAAAAAGTATTATAAAAGTAATACAAAACTTTACGTGGGTGGTGGTCGGGCGAACGAGACGTAAATTAACGGTAGTTGTTCTTCCATATAGGAATCACTTTTTGCCTGGTTTGACCCTTCGGTACATTTTTATCTTTGGCTCTTTTGTTACCTGGGAGTTGAATTGGGTTATTGCCCATTATAAAAGTAGTAAGATTATTTATTACTGATCCTACTGCTTTTGGGAGGGGCCAAGTGATTCTGGTGTGGCGAGGACCTGGTATCAGATCAGGATTATTCTGATTTCAGGGCTGAATTGAGTTGTGTTGTTGTAAATATTCAGATCTTATTTTGGGATTTTTCCCCCATTTGTACATGTAATTGAAAATGTACATGTACTTGTACAGGTAATCTATGGGATTTAGTACTAAACCCATTGACCCGGCCTTAATTGACCTTAGCTGTTGATAGGCCGTTAAACCCCAACAAACAAACAAACAAAATAAAACTTTACATGTTCAATTTGGCTGCCGTTGACTGGTCACTTGTTGAATTCAGCTTAAATTTACTTTATCAGGTCATTTACGTATCTGCATATGCAAGTTTATGTCATTCGAGATTTATCTACGTAATGATATAATTTTCATTATGCACTTCCCTTATTTCATTATGCAGGACATGATAAAACAGCCATAATCTATAAAGCAATCTGTATTTATCAAGTTTATTGAATGTACAAGTATGTGTTCAAATAACTATTGACACACTATGGCTTATTTCATTCATGCCCAGTGTATATCCTGATCAGCCTGCGCATTTATGGTGACTGACCGAAATGCGAACAATGTAGATCCTGACTAGACGGTGTGGATGCGCTGGCCTGTATGGTTATTCACTGGTTACAAATGTAATAAGTCCGGTTTATCAGATCATAGCTGAGTTCTTATTAATTTCTATATTATGTACAATAAGTTCAGAAAACAATAAATTGGTAGATTCTCATCCATTTTTTTGCAAAGGTGTGGTGGGTGTGAAACTTTAATTTATACATTATTCCAAATTACTGTACAAATAGACTAATGCCTGGATTTTTGGAAAATATATACTTGTAACCAAAATTAATTTGGCCGTTTATTTTAGGGGCGGGTGGGAATGAGAATCTATAAAAAATACTTTTCTCCGGTCTACATGCCAATGTTGTTTTGTCATCTTTAGAGCACGTAGAATAAAACTGGGGTTGGTTTCATTTTTTTTCGACAATTCCTTTGGCCGTCACCTTGGATTTCAAAATGGCCGCCCTGAAATGCTATATTCATTATATACACACTTCTAATACAGGTAGAATATTGATTCTTCTTTTGGTGATAATCATATATATTGACCACACACATCAAAACCATTTTTAAATTTCAAAATGGCGGCCATATGGCTTATAGAAATAATGGAACCAGTCCCAGTTGTGTTGTATGTGGTCTATAGATGAGAAAAAAACCTCGGTTTACACAGTGTATCAAAACCTAAAATTACGACATAACAGTATACACTAAATCCTCGGGGTTATTGGCCTCCTCATTTTCGGCCCTTGGAAATGTTTGGCTGGTTAAACACACCCCGCACGTCGTATGTCCAACGCCCCCAGAGCGGGGATGATATTTGTTCCGCTTATACGTTTGGTCCAGACAGACATATGGATGTAACTAAGACGATTCAAATGACATTATGCAAACGTATATATCAGTTTTCGAACAAATGTAATAAAATGTTTCTATAAGCTACATTAAATAATGTATTAACCACGGCAGATATGTGGGAGTGGGTGGAGAGGATTCAATACAAAAAAAGATACAACAGTGGTGGTGTCGAACCCATAACCCTCAACACAAAGGATTAATTTAAAAAAGATAACTGTAACCACTACGCTATTGTCCGCAGACGATAACTTGCCAGGGGCGTAGCTAGCCAATTTGAATCTGCAGGCCCGGTTGACGACTTCGAGCACCGTTGGTGCGAGTATGCTAGGGGGGTCTGGGGCATGCACCACCAGAAACCAAATCGAAACTAGAAGTTAAATGATGCACTCTGGCACATTATTTTTTCCATTTTCTCGAAATGTCTGCAGGCCCGGGCCTGCAGTGCCTTAATGCAGCTACGTGCCTGCAAGTTGCTACTTGTTTACACACAAACCGGTCATAAACAAAACACCGAATAGTAAATATACCTGTGCCTGCACTTCTTTTCAATAGTGACTTTGAGATTGGTCACCAAGTCTTGTGTGGTCGAGGTGTTCGAATCTTAGATTTTCATACATATAGATATATTTTTTATTTGTTTATATTTTATTATTATATTTATTTTGTATATAATTATGTTGCTCTTACAAATGACATTAACTTCTGCATGAGACAGTTTGCATGTAGAAAGTTAGTCTCACTTTGAAGAACACTAATAACTAAATGTTCATTTCATCTGTGTCCATCATTTGACATGCCTACAGTACATGAATAATCTGGTAACATGTTCTGGGCGATCATATCCCATTGAGGTCATACAGCAATAGTGATAACCCTCGTCGTTTCACATATTTCCCTATCCATCAACCAGTCATAAAAGGAACACAATAAAATGTGAGGTTCGAACTCTCGACCAGATAGATTGAACAAAAGTTCTGCAAAATTGTGGACATTCGCCGACTTCGATACCACTGTGCCACTCACTACATGTATATTGTTTAGCACCAAGATACACTATAATAGTGACATACATGCACGTGCACTCCATCATGTATTTATTATACACGAAAACGAGGCTATAATATGATAATAGACATGTTTACCTATTTTTGGACTCATCGATTGACCTCCAGCAACTTATTATCGTCTGTCATTTATACATACATCAGATACGAAATGTATATATTGGTCACAGATCGATATAGGTGCACGTATAGCAATGTTCGTGTGTTATAAAATTAAATTCCTGAAATCACAGGTTCATTGTTATCTAAAGCCTTGCATTTCCCATAGAGGGCCTGACGTATGTTGGTGTGATCCACATACGATTACAGTGGCTGTGCTCACTGTTTTCTTTATTAACAAATACGTAACCAACAAAAGTGAAAAATTGATTCAGAATATGCCTGAATGTTGTTTGAATATATTTCGGACCAATATTGGTCACATACTTGCTGCATCGCCGTGCTAATGTCACTTTTGCACTTTTGCACACCTGCTTTACATATTATGGTTCAATATGTAATCTCCTGTGACCTTTGCCCTTGAGTAATATATAGGAGTCAAAATTATACCACCTAAACACCAAGGGGGGTGGTGGGGGTGGTAGGCTCAACTTTTATTACCAAAAACATGAGAATGTGGTACAAGTTTGTTTTTTCTGTCGTCTTGTTGTATGAGGTCCTATAGCCTATTGGGATAAAACAAAAGGTGTTGTATGACGTCATAGAGACGTCTCATACGAGATGGCGATGCGAGACGTCACCACCTGTGATGTCATGTTAGAGATAAGCCACCGCTAGGTAATACAGCCATCTGAGCCACCTGCCATACATAGCAAAGCCTCTCATGCATAGCAAGTCACCACCTCTGACGCCCTGTTAGAGATAAGTCACCTTAGGTTATACACAGTATATATCATCATCATCACACAATGGTTCGAGTTAAGAATAATTGTGCGTGGTTGAAGACATGTAGTCACGAGAGATATCATCGTACCGGTATTTAAGAGTATTGCAAGCACCGCCGGACATGGATGCGAAGAGGGTCCCTTTCGCCTCGCGTGCTTGGTGACGCCAGACTTCTGCTCTACCCAGTTCAGTACGAGATTCACTCGGACTTCGGTAGTAGCATGTCCCCTATAAGTTGACCGAGCAGACGACTTTCGCAGAACCGTCCCGGACACTGCCATGGTGTATCCCATATATCTGTTGCTCGTGTTGGCACCAAATAAATATTCGTAGGCCCCCACGCTCAGTGCACCCCGCTCCTCGGCCCAAATGAAGATTGCAATCGCTGCAAGTGTGCAATCCTGATCATCATAAAATATATATATGCTCATGATAATATATATATATATCCGTTTATGCTCATGATAATATATATATATATTTTATGCTTAATCCTTAATCGGTTATTTCGAGAACGATCGAAATTGGGTAATCGTTCTTTTCTTCTCGCGCTTTATCATATAGAATAGAGATCTTCTATTCGTGGATGTACCCAGATTCCAAACGTTTCATCTCGGGGGTTGGGAAATCTATAAGGTCAGGGTCTCGCCATAGAAACAGTCGCTGGCGTGAACGACCTGAAGGAAAGTACTGGGAGCTCCGTCTAACGTGTTGAATGATGTGTTCAGCTGATCCAGGTGCACCCTGCGCGTTTTCGTTTAGGCAAAGTTCACTGGGATGTCGCTGACGTGCTGATCTGAGTAAAACCATCCCTTATTGTCAGAAGGGTATGTTGTTGTAAATCCGAGCTGATACTTACCAGGTTGGCAGGCTCGACGGTCAAGGTCGCGAGTCCGGTGGCTTTCGAGATTGCGAGGCTGGCTCGACAATCAAGTTCCGACGCGACAAAAGCTTGGAGCGCTCTCAAACTCCAAATACGTGGTGGTAATTATAAACCTACCGGTGGTTCGTTCTTCATGTAGCCGAACCCTTCGTACTCCTCAAGATTGCGCCATCCGATTGTGAAGGTGATTGATCTGAGGCCGGCGCGGCCTTCCCCGCAAGAGTTGTCGATCGGCTTTTGAAGCGTGCAAGCCTCCCTTTGAACATTGGTGAGCGTTGCAAACATGATAATATCTTTATGTATGAGAGCATGAACACCAAGGCGTTTGGCTTTAATTCTGATGCAAAGTACAAGCCCGGTGGGGTCTACACCGCTAAGGCGGGCGCTCCCCAGTTGGTGCACCCCACTATCCAAGTTCACAGCTCAACAGTTATCCCGGTTGGGACAGCAGTGACAAAAGATGGAAAAGGCTTTCAAACCAACTTTCCCGACATGTTTAAAACACCATAGGCTGCCCAAGATCCAGACTATCGATACCGTGAACGGGTGTGCAACAGCCGGATGCGGGGTTTCCTCTCAGGACCATCTGGCCGCGGAGGATCCCTTCTTGAGGGTCGTTTACAACTTTGACGTGTACTACACTGCTAGGCGGATTCTCAAATAACAGAAAATCTCTCTGCCATATGGCGACGGCTGGAATCCCATTTCCAACTCATACGATCGTAGGGTTTTTGAAAGGCTTTGTAACAAATTTGGGGTCCCAAAAAGACACAGACTGGTGTCAGGAAGCATTTGCGAGCAGCACTGGCCTCGGGGACGTTCTCATTCGGGGCCATGGGATTTGGACGCATACGGATTTTAGGCACGATCACTCCGGTGAACACATCGCCAGTCGGAACGCCGGGAATTTGACCAAGCAAGGTCTTCTGGCCGGAAGTGTCTGGTGGTCGGCACTGCGGTGTCTCATCCTAAAACCGCAAGCGCCCGCAACAGTACAAAGTGCCCCAGCGCAAAGTGCCACAGCAAGTTCCGACGTTGTTCCAACTGCTGGAACTGATGCCACGAGTCTGAACAATTAGGGCTCGTCGTCGCCCTCGTGGTACTCGGACTATTCGCGCTTTGGTTTTGACCTAAGCCACGAGTCATCCGGCCGTTTTTGATAATATAGATATCAAGAAGGAGACGAGACCACCTATCAGCCCAGGCAGCGCGGCAACAGTTTTTCCGGCTAATTTAGCATGGTGACGATACCTAAACTCGCGCGATTGATTAGAACCCAGTATGCCGGGCCATACTTTATGACCGAGTTCTTCGCCATCGCAAGACGACGAAAGACAAAAGTGATACATTGTGGAATATCCCCGCCCGCTCGATGAAAGGCATACTGATGCTGTTCGAGGAGGCCCGGTTCGCGCTCGGGGTTAGGAAAAGTGACAAATTGTATAAACCAAAAATCACAAAAGTCGACGTGACGATCGAGGGAGTCCCCAATCAGCCCTACAGTCAGGGCCTTCGCGCTCACCAGCAATGGGACGAAGCCAAACATCAGTTTGCTGCAGGCTCTAAGCGCGCCCCAGAGGTTGCCGTGGTGGCCAAAGACCTACAGCTCAGTTGACCTCGTGTCAGCTTTATACTAATCATCTACCGAAGGACGCCCACTGGATGCGGAAAAACGGTCTTCATCCTAGACTTGCTCGAGGGGCCCTACCGTGATGCCTTTCGACACATTGTGATCCTGTGTCCCACTGTGCTGCACAACAAGACTTAGCAACGCCAGTGGATCTGGGCGGACCCTGAGGTCTACGTCGTTTACCCCGGTGACAGGCTCCACGATTGGGTGCGGGTCTTCTACCAACTCTTTCAGGGCGAGCACACCCTGTACCTGATTGACGACTGCTCAGCCAAGGCAACGATGACATGCTTTCCGAGCTCGCATTTTCGGGCCGGCATGCGGGGCAAAGCGTATGGATCTCCACTCAGAAGTACAAAGCCGTCCTCAAGGATCTGCGCGAGCAAATGAAATGGATCGCCCTCTTTCACTGCAAGACTCATTCGATGACTGCTTTCGAGAGAACGACGTTATACCATCGCGAAAGGAGCGGCTGGATGTTCGACAGATGCTTTCAGAAAATAAACATGCCAAGCTTCTGTTAAAGACGGATAAACCAACTGCTTACAAAGTGCTAAGCGCAGCTTAGACAATGCTTACCGATCGTTAACGAATTCTGAACAATTGTTAACGAATGCTGAACAATTGTTAACGACTGCTGAACAATTGTTAACGACAGCTGAACAAATGCTGAACAATTGTTAGCAAATGCTGAACAATTGTTAACGACTGCTGAACAAATGCTGAACAATTGTTAACGACTGCTGAACAAATGCTGAACGATTGTTAACAACTGCTGAACAATGTAGGAATAAATTTGTTGCCCGCTGCAAGCTTAACTGCGAGTATAACGGTGATCATGATGTTCGGGTGGTGCTCTTGGCAATATGTTAGAATTATGAGGCGAGTCAGAACAGCACTGCTTAAGATCAAGCGTACAATGAACTGCGGCGAACTTCTCGATCAGCTAATGGAAGAGACAGTCATGCCGACTGTCAGTACGACTGCTGACATGGCTGGAACTGTCGGAACAACTGTCGGCACGACTGCCGACACGGCTGGAACTGTCGACACAACAGAAACAGCGACTTCGGAGCGGCGTCAACGGCTCGCTGCACTAGTTGCAGGGGGGCAGGCCGAGCAGTATCTGGAGCGACGTCTCACAGCCATACAGGTTGATAAGATGCCAGACGCGGAGATTGAGAAATGGTATGCCCGATACGAAACGCGGCTAGGCGCTGTGATGACAAAACCCATAGGGGCGGCAGCCATTCAGTTCTACGCAGCAGTGGCGAGTACGTTTATGCCGATCCAGAATCAATCGGGATTGGTCGACGACCTCGTGACATGCGCTAAGATCAGCTTTCTGCGTAATTTACCACAAGTTTGGCACGTTCTTAGCGCCGCTGACAACTGTGTTGACCACAGCTAAGCACTCCCATTTTGAATACGCATGAAGCAGAAGCAATCTCAGATTGCACCGCAACGACATAAAAACCCAAAAATAAAAACCCAAACAGACTGGCAACGGGGCGGGCAGCGGCCGCTGCCCGGAAAGCTAAACAAGATAAAATACTCGCCGAGCTTCGAGAGGCCAAACAGTCGTTAGTTGTTCCAGCAGCTGCCACTGCGGAAGAACGCCCAAAGGCAGTTCCAGCAGCTGCGAAAGAACATCAGAAGGCATTTCCAGCAGCTGCCGCTGCGGAAAGGGCGCCTACCTGGATCATTCCGTGGGTTGTTGGTGGTGGTCTGACAGTTGCAGGCGCTCTGTGGGTGATCTAGCAGCTGCCGCTGCGGAACTACCTTTCGTGACAACCAGCTGCGGTTCCGAAACCGATTGCGCCCCATTTAAATCACAATCCCTTTTATATGCAGTAACGTTATTGTTATCACTATAAGCAATGGCTGAATACGATGGTAAAATAATAGTGAATGCGGTTTATCACGCCGTGGTGATATCGAGCCTCAGTATCGGGTTTGCTCGACTATCAAAGATGGTCTTCGGAGGGCCCTCCCCCAAGTTGGACATGCCGGAGAGAGACGTAGGTCTCGTGACCTTAGACGTAGCGGCCGCAGTTGGGACCCGAGATTATCTAGTTAAAGCCGGAATCATACCGGCTAATGGAAATAACAAAGTGTTATAATGGCTTCGATAGCAATGCTCGTAGGTTTTAGAGGGGTTCTAATTGGTCTCATATTTTCTGGTTTAGAGAGATTCCACTGTTCTCAGAGTGTCTGGATTAGAGTGCTTCCACTGTTCCCAGTGTCTGGTTTAGAGAGGTTCCATTGTTCCCGGAGTGTCTGGTTTAGAGATGTTCCACTGTTCTCAGAGTGTCTGGTGTAGAGAGGATCCGCTGTTCCCAGAGTGTCTTGTTTAGACAGGTTCCGCTGTTCTCAGAATGTCTTGTTTAGAGAAGTTCCACTGTTCTCAGAGTGTCTGATTTATAGAGGTTTCATTGTAGCTAGAGTGTCTGGTTTAGAAAGGTTCCACTGTTCCCAAAGTGTCTGGATTATAGGTTTCTCTGTTCCCATAATGTCTGATTTACAGATGTTCCACTGTAGCTAGAGTGTCTTGTTTAGACAGGTTCCACTGTTCCCAGAGTGTCTGCTTTAGAGAGGTTTCACTTTTCCCAGAGTGTCTGGTTTAGAGAGGTTCTACATTTCCCAAAGTGTCTGGTTTAGAGAGGTTCCATTGCTCCCAGTGTCTGGTTTAGAGAGTTTCCACTGTTCCCAAAGTGTCTGGTTTTGAGAGGTTCCACTGTAGCAACAGTGTCTGGTTTAGAGAGGTTCCACTGTTTTCAGAGTGTCTGGTTTAGAGAGGTTCCACTGTTTTCAGAGTGTCTGGTTCAGAGAGGTTCCACTGTAGCCAGAGTGTCTGGTTTATAGAGGTTCCACTGTTCATAGACTGTCTAGTTTAGAGAGGTTCCAATTGGTGTCAGAATGTCTTGCTTAGAGAGATTCCACTGTTCTCAGAGTTTATATTATATGGTGAACGCATTGGCATTCAGCGGTAGCAACTTTCTATTCTCGAATCTGCGAAGCTCGGACGTAGATGAGGAGCGAAAGCGTTATGATTTAGCTGTCGAACACGCAGCATGGTCCCGAAAACGACCCGCCCGTCTGGACTGGATCAACGAAGATCTTCGCCGCGAAAATCACGCTGTGCAAACTTTCCGGAGCGTTGACGCCGCCATCCGCGAGTACGCGCGGGCATATCCGTAGAAAATCTCGCGCCGCTGGATCCCGAGCCCCAGCTTTTAGACTTCTATGCGCCGTCAGATGCCGAAAAAGACCGCGAGATCGAGTTCGTCGTCGTGGGAATGGTTGCGACAGGCCTCGTCAGTTACTATATATTATTGCAAAGCTATAAGCATTAAATCATTTCCCTTTATTAAATTATTACCTTGCAATAAGGTTTTGAACTTTATATATATGGGCCGCGCTCTGTGAAACCCAGCCTTAATGACAAGGTTATGAAAGGCTTAAAATAACGTCGCAAAGTTACGCATAAATCTACCAACGTCACGTCGGATATTGACACCTTTTGAGTCATTGCAATAAGTTATCCTATTAACCCTTAGCCTGCTGATCACGAAAACTGTCGTCTGCTGTTGCTTTATTTTTTGCCCTGTTTCTCAATAAAAATATGCTTTGACAGCACTTTAGAATCATTTTCAATGGAAATGATTCTAAAGTGCTGTCAAAGCATGTTTTTGATAAGAAAAATCGAAAATAAAACATAAACAGCAGACGACAACATTTCATTCAGCAGGCTAAGGGTTAATAGCCGTACGCTTTACGGCTCACAAATATTTTAATGTTGGATATGCGTGGCAGAATTGTACAGTTCGCCCCATTAATGCAAAAAGGTGCTACATGTATCTGCATATTTCGAGATAAATGAGTTTCAAGGTTTGACAATTTATTGTATGTGCACTATGTATATTTGGGCCAATATGTGTGTACCTTACAATATGTCAATATGAAAGCTAGTAACCATGAACAGGACTTTGAAAATCAATCATGCGTTAATGAGTTTGACATCATTTTGTCAAATAGCACCTGTTTGCACAATGCGCTTTGTTTTTATGTTCCATGCAAATAGGTTCTATTTGCCAAATAGCTCCTTTTTGCACAAACAAATGATATAATATATGAAGCACAAAGGTGCTATTTGCCAAATAGCAATTTTGTGCAGGCAAACTGTTTCAATATATAATGCGTCTATTTCCAAATAATACCTTTTGGTTTAAATTAGCAATAATAATGATGTCCACAGTAATGGATATTTATTAATTGTGTATGATTACACAATTCTACTGACTAATATGATGCATGCAAGCCAAAGATAACTATTTACATCATGTAATTATGTTGAAAATAACTTGATAAATCTTATATTTTCTACACACAATGTAATATATTTATTTATCTAATTTCTCGTCCACAACAAAATTATGTCTGGCACATTTTTTCAGTTTCCACATTCAATATTGACTTACATAAGTATGTCTATTTTGTGAAGCAATATGTTACTACATATTGCTTTCAATTGAATACCAACACCCCCCATTGTGTTATTGCATATAAACAAAAAAAAGAATATTATTGTCAAAAACAAGCAATATGAATCAAACCTGGCCTTGTACATGTTGTATTAGCCATGTTACAGACATAGTTGTAATAGTCACTGGCATTACTCATCGTCATCTGCATGATCAAGAGTCCTCGTCATACTCTGAAACATCTGGCATCGGGAGGCGGTCTGTAACTGTTTTGGAGGTGGGAATATTGTTATAATATTGGTGAAAGTCTTTGGGAATCAATCCATTATTACACAGTGAAATTATGTCTATTTTCTTGGCACTAGATATTGGTATTTTTACATTGTAACACCGTGAAAGATCACCTTGTATGTTGCATAATTGATGCTCTGATTGTGATTTTATTCACAAAGATGCTACCTGGTGATGACTTCTGTATTTTTATCCAAACAAGTTTTAACCAATTTATTTTGATGCCAGTGGTACTCATTTTCATGTTTGAACAATACTTGTTTGTGAATGATTTCAAATGACTATATTGGTCTATTTAATTGCTACAACGACATAAGGTTTCTTTCGGCGAGCAAGAGATATAACTGTATGCCACTGAGATGGAACTTAAACAACTGTTTCCTGTTTTGCTCCTTCAATGGCCGCATGCATACTGTCAGATTCCATTTGTGAGTGCCCAGACCCAAAGAATTATTTCCAGTGTTACATTTGTTAATATTAAATAGATAGGCAGAGACCACATACTGATTCCGATTCTGTCCACCGCACGTATCTGAGTAAAATGTAATTTGATTCACTCAAGAATTTGTGACAAATTTTCAACATATTCAACAAGTTGGCAAATATAATCCCTTTGTCGATTATAATATTGTAAGTCCCAGAATGATGTGAACATATTCTGTCTAGTGTCTTCATTTACTTTGGATGTACATTTAAATTTACATTTTCCACACGTTTGTAATTTCATTGTGCACTTAGGAACAGTTTTTCCTTTCACATATATATATTCTCGACCAGATGCTCTGTTTTGTTTCCTAACATTTCCTTTCCACAGCTCACGACGAATCACTCTCTTTCGGCTAAGCTTTTTATGTTGAGGGCTGTGGTAGACAACTTCATTGTGTGGAGTCAATTTTGGAACACGATGTTGGCGTTGCTTTGTTGGTGTTGCCATTTGGTCATTTTGTGTATTTTCAGTAACTCTAACAATTGACTTATCACTCGTCATGACACTGTCATAGTGTTATCTTCTTTTTATCTTCACCAAGAGCTGGCCTGACATCATACACAGGATTCAACATGTCACTGGAAACTATTTTTTTATTGGACGTCGGAACAGATTTGCAGCAGCGAGAGGAACACAATCTGACAATTCCGATTTATATTGTCCGGGTGACTTTAACATTGTCACCTGCTCATTAAATACTAGTGTAGCTATGTGTATCTCTGATGCGTCTTCGTGTAAAAAATGTATATAACGGTCAAAATTTTCAGACAGATGAACAGAAATCTGCATTGTTGTATACCCTGTATTGAGGGTGTGTGAGCCTTAGCTTAACCACTGAGCTGTGTGATGAGTGAAACAACAAGACGTGTTTACTGCTTGGATATATTACTAAGACTAACGATAGTAACGGCGCAGTGGCCGTTGCAGTCACAAATATATAAACAGAGCATGCGCACTGGATGCTGGGGTTCAAAGTGAATACATGGAGATAGTATCAATTATCTACAGGGTATTGCCATAAGTAAATTTGTTAAAATACTACATCGCCTCTTTTTTCAAAAAAGGAAACAATAGAAAAACATTTAATGATACAAGTTTCCTGTTATTCTAACAGTTACATATCTGTTACGTTCTGAAAAAGCTTCTTAGTAATCTAGAGTTATACTGTAATAATCTTTATGACACCCTGGATATGCAGTCTGGAAAAAGCATGAACAATTGTCTATTTTCGCAGGTTTGTTCACACAGTTAATTGCGGTTATATAGAACATGTATACATACATATCGTTCATACAACATGCCCAAGATCATCTCAATGTTCAACTCATTGTGTCCACTGGTCTCCAGTGTACAATGTGTTTGGTTTGGATACTCTTCATGATCGCGTCTTATACGGGGTCACAGCGGGCAATGTTTTCCGGGAAATTGGGTAATTAACCGGGGATTTCCGACCAAGCTTATCAGCATGTCATGAATGGAAATTTCCATCACTGAAGTTGTTATTCTGTTGCTGACCTGCATTGTCCTTGTGCAAGATAACGGAAAGCGGAAAATTTGTGCAAATTTCAATAACTTGCTCTATAGTTGTTATCTAACTATGTTAGACAAATAGCACCTTATGACATCAAACATACATGTATCACAGTGAGATAAAATAATATAATGCAAAAAGGGGCTATTTGACAAATAGCACCTGCTTGCACAAACATGTATTCAGATAGCACCTTATTGCAGGCAGAATGTACCACAAATGCAAATATCACCTTTGTGCATTTGCCCTTTTCATCTCTGATAATCAGGTTATTGGTTCAAATATTTTTTGGCAGCAAGATATGATTATTTGCCACTGATTTCTATCAAAAAGTGATTTTTGACCAAAAGTGCAGATAGCACCTTTTTTGCATTAAGGGGCCGAATTGTTTTCATAGTGGTTCAGATAGTTGTCTTTTTTTTTCTTCGGTTTCCTTCAAGGAAATACGTACATGTAGTAATTTTTTCGATTATTTTTATACAAATGGGCATATTGCAGTTATTATTTTAATAATATATTATATTGACGACTTGCGAAATGACATTTGAAACTAAATAACCATACGACCGGTATTTTTAGATAACACATAACAAAATCATTGTTATGTAATCATAATGCTAATATTTCTTTTAAACTTTATTTACATATTTATATAACAATTACAAACAAACGCGAGAACAATTGTAGTCGGCGTAGATGGAGGCGTCTGCATGTTTCTTAATTTGGGTTGAAACCGGAATACTCAAAGAAAACAAACTTATCCTGTCTGGCGACCACCATCAGATATACATGTACAAATGGCAGACGATAATAAGTTGCTGGAGGTCAATCGATGAGTCCAAAAATAGGTAAACCAAGTGTATTATCATATCATAGCCTCGTTTTCGTGTATAATACATACATGATGGAGTGCACGTGCATGCATGTCACTACAATAGTTTATATTGGTGCTCAAACATAAACATGCAGTGTGTGGCTCAGTGGTATTGATGTTGTTGAATATCCATAATTTTGCAGGACGTTTGTGCACTCTGGTCGAGAGTTCGAACCTCGCAAAACACATTACTTTTGTCGATAGTATTGTGTTCTTTTTATGACTGTTGGTGGAGAGGGAAATACGTGAAACGGCGAGGTTGCTCACTGTTGTTGTATGACCTCAATGTGACATGATCGCTGAGAACATATTACCAGATTCTTCATGTACTGTAGGCATGTCAAATGATGGACACAAATGAAATGTGCATTTAGTTATTAGTTTTCTTCAAAGTAAGACTAGCTTTCTACATGTAAACTATCTCATGCAGAAGTTAAAGTAATTGGTAAGAGCAACACATATACAAAAGGAAATATATAATAAAATATAAACAAATAAAAAATATATTTATTATGTACGAAAAACTAAGATTCGAACTCACTACCGACATCATTGATATCCGTCGTTCTAACCCCTCGACTACATAAGACTTGGTGACAAGTCTCAAAATCACTACAGAAAAGGAATGCAGGCACGGGTATATTTACTGTCTCACCTATTCAATGTTTTATTTATGACCAATTTGTCTGTAAACAAGTAGCAAGTTATCGTCTGCGGACTCAATTCAGATTAGAGCGGGTCAGGTGTTTTCGGCCGTCTAAGACGGAACAGTACACGCTGTACAAACCCAGTTTCGATTTTGAGATTTATTTATAGATTAGACTGCATTACGCATTTTGATGAGTAACGCTAACTTTCATTTGAACGTGACAAGCCTTAATACAATATCTATTTTCGAATATGTAGACACACTCAGGTAATCTACATTCTTGTATTCATTACTTAATTATGTGTTACGTAGATCTACATATTGCTTGATCATATTTATGAAAGTTCTTGGTGTACAGATGTCGTTCTATGGAAAACGATTTAATTCGTATTGGCAATAATTTCTGCACAGATTGTCGCAAATTTAAAAATCACGGGGAAATGAACATGCGCAATATAAGATATCAACTTAGGTTTAAACGTGTTTACTGATGGGGCGGTTAGTGCCGACGGCCGGTCAGACCCGGCCCCGCTCTACGTGAAAGTGTGCACTCAACCGTTATTTGTATTAAAGAAAATGTAAACAGTTGGCTCTGTGTTAACTGTGACACGTATTCTGGATAAAATTGGCCACGGATAGAACTGTGCATAGGTCTTAACTCATTTGATTTACTGGTTCACCTGTCGAATATTTCGAAAATCAACATAAAATAAAATTTGGAAATTGTCAGAAAAATAATCGTATCACAGATACAGTTATGGTAGTGCTAATTACGCGGTTCCTGACATATCTCATCATGTTAACACTGGGCCAAATATGTTTTATTATTTAGTATTTAGTGTGTTGGTATTGTGCCATATTTAGTGCGAACATAATTGTAGCCAACGGGGGCCCGTTTCAATAAACTTCGTACGACTAAAATGTTCGTTAGTGCACATTTAGGATCGTCTGGACATTTAAATTGATGGATTTACATTTATTGAGCATAGGCTGCTCAATAAATGTAAATCCAATAATTGTTTACAGGAAAACGTTGTTAATGTGGAATTTACAGACATCTTAACTTTATACTTACGAACATTTTAGTCGTACGAAGTTTAGTGAAACGGGCCCCAGGGGCGTAGCCTACTGATTTGGACCTGTATCTGCAACCACTTGCATGTACCTTCTAATGTCATTTAAGTTCTTAGCGACTTTCAAAAATATTACATTGCATCAGCCGTACGATTGCCGTTTGATAACTGTTGAATATTATTTTAATTGACCACTTGTAAATATGGTTATATGAATGAATGGCATATATTTTACTAGTAGTTTTGCAATCATTGCAGACCCTGATCAGGCTGCGCAGATGCACAGGTCTCCAACATTTACAAATTTAAGAAGTCCTACTTTAGATCGTAGTTAATTTACTTACTACTAAACACTGGATATCTGCGTGCTTTACTGTTGTTGTTTTTTATCAAAGGGACGTTCTAGTCAGAGGCATCTAAATAATATAAAGCAAATACCAGTGGCGGATCCAGGATTTCAGGTTAGGGGGATGCACGGGACTTCTTAATTGAAATGGTTTACTATATTTTCGAACTAGCACCGTTTGTTCGTCGAGCAAGCGGAGCTGGGGAGACTGCTAGGTGGGTCCGGCGGTATGTCCTCCGGAATATTTTTGATATCTACACCCCAGTTTGCTGCGTTGTGGCGCATTTTAGAGCAAACATATCTTTACTCGCCAAATTGTAGTGCGGCGCGCGCCGGGTTTTCCCCTACGTGAATCCGCCCTTGTATACACAAATTCTATATTTGCAGATTCAACGCGTCTAAATTCAAACGAGACGCTTCAAACAAATGTCGCAATTCTGTGGTCGGTACAAATTTAGTGTGTAAATCACTGACTGGATTATATAGTGTGCAGACATGAATTCAAAATACATGTACGTACGCCACGGTGCTTTTTAGCATTGCTTCGGTTGGCCACTCATTTCTTTGTTTACAAAGGCGTTGAATGTACTTTTTCTGAAACGCAAGACAATTAAATTGCAAATTTCGTTTTCAAATTAATTATTCCCGACGAGAGGATATACATATACACGCATCAATACTATTATACTTACTGCAGGTATTTTTTATCAGAACTTTTTGCAACAATTATACAATCATGTATGCCACATCGCCACATTTTCCCGACATTGACAGGTTTATGTATATATATTATTTTTCAAATGGTAAAAACATTATCAACAATTGAAACCCACACACATTTAAAAATACACAGTAGTGGATAATTTTGCCCTGAATGTTCTGTTGGCCGCTTTTGATTTTAACAACTATACATTCCACTTACTAAATAAATATGCATGCTGTCGCGCGGGCATCAGTCACGCAAATAAAAACATATGAAGGAATCTAAAAAGTGCGGTTGATAAATGCATACATTTATAAAATTTGAAGAAACATATATAAACAAATCAGTACCGGCAGTAAATTCATAGACAGGATCGAGACAGGTAGCCCACACAATAACATTTTTAAGCGGACACACCTAATAATGTCTGCCCTCTCGGCGTTGGGGCAGTGGCGCGGCGGTGGGCAGCCGAGGGAGTGGGGGTCAGCGCAGGATTTTCCCATAGAACCAGCAGCTCTTGGCCCGCTTCCCCAACCTCGGAGCTAACGACGTCATTGTGCCGGGGACTGTTCGCCTCGCTTTCACTATTACGCTGACGTCTACAGACGCAGACCGAACCGTCGTTCAGAACCTGGGCCGCGCCATCGTCAAGAAGACCACGATAAAAATTGCTGGTAATGAGGTGATGTTAATCGACGATAACGACGTCTACTATTGCTACCAAGACCTGTGGAAGACAGCGCAAGAGTGCGAAAACCCGGTCTATCAGGGTATTGACACCAGCCGAAATCGGAACGTAACCAAACTTAGAATCGGGTGACAAGCCAAATAATGTTGCGAGCGACAACGCGATCGCGATTGCTTACGGCAACCGCTTTTACATCCCACTCGACTTTGAGCTGCTGGAGAGCCACATGCCATACTATCAGAGTGCTTCGGCGGACCGCCTCGAATACAAACTAACGTTCAACGACTACGGCCGAGTTCTCATAGCCACTGACATGACATCGACGTATTCGATCGAAAATGTTCCACTGGAGTACGACATGGTCACGATGCCTGACCTCGCACGATTGTTTAGAACCCAGTAAACCGACACATTTTATAGCTCAAAAATCACAAAGGTCGAGGTGATAATTGAGGGAGTCCTCAATCAGCTCTACAGCCAGGGCCTTCGCACACACCAGCAGTCGGATGAAGCCAAAAATCAGTTTTCTTCCGGCTCTAAGCGCGCCCCAGAGGTTGCCGCAGCGGCCAAAGACCTGCAGCTCTCGGACGTCTCTCCCGCAGAGTTCCTGACTTCCAAGTATGCGCTATGGCTAGACATGCGAACCGACGATGACGACCAACTGCACGGTAGTGGACGCCGAGTAGAGAATGCCTCCGAGGGTGTGACGATCCAGATAGCCAAAGAGTCAGATGGAGCTGGCGCATTGAACGTGTACATGTATATCATCACTGATGCGCAACTCAACATCGAAGATGGCTGATTTGTCTGAGCACTCTACGAAAATAAAAGATTCTCTGCATTTTACTAAGGACGCCCACTCATAATATGCAGGCAGACTGGATGCGGAAAAAAGGTTTTCATCCTGGACTTGCTCGAGGGCCCCTTTCGACACATTGTGGTCCTGTGTCCCACTGTGTGACTTATCAGCAACGCCAGTGGATCTGGGCTGACCCTGAGGTCTACGTCGTAGACCCCGGTGACAGGCTCCACGATTCTACCGGATAATATATGGAAGTAACTTTAACAAAGTGTTATAATGGCTTCGATCGCAATGCTCGTAGGTGGTGCGGTGGTGAACGCATTGGCATTCTGCGAAGCTCGGACGTAGATGAGGAGGGCAAGCGCCATGATTTAGCTGTAGAACAACTCCAGAGCTCACACACAGCATGGTCCGGATCGTTGACACCGCCATTCGCGAGTACGTGCGGGCATATCCGTAGAAAAACAAATATCTCGCGCCGCAGGATCTCGAGCCCCAGCTTTCAGACTTCTATGTGCCGTCAGATGCCCAAAAAAAGACCGCGAGATCGCGTTCGTCGTCGTTGGAATGGTTGTGACAGGCCTTGTCAGCTACTATATAGTATTGCAAAGCAATAAGCATTAAATCATTTCCCTGGCAATAATTGCGAAGCATTAAATTATTGCCTTGTAATAACGTTTTGAACTTGTTTATATATATATATAATTGGGCCGCGTGATGCGAAAACCGGGCTTAATGACAAAAAATTCATTTTTCACTTTTTTATATATTCTGAATAGCGCATCTTTTAAAAGTCATATACCACAAACAATATCAATGTATCTCAATTATTTGTCATGTTACATGTATTTTTGTAACACGTGGTAGAAGCGCAAACGACGTTTTAGCTCAATGACGTCGCAATTACGACGTTAACATTAACAGGCGACTTCAACGTCAATAAGAACGTTTAAGCGTAATGGAGTAGTAAACGAATAGGCCTGCCATGTAGGTTGATTTTAAATAGTGTATGTATAATTTTATACTATTAGTGAATACTTGACAAACGACACGTAACCTTGGGCAAAGTCAACATTATATTGTGTGTACTTTTTGCACAACTACGAACGCCAACAATATATGAGCCGCGCCGTGCGAAAGCCGGGCTTAATGACAACATTTTCAGTTTTTACTTGTTCGCGTATTCTGAATTGTACATCTTTTAAAAGCCATATGCCGCGAAAATTATCAATGTATCCCAATTATGTTTCATTTTAGAAGTAGTTTTATGACGCGTGGTAAAAACTTATATGACGTTTTAGATCAATGACGTCGAAATTACGATGTTTTTATCAACGGCGTATACAAGGGGTGTTGATCCGGAAAAGTCCTATAGATTTGTCATCTTTGATTGCATGTCAACCAAATTTGGATATCTCGTAGCCTGGCCAAGTGTCTCCCATTAGGCCAAGACAAAGTATGAAAATAATGTTTATGGCTCGTGTTGCAGTTGCTAATGTAACGTCGTTATGTTTTGGATTGCGGCCCAAGTAACGTAATTTCGTATGAATAATTTTCAAGTAAGGCAGAGTGAGGCGTTTCCCTGTTGTTTGCTGCTGTCTGAAATAATTTTGGGGAATAATAGCGACATCATTTAACATTTCGTATGCGACGACATATATTAAAGTAGACAGTAGGCCGCTTATAACATTAACTTTGTGACAAAACACGATACCGGGCAGATTTGGTAGCGTGATACCTTATAATTGTCGCCGTGTGTCTTTCTTGAGGATCGCATTACCATCGCCTGATCTACATTAGTATGCAGTCAAGTGCTAAACTGATGATTTGATACTATACAAGCACTTTCGACTACAAAAGCAAGTTTATGACCATCACATTTCCAATTAATATGTTGATGCATTTATTTTAAATTCAATACAAACCCCGGATATTTATGTCATTATATAGCTGCGTGTCTACCTCCATTTATGATAAAATGAGTGGCATTAAATGGCATATCATTCGCTAAGTACTGGATATAATTGTTCAAAAGTCTCAATTTACCAAGATACTAGATGGTAATATCGTTGGCATACACTAGATTGTTCATATTTAAGATTATTTAGGAATCAAAGTGTAGTGTAAGAGAAGACTTCGCTGATATGTATCCAGTTAAATTATGCGTTCACCATTTTGAATTCATAAGGACAACCGACGAAAAAGAGTAAAAATGTCAAAGAACGACAGTTATGCGACAATGTACAGCGCCTGAAGCATTTCTAAGTCATTGATGCTTCGAGGAACTCGTGCAAGTATCCTTGCTATAATATTTTGTCACGACACCTTGGCCATAACGTCAAACATGTATTCACGTTCAATGACGTCACAAGTACGTGACGTCAAGTCATGACGTCATAATATGTGTACCGAGGTACAAGGTATCGCGTCTCATATTAGTGAAAGTTTCAGTAAGTTATCATTTTCCGTTTTCTGTTCACACTTAATGTTAACTGACACCAGTAAACGTAAATGGGAGGCAAACTGTGAACTTTTACGGCGACGCCAGACAATTTGAAACGTCGTTTTTCCGACGTCGTTTACCGCCTTTCATTACGTTGTCATTAAGTACGGTTTTCGTATGGCGCGGCCCATATATAGAACAATGTTAGTTGACAAGCTTTATTTCGCTCTGTTTGAAGTAGGCCACTCGACTCTTAGACACCGTTTAGCTGGCGCAAAGGCTCTGATCCGTTTGGCCCACGATTCTCGCGAGACATGGCGCGCGGACGAAATCACGGCCGCCCTTTTCGCAAAGCGAATCGTAGATCCAGAAAATTCCTCCAAGTTCCTTCAGAACTTAACCAGCAGCTGCCGCTGCAGTTAAACTTTCCCCACTTCCGATTGCTGTTTCAACAAATAAATATATGGTGTTGGAGCAACGGGAAGGGGAGCACATGCAGGATTAGTAATGACGACACAGTTACCGGACGATCTGGCAAAAGCATGTTGGAGACTGTTCGATCTGCTTGAATATCATGCAGACGATGGACACGCACAAGCTTGATAGCAAACTATCAGTTCACATAGCGTAGCGCGCAAGCTTACCGTTCGCCTAGCGAACATATACTACAGACCCCCACGGCTACTGGAAGAGACTCGCAGCCATCAAGAACCTCGCCGCAGCGACCAAGGTTTCTGAAAACGCTGCCAAAGAATGGCCATCTGGCAGATCTATTTTCCCGTGCGGCGTAGTATTCCACGCCCGAAATTCGGAGTGCCTGTACCGAACGAAGTCCACCAAGCTTACCTCCTGTTTCTCCCTCACGGTCGCAAGACGTACAAATACGCCCTGACAGTCGTTGAAGCTCTTTCATGCAAATACAAGAGGAGCCCTCTCAAATGGCTGAGTCTTTTCCAGGTCGATCCTGACCGCGAGTTTATGGGCGCGGTCTCTCAGCTGTTGGCGAAACACGACATTTATGTCAGACCCTGGCTGTTGTAGCTTGTAGACCCTCATATGCGATCAACTCAGTGGGTGACCAGGCTGTCCGACTTTGTCTCTGCACTGAACGGCGAGGTGACAAAATTGGTCGGTAAGAAGCCTGTGGATGCCATCAAGGCGAAAGCGGTGTCGCACAAGCCCTCGGTCGTCTCGAGCTGGAGACCCGTTGGTTTTGCGGAGCAAAAGCTTCCATCGGGTGTTATCGTCTGGTACCTCTACCAGCCCGGTTAGCTGGAGGGCGGCCGCCGCCGTGCGACTGATCCCGTGTAGACTCTCAATGTCTATCATGAGGATCGATATATTACCAAACCCGATGAGCCCATGCTCTACTACCTTGACAGTGGTCCATCACGCGGGTTTGTCCGCGAAGAACTTCTTGCGGTGCCTTCTGACAGCCAGCTACCACCGGGCTAAACAAATTCCAACGGCTCGGTGTGTATCCCATTGGGGAGGACCCTCCTCTCATCGTAGTAAGCAGAGAGCCCCAGCTTTTGCTGCGCGTATGTGCGCATCATTCCGTCTACCATCTGGACCCTCTATTTTCCGCCCGATCGAGACCGCCTTCGTGCGCCATCTTATAGCGGCGCCACGTCAAATCGTTGGTTCCTTTTGACATTCCCTTCGCTGAATACTTGGCTGTCTGTTTCCTCCTGGGAAACGTCCGCTCCAACGTAATAACACTTACTACATAGAGCGATGGCGCGATCGTCTTGAAACTTCAGTTTGAACAGGCTGGGTGTCTGTTGCTCCACTTGTCCCACGCTAGCCAATAATTTTGTTCCCACTGAAATGCATCGAGGAGTTTTGATCTCACTACGTTATCCAACTTAATGTCTCACAGAGCAAAGTACAAGCTGAATGAGTCCGAAGTCTCTACGATCAACAAACCGGTCGAGGAAATCGTAGTATAACTCTAGCATACGAAGTTTAGCCAGCTGATACACCGTGATGCCACACTGAAATGGCCTATTAATTGCTACTCGCGATTTTCTACTCGAGATCTCGTAGGCGTCTGCTGTCTCTTCCAGATCGCTGAACCACGCCGATCTGAGTGCTCGATCGACGGTCTTCTCGTCCTTGGTATATGTGGTATTCATCTGTCTCTCGGCCGACGCTAGATTTTCTGGTTCTTTGTAGTGCCATATCTTTTCTTCTCCGCAGGGCATGTCCTTCGCGAGGGTGGAAAGGTAAAGAGCGTTTGCTTCGTAACCTAGTACGGACTTACATACCTTGGTGCCCTCGTCACCAACATTACCTCTAATCCTCGAAAATACCACCTAGGCGTACCTCGAGAATACTATAGATGGGCCACAAACCAGCGCTCCTCGCATCATTTCGTACGTCTCTTCTTTCGGAGCACACGGCGCTTGTTCTGCCTCTGTACTGCTAGTACCTCGAAGAAGATATTGAAGAGCCACTCCGAGGAGCGATAGTGCGTCTTTGAGAATATTCACTCCTCGACCCTTGTAAAACTCGGTCGTCTTCGTCAAAGCTTCCAAGAAAGGACACACGTCCAGATTGTTGTAATAGCGAAGCCAATCCTCGAACGTAGACATCTTCTTAGTCTTGAAAATTCGATTGCACTCCTTCCACTCCGACAACGATAGATACCCGTTGCGGAGCTTGGAGTGCCACTCGGGATAATCGGGTAATCCTGGATAATCTAGTTTTCCCGCTCTGTCAAACCACTCGTAAGGAAAATGAGACTTTTCCATTTTGCAATCGTAAGCTTTGACCCATTTCTCGTAGCTAGTCCCCGGTCCCAAGTACTGTATGATATCGAGGAATTTTAACTCCGGCGTAAACAGGAACATCGTAGTGTTCGGTCGTTTTCCAACCATTACCTTCTTGGCCGTCGCCGCCAGCTTTTCGACCAGGTATCGTCTGATAAGGTTCAGATCGTATCTACTACAGTTGAATCCGACCACGGGCACCTGGTTTATCCAAGATTCAATCATGTTCTGTTGTGGTTGCGGTAGTAGCCCTATGTCCTCCGGTAGATACGTGACACAAACATTTTCTCTAATATTTTTGGCTCTCCTTTGCAGCTCCTCGACGAACTTCTCCACTAGTGTGTCGGCACCGCGTTCGCAAATGTGAGATATATATTAGCACCTGCGGTGGTGTCACATATCGATACCGAAATGGGCACGTGCTCGACTTTGAAGGTCAGATCTGTGGTAGGATACGTAGCTTTGGTCCTATCCAAATACGCTTCGAAATCGTAGACGATCTGGTGCGGGTACAGCGTCGCTTCGGCGAAAGCCTACGGCTCTTTTTCTTCTTGTTTTACGTTCCACTCGCACTCCCACAATACCACTAAATCGTAGCCAGCGGCTCTGATCTTCGAGTTTTGAGCTTTAGTTTTTCTACAGAGCGACGAGGATTGGCTTCTATTACAATGACTCGGGCACTCGTGCCAATAGCAATAGTGAAATTGGAAGACCGTTTTTGTCTCGTGGCAGTATCCGTCGACGGGATTCTTCTCGATCCATCTCTCGCCCCCGTGTCCGCATTTTGCGTGATGAATGTGATTCCCCCATTGTTATGCCTCTTGTTCGAGCCAGCGTATCGATATCGCACTCGCCGAGCCTCGAGGATAGAACGCCTTCTCGTACGACCACTGAGGTCTCTCGATCCGCTTACCGGGGCATATCACCGTGGTTGTTCCGCTAGTGCAAGTATCGGCGTGACGGTGTAAATTGCTATAATTTGTGAATCGTTGTTGACAATCACCACAGGCGTACTCGTTCGTCAACTTACGTATATTATTAATCAGGAACGAATGACCCTCGAGCATTCCTCATGTTCCTATGGTCATAGTTTTGACACCTACCTCGTCGTAGTGGGCGGGCGCTCTTCGAAGATAACAGACTCCATCCTCGATTGGCTCGTACACTCGAATGTCGAGCTTGAAAACCTGTTCGGCCCTATCCAGTACGTCTATAGGTATGCCACCCGGCCCGGGTCCGCACTTGTGTCCTATGAATTATTTGGTTAGATCTCGAGCCTCCGCATAACATCGAACCGGTCTCTTACCTGTATGGATGGCGATGCATGAGACATAAATTATCATCGAAGGTATCGACCGCGCACATTCCCTTGTTTTGTCTCAGCAAGTCCGAAAGCCTACCGCCTCCCATAAGGAGTTGCTGATGGTCGATTACCATTTTACCTCCACCGAAACCCAGCGGACAAAGGTCCATTTCGTACTCGGTCTCTCTACTTGATCGACCTCCATTCGAGCGATCTCTCGTGCGATGATCCAATTCTCGACCGCAGCAAAGTTATTCAACCAAGGACTCCCCGGTGAAATGTTATGAATTTTAGAAGGAGGTATTAGCTACTGATCGTATCTTGTCTATTATTCTATTCTCGATAATTTTTTGTACCCCACAATGGAATGTCCAGACCATCGTCCTCCTTCCTTTCTCCGTTACCTCTCGAGCTTCATCCCTCTCGTCGAGAATTCGAGGACCTCGTTCTACTATAGCATTCACGAGGTCTCTTCTTTTCTTAGGTTGATCTCCGAGAATGGGTTGTAGAATACGATTAATTTTGGAAGAGGTTCACTGCGTACGTGCGGATTCTGTTTAACCCTCTGCACTCAAGATATGGCACGCAGGCTAGCTGTCGTTTCTTCTTCCAGTTTTTCGCCTAGCTTTTTCGGGTCGGTTGGCAGCCTTCCGGTTTTAACCGCGCGGGTAACTCTCTCCGCAGAGACGAACGCCCCCGCCTTATCTATCGCCTCTCTCATCGCTCTCTTGCTACGCAATCCATGTGTCGAAATCTCAAAATGTTTGGCCTTCGCTCGTTGCTCTTTTACGGTCTCCATAATATTGTAAGCATACCTAGTGATAACGTATCCCAAATTAATTATTCGCTTCACAATTATCTTTCATACATCGACCAGTATACCTAGTGATAACGTATCTCTAATTGATTATTCGCTTCACAATTGTCGTGTCATACATCGACCAGCATACCAAGTGATAACGTATCTCTAATTGAGAAATTTTGGAACGGCGAACGAGGCACTTAGCGGATTTATTCTCGCAGATACGCGTACTTCTTTTCTAACTCATCTAATACTATCTTGAAGAACATGTGGACTCGTTTTTTCTATTTTTATCATTCTATGTCTGATGCGGCAGGCACCACAATAAGGACACAGCGCCGGCTCAGACCGAGTTCCGATTCCACAATTCCTACACTCGCGAGGTTCCGTGGATCCATTTCTTAACCACGCGCGATGATGTTTAAAATGCTCGAAGACTCCCATGCGAGGACACCTCTCGAAACTGCCAATTTGCAACCACTTACATCTGTTCGTTGCTCTCAACATTATTACTATTGTTAGTGACGATATAACTATTGAGAGGTGATGTGTCTCGAGATGCGAGCAGCAGCCGTGCGACCCCCAATCAAATATGTCCCGCTGCAAATAAGTTTAACCAATCAGCGTTCGGTAATTAGAGACGCTAAATGAAAGATGTCCGCCATCTCAAAGAAACAAAATACATCCATCCAAATCACACAAATAAACATGTCCCCTAGACTAGTGACACGATCATCGGTGCGGGCGCTAATGTGGCCGATAGCTATGGATCTGACTCTGGTAGTGATGCATACAGTATTGGTTGAAAAGCCTTAGAATTGGCTTCTCGCACGAAAATAGGTACGAAAATACGCACTGAATTATGTGGAAAATCATAACACCCCGCTCGCCAAACTCGTCTCTAGTACACATAATACCAACAAATGGCGTGCGAGCCATTATTTTCCAGCATCAGAAATGAATAAGCAACAATAAGATATAAGATTATGCCAGTCATTGTCAGACACAAGTGAGATATTTGCTTCAATGCAGTAATGTCCGTTGTCAATTTGATATACAGTACCAGTACTCGTGATGACCAATAGTCGGCAACGCCCATAATAATGCTGTCGCCGTCCACAGGTTCATACAGTCTCCAGGATGGCACACTACAACTGTTATCCTCTACAACACTGCCGTGTACTAATAATCAAGGAGTATATGCATAATTGGCATGCTGGAGCATGTTGTGTAAACAGTGAATGTCTGTGTCTGACCATGATGACAGAATCTACTGAAATGAAACTGGTGGTTCTATTACAATAGATTTAAAACTTGTCATAAATCAATAATCAATAAACATTATGATTTACTGGCAAGTTATGACCATCAGCCTATCTGATCATGTTTAGAGTGAATTACAAATAACAGTTGATCCGATTTAAAGTACGCGTTACAAATACACGGAAATTTATTACGTTTTGGAGAGCAGAAACTATTGTGAAAACATTGACTATTTATGTTTCCGCCGCTAATGTTTTAGTGTTGAGGGTATAACCACATGGAAAAAGAACAATAACACTAACCGCTCAAAAACTAAAATAAAAATGTTAACGCAAAGTTAACAAGAGTGTTGAAGGTACGTCGAGGCATGGCCAGTCAACAAGGGGAGACAAGTCACTGACAACCAATATATAGGGTTCTTTCTCTTGTCATGACAGACATGTGTACCGAATTTGCTTATGATCCGGCATGTAGAACTCTAGTTATTGTGAGCACAAAATACAGAATGGACAAATTAATAAAACTGGCCACCAAGTGGAGAAAAGTAATCCGACAATTTTGCAAATGAATCATAATGGGGTTCCTCGCTTTCCCAAGATTGACACGAGTACCAAATGTGGTTACGATTCATCAAGTAGAACTTGAGTTATGGTGTTGACAAGGATACAGAGTGCTAAAATTAAACATGTTCACCAAGGGGAGATAAGTCATGTAACATTTTAAAAATCAACACGGTTATTCAACTTGCCTTGATAAACATGTGTCCCGAATTTGGTTACGATCCGTCAAATAGAACTTGAGTTATTGAATGGACAATGATACATAGTGCCAACATTAACCCGTCTCAAACAGCAGTGTCTTCACGCTGCAACATGTTGTATCGGTCAGGACGAATTTACGCGATATTGTTGGAAATTCGTACAATGGTTGTTAAAGCGAGTTTGGCACAATTTCTCTTGAAATATTCAACACACACAGGCTTAATTCAATTGTGCTGTACATTGTTTGGAAAGGTGTTTCTATCGAAGCGTCCTGGTGCCAATGCTAAAATATAGTTGTCTCCTAATTAGGAGATACTAACACCTAATTAGGAATTAGTATCTCCTAATTATATACGTCCTAATTAGGAGATATTAGCTCCTAATTAGGAGATAATATTTCCTAATTAGGACTTATTATCTCCCAATTAGGATTGAGGACTTATCATCTCATAATTAGGAGATAAAACATTTTTAGCATTGACACAGATAGTAAGTCATAATTATGAGATAGTAAGTCCTAATTAGGAGATACTAACTCCTTATTAGGAGATATTATCTAATTAGGAGATAATATCTCGTAATTAGGAGTTACTATCTCCTAATTCGGACTTAGTATCTTCTAATTAGGAGATACTATATACTAATTAGGAGTTAATATCTCCTAATTAGGAGATAAAACGAGTTTAGCATTGATACCAGGACGCTTCAATATGTTTCATATATTTACAAACAATAATAACCCATCCAAAACACGCTAAACGCACATGTGGTCGAGACCAGTAAACCTGATATCACAATAGACGAGCATATATAGTCATTTGTGTTTATCAGGTAACGTGTTATGCTAGAGCTTGGGCAAATATAACATGTTTTTGTTGCATCATAATACTGACGTCATTCGACAATATCATACGATGCCGTTCGGCCAATGGAACGTCAGTTGTGACTCAGCATACGACACTTTGTTATCAGTTAGTGTGTATTCGGTTAATACATAGCGAGTTACCTGATACGTATTGAGACACGACATCTGCATAATTTCATATAAATATGTTTACAAAATTTACAACATTTTTCATAAATATAATTCCGCATGTACTCTGAAAATTGTGTCAACTTTTGACGCCACTTACGGAAAACATTGTAAATTTTGCAAACATATTTCATGAAATTACGCAGATGTTCGAAGGTGCAAAATCACACAGCGCGTCTCATTATTATGGACCGTCATATTAAACGAGCTACAGCCTACAACACTACACGTGTACAAATCTTGGGATTTTCATTTGAAATTATGACGGCCATTGATGATTTGGCGAGGAAGTTTTAATGAAAACAAATCGCATTTATTATGTAAATATATGAACATCAATTGAAAAGGTCACTTTGAAGGTATTTTGTCTCATGTGATTTATCTTACGTCTCATTTTACGACCTACACAGGAGATAGAAAACAAACGCATCACATAGATGAAAATGACTCTGTGTTGATGGCATCATAACATTATGACGTCATCGAATTTAACCCTTTCAACCCTAAGGACCTGGAATGGACTGTGATATGCTACTGTTCCGACCAATCCAATGGTCACAAATTGATTTTCAGATTCGTCCATTTATGAAAAGGGGGTGTTTTTGTTCTCAAAAATATTAAAATTACTTTCAAAAAGTGCAGATCCTGATGAGACGGCTCGTTACGAGCCGGCTCATCTGGATCTGCACTTTTTGTATAAACCGATATAGCGGGATTTCGGGTTCAAAGGGTTAAAACAATTTTGACTGATGTAGGTAATGAATTGTATATGGACCCACTTTCATGAGGTATCAAAGTCATACACACATAAAACAATGTTTTATTTCTGTATAACATTGATATTGGCTACAGTAATTTTCGGACGCCCTGAAAATTCAATGAATTACATGTAATCTACCTTGCGCTATGCCAACAGATAATAATCCAACGTATAGAACTACACACGTTATGAACGCCGCCATGGCTATATTATACCGAGGCAGGAAGTGTGAACATATTAAACTACGACAATATACACCAGTAGTCGTACTCGGGTCATGTTACGACTGGGAAAATCGTTTGTTCGATTAAGGAAGTTTAAAA
The DNA here is from genome assembly GCA_029237695.1 of Conchocele bisecta. Lineage (NCBI taxonomy): Eukaryota > Metazoa > Mollusca > Bivalvia > Lucinida > Thyasiridae > Conchocele > Conchocele bisecta. The sequence goes on along the minus strand of CM055265.1, from coordinate 160,666,509 downwards.
CGACTGGCGGAAAAATACACATGACTCGTGGTATATATTTTAACGTTATTATATGACTAGTTTTAAATCGATATACAGTGGAGCCCCTCTAAACCGAACACACTGGGGACAGACTGAAAAGTTCGGTTTATATGGGTTTTCGGTTTAGAGGGGTTTTCTATTTCCAGTTAAGGAAATGTATGTTTTCCATCATTAACTCTTGGATTTGTATAGTACATTTATATACCATTATTACCATATTGAAAGCATATGTACACATTTTTTCAATAAATAAATACCCCCAAATTACGCACCTTAACGGGGGCTCGGCTACCCAGTTGTGTTTTATCATGTCGACATGTGTAATCCCCAATAAACAGAGTACAGATGACATGGGATAAAGGCCCCTAAGTATTTTGTGCCACTGTGGAACAGCTGGAGCGCTCTTTCAAAGACCAGAATGTGTTTTTTTTATTGACATTGCAAATAGTACAGATTCGCAAGGGGTATAGCAAATAGTGCAGATTCGCAATGTAATCTGAGTCTACGGTCTACACTAGTCGCAAAGAGCATATGACAAATTTCGCGTGTGCTGTGTAGTTACCGCGAGCTGCTACAATAGCCCACACGCTACAGTCACGAGTTTACAGCCTCGTTAAGTAATTATCAGATTATCTCAATTAATCGGTCGGTGGGTTCACAAATAATGTACCGATTATTGTATTTCCGTAATTGTTACGTACGCGTATAATTAAATTATGAACCATGTTATTGTAATGAGCTTGTAAAACAGCAAACACGTCTCGTATTTAGGTCGCATGTGTAAATATATAGTTGTTTTCTGCAAAAATGAAATAGCACTCTGTACATTATTTACTTCATCTAATTGTCGCGTCAATCAGCTAGCTAGCGCGAGTGAAGAAATTAGTTTATTTATTGAAATGAAAACTTGATATGTGAACTATAACTAACTTATTGGTTGCCAGGCCCCATCGCGGGCACCTGTCCATTAGAATGGAGCGCTGCCCATAAACGTGTTTTCAAATTACGATACTATTACGTGATTGGCAGTTTGACACTGAATCGATCGTAGGGAAACCAATAAATACTTTTAAATTGCAATCTGTTACATAATATAATAATACTACTACATGTCTGATTACTGAACAGCCAGTCTACTGAGGTACATGGTGCATTGGCATTAATACAAAAGGATTTATTGATATAGTATCTGCTATACATTGTACGTATATGTAGTTTGTATGTTGCGGTTATTGATATTGTATAAGTTACAATGAGTATAATTTGGCTGGCCGCTGAGATAATGGACTTTATACAATGTGTATGATCGGCGTAACCCCATACCGAGCCCGGGATCAGTACAGTCTGATCAAGGACAACACTCAACATAACCGTTTTATTTCACTGAATAACAGTCTGTTGTAGCGGTAGCGTGCTACATGATAAGGATCTACGTTGGCTACTAATACACTAACGTTCGTTTATCATCTGATTGGTCCAGTTATTCCGCGTTGTGAGAGACGTGAACACAGTGTGGCAAACTGATCAGGACCTATTCAATTATCTGATCATTAACACATAAACAAACTATTAGTGTTTGGAATATAAGAATGAAATAATGTATATGTGGAACACGTGTAGCTCCAGATCAGCGAGCGCATACACGTACGCAACCGGAGCAGGGCCTACACATGTTGCAATCCCATACAACATTGCACTATGTCTGTGCGAGTATGTCATTCATAAAGAACAATGATCTACACCACGTTTCACCCAATAAACCATTCTGGTATTTCGTACAAGTACAATAATGGGTTCATATTTATGTGCAACCATTGTAGCAACATATCAGCGGACACATGTGTGCAGTCTGATCAATGTGCTACGCTGTTTGCCATTCCATACTACCTTACGTTATGCTTGTGCTTTCAGCCAATACACCATTGTGGTACTACATACATACTATAAGTTCATACTTATGTACAAGCAGTGTAGCCCCTGCTCACTTGCTCAAATTTGAAACCAGAAGCACCGAACGAAAAACGTTTAAAACTTGTGTATCGTATATGTACTTAGTTACACGACGTACACAATACTCATAGTAGAACAAAAGTACAACTTTATAGTCGTCTCATAATCACTATAATCATATTTTTGCCAGACATATTTTAGTGAAATATTTTTTACTTTCTGGTAGCTTATCAGTGATCGTTTTGACCAGACTGCGGATGTGCATACTGATCTAAATCTACACTGTTCGCAAAGTGAATAATCCCCATTTTAACCCGACGAGCCATATTATGTTCGGTGTGACAATTTCTAATAAACATATTCGAAAACAAATCACTTGGCTTGGATACATGATAGGCTCCGTCGCGAATTTGATAATATATTTGCGTCAAAATAAGAATCCGCAAATGGCCATTTCAACTGTTTTGGCACGGACATGTAGTACATTATTGCAGATCAAAGGGAAGAATTCGCCCTTTGTCCATTTGAAAATACAATTACTTACTGCTTACGGAGCACAGCTGAAAACCTATTGTCAGTTTGCAAGTAGCCTGCAAGCGACACGGTGCTAATTTCACAGTCGGGTATTTGATACGCCTATACTCACGTCATGGAAGAGAAATTGGCTACAATAATTGATAGGGTTTACCGTTGTATACAAAGTAAGTAGGTTAAATTACCAGACGTAGAAAACCAAATAAGAAGGGCCAAAGAAACAGATGTGTATATGGGCATTGCTCATATTGATCTCTATCAACTGCATAAAACTTTCGAAAAGTATAGATGTTGTTTAACTATTTCAACAATACATACATATGAAGTGGTGTTTGCAAACGGTAGATCGTAACGAGCGGTCTCACCGGGATCTGCACTTTTTGCAAGTAATGTTCATATTTTACAGAAAAAACAACGATTTTTAAAATGGACTAGTCTGAAAACCACCGTATAATGATTTGACTGGTCAGCACAGTTTATTCCAGTTATTTAGGGTTGAAAGAGTCATGTGATAATACTAATAATGCTCTCATGTTTTGGCCTATAATTGTAGTGTGATATTTCCAATATCCTTTGTTTTGTGTATACATACTACACCTACTTAGAACTACACCTGCCCCACCCTGCGTTGGCACGTAATGGAAACATGCAAGCTTGCGTTTCGCTTGAAGATTCGTCTGTCCCTACGTCTGTCCATGGACATTTATATATAACATTTACTTATTTGTTGCGGTCCACCATGTCAGGGTTCCGAGCTGTTGCCAGTGTAGGCTTCCGTGGGCACCGGGCTCGATTAACCATTTAGCCAATTGGCAATAGCTAGTATTGTTCGCTTATTATGATCAACTGTACCACCATAGTTCAATAAAGTATACATCAAAACAAGGTTGACTAAATGTAAATGTTTACGTGCATACGTCAGTCTGTTATATATACGTATATTGTATATAGTTTTACTGCGGCCACGGCGAGCTCAACAAGCGGGCCGGGGCATTGTATGACATGAACATATACGTGGTATACACCCAATGTTTTATTGTTTCATGAATGTGAATCGGCCATGAGTCAGTCACATTAGCCTTTCTCCAGTGCAGATATCCGAGTTTAGGTTGATCTAGTAATCTATGAAGCCGGTTTTATCGCAAGATCTTCTAATCAACAATTAAACAGTTCAACTACTATAATGGGTCATTGTGTATTGTTTGACTATTGTACAGTGGAACCCCCATAAACCGGTGTCCGCTCTGTAGGCATAAACTGTTCTATAATTGTGTCACTATTCCACCAGTTCTAAAACATACAAGTGCCCGCTATGCAGATATAATCATTTAGTGTTATTTATTGTACTGATAGTGACTCGCGGTGGTATCAGGCTATTTTCATATGCAAATGGAGCATGGTAGTTTTTAGCTCGCCTGTACGAAGTGCATAAGAGCTTATGTCATACCCCCGGGGTCGTCAGAGTCGTCGGCGTCCACAAACTTAACGTTGGGTAAATGTCTTATAACTTCTGTTTCCTTTCATGGAACAACTTGTTATTTTATATATGCATTCCTCAGATGACCCTCTATCATGCTGTAGCAAATCCATGACCCACCAACCAACCCTTACCCCAAGGTCAATGTCACACATTTGGCATGTTCATAAACTTAACGTTGAGGTAAATGGTGTGTAACTTCTGTTTCTTTACAAGGAACGCTTTGATAGTTCATACATGCATTCATCTGATTATCCTCTATTGTGCTACAACAAATTCATGTTCCACCGTCACCCCTTTCCCCAAGATCAACATCATAAACTTAACGTTGGAGTAAATGTATTTTTATAACTTCTGTTTCTTTACAGGGAACACCTTGGTATTTCATATATGCATTCATCTGATGATCCTCTATTGTGCTACAGCAAATCAATGATAACCACTCACCCATTTCCCCAAGGTCAATGTCACAAATTTAGCACATTCATACATGCATTCCTCATGTGAATAGCTACTTAGTGCGTTCATAAACTTAACGTTGGGTTAAATTGTGTATGACATTTGTTTTCAGGGAGCGCATTGATATTTCGTTCATACATTCATCTTAATTAGCTATATCATGCTATGTCAAATCCACGACCCACCTTCCACCACTGACCCCAATGTCAAGGTCCACCGGACACCCCTTAACCCAAGGTCAACACCTTGATATTTCATACTTGCATTCATCTGATGATCCTCTATTGTTCTACAGCAAATCCATGACCCCTACCCCTTTCCCCAAGGTCAAGGTCGCAAACTTTCTGGACTGGAGCTATGTCCATTTGTTTCTTTTTACATAGGATGTTTACAGCCTGTGTTATAGTTTCGTTCGTGTGAACCAAATCGAAGGACAACTTTTTGTGGAGATTCGGATGAATATTTTCAACGACCTGCTTTTTAGCTCGCCTGCATGAAGTGCGGAAGAGCTTATGGCATACCCCCGGCGTCGTCGGCGTCGGCGTCCACAAACTTAACGTAGGGGTAAATGTCTTATAACCTCTGTTACCTTTCATGGAGCACTTTGCTATTTCATACATGCATTCCTCAGACGGCCCTCCATCGTGCTGTAGCAAATCCATGTCCCAGCACTCAACCCTTACCCCAAGGTCAAGGTCACAAAGAAAGTCTCAGGTACGTTTTTATCTTTGGCTCTTTTGTTACCTGGGAGTTGAATTGGGTTATTGCCCATTATAAAAGTACTAAGATTATTACTGATCCTACTGCTTTTTGGAGGGGGCCAAGTGATTCTGGTGTGGCGAGGACCTGGCACCAGATCAGGATTATTCTGATTTCAGGGTTGAATATATAGTTTTGTATTGTTATGCCCCCGCCACCGAATGGTGAGGCGGGCATATAGTGTTACCGGCGTCCGTACGTCCAGCACATGAAAGGAATACAAATAGTCTTGATATTTTATCAGAGAATAAAACATATATGTTTATTATATATGTACATTTGTTTGACATTGAAACACAAAGGAAAGTAAATTGTCAATATTTTACCATATTGATCAGTGCAAGAATTACTTTCTCATTGTATAATAGTTCCTTCTAAATGATGAGTAATTTGTTTACTTCATTGATAGTTTGTATATTTTTAGGCGCATAATAACCTATAAGTACTATAATTATATCTATAAACGAACCCCATCCTTGTAATAATCATTGTAAATGTATGAGGCTTTAGATTGTATGAAGATTTTCAAAGGAAATTATTTCCAATATCTGCAATACGGGACCTTAAATTATGTCAACACAATGATTCTAATTTTAAATCATCAATTATGAATAAAGGTGAATATCGTTTTTGACGGCCGTTGCGTGCACATGTATCAAATTTCTTAAAGAGAGGACGTCGCGTGTAACATAGCAGCTTCGTCCACATCTTCAAACGTTTGCGCTTCATGATTCTGCTTTCTGATTTTATTATTGATCCAATCTAATCTCTCTGTTCTTTTTTGTGCCCATTGAGTTGTGTCTTCTGTAATTTTTTTACTGCTTCATCATATCTGTTATGTTCTTTATTTGCCAACCATCATAGCTATTGACGCCATTTTATTATATAATAATTGTATTACTTCAAAATATTATCTGAAATTATACCTTGTTTAATAAGCATATTCGTGTAGCAATAGCAAGACCAGTGTCCAACATATGCATTGCCATATTATAACCGGCAAGCTGTAGCTTTGGCACAGCCTGTTTCATAAGTGTATTTGTTATTTGTGCATATCTCCAAAGCTGTAATAACAGCAGCGTGGTAAACAAGATATCTAATTATTTTACCGTCGGTATTGAGCGTTGGCATTGTGTAACTGGACCATTATTCAGGACTTTCAGTACTTTGCGTTACCTTTTGATTTATGTGTCGGTAGAGTTATTTCCCTTTGACCATGAATGCTAGTTTTAGTAGTTTAGGAAGTGATACTGTTGCATTCTGGGTATTGTTTGGTAGTGAGCACTGTTTAGGCAGAAATCAAGGAAGACATCTTTCAAACAGCTGATGACAGATTTTATAGTTTGACGGGCGATAGTAATCATGTAAGTTGTTTGTATTGTGCCATTTTATCATGTTTGTATTGGAATCGATTGTGCATTGGGTGAGGTTGACAATGTCGCTCTAATTTGTCTGTTAAGCTGCATTCCAAAGATTGTGTTTGCGGTGCGCGATTTTTCCCAAAATGGCGGGTTATTTGAATTTAGCATTTCGCACATTAACTTCACAGGATTATTGCATGTTTCACTCGAATGCATTCTCATCCCTTACAGTTGTTCTACTGACATTCACCGCGAGAACGATATGGAGTGACACCGAGTGATAGTGGCATGTCTGAACACCCAGAACCATCCCTCTGGTAGGTGTCTAAATGTTTGTGTACATGTCTCGTCTAAATGTTTGTGTACATGTCTCGTGTAAATGTTTGTGTACATGTCTCTGCAATTGTCGGTACTCAGTGCACATATGCTGGACTGGTTCTACCCAGTGGATCCGTCATGACAGACGCAATGTTGTCGAGAGGTTGAACTGGTTCTACCCAGTTGATCAGTTAGGTAATATGAAAGGATGTCAGGTGTTGAACTGGTTCTACCCAGTCTCTATAGGTTGCAAACGTCAGACCATGTTGGTGCGTGTTAACACGGGTGCAAGCAATCCATGTATGACTACATGTAGATATGACGTTATTCCATCTGTACCTAGGTATCTATGTTCATTGCTGATGACCACTAGAATACTGTCCATCAAATATCGCTTGTCAACCAGCCAACAAATCATTCAGGCTATCATGTTTTAATTGTTACTCATTTGTTGTTATATACATGTTATGTACTATGTGTGTTAATTCCGGACGTGACTGGTAGTACGGTGCATAGTGATTGTTTAAGGAGACGATTCTCATGGACCCACAGCTTGCCAGTCAAGTTGTGTGTCCATCCCCTCGTTAGGTATATATTAGTCATGCTAATAAGTAATCATGGTAACCCTTGTTATTTCAGAGTGTTTCTTCCTTCGTACTTTGTACGAGGGTTCGTACCAGTATCGTACCAGACTGCCGTACTACCAGTAGCCTATTTCATCAACATTGCAAAGTATACTTTACTAGCAAAGTATACTTTGAGGGAGTAATCATTTATTTTTCCTGAAATGCATTATTTCATATAGAACTAACAAATGCATATATTTCAAGATTAAAAGTATGCAGAATTATTATACTGAATTTATTACATTATCACAGCCATTAAATGGCTGTGATAATGTAATAAATTCAGTATAATAAAAATTAATAAACTTTTCAAAAAATTGAAAATTTCTCCCTCAAAGTATACTTTGCTACTGAAGTATACTTTGCAATGTTGATGAAATAGGCTACAGGTCACCAGTTATCCACACATTAAACATAGATGATCGAACTGTTTTTTATTTTAATATGAAATATTACATGTTTAATTTATTCAATATAGTGTGGATTAACTGCATTAACTGAATTAATTTTAGGTTTCTTATCATTAACAGTAGGTGATTGCCAAAATAATTTCCACCCAAGGAAAAGCACCAGCAGTTAAACCTATTCTATGTAATATTGTTGTTAAACTTTCTTGTTTGGTTTTACACACAGCTAGCATCCATCCGTTTTGGATTCTTTGTTACTTGTTTAATCTCCTACTTTGGCTCTTCTTCAGGTATCTGTTGATTGTTCTCCATTGTTTATATTTATATATTTTATATTTTTAAATTGACAATATTTAATTGTTAACGTTGTAATCATTGTAGTAATTGGTGCCCGAAATGCACAGAACTTAAAGAATAACTCGCAACAAGTCGTAGTTAGAGCGTGTTCAACAAACGGGTCACCCTCCAAGGCAGATCCTAGCTTGCTTTGGTGGTGTTCTTCATGCATAGGTAGAACTTTACCAGCTACCATAGCATACACATTTAATATAGTATTCCCAAGTGTGTTTGTCATTGACGCACCTAGTATAGCTTCCTATATGTTGTACAGTTTTAGAACTTGTTCATTCGGCATTTCATCTAGCTGCGAAATACTTATATCTTTACCCAAAATACTGAACAGATTTCCCCCCTGAAATAATTGTAGATAATCGTTGTTTTATGTTGTCTATTCTGGCCTCGTTTTCATTATCGGTACTCCCATCATCAATTCATTTCTCAATAAGCTCGTCACATTCCATCTTTATTTTATATAATATGTTTTTAATTTTAAAATAAACCCAAACACAGCCAAGTATAATAATCAATAATTCTATAAATATCAATAAGACAAACATTCTTTATATTACTACTATTTAAGTTAAAATTTAGCTTAAGATTACTCAGCATTACTTATCAGTTCTAATAAGCAATTTAGAATGTTTTGTTTTCGATAACTCTTTACTTATTTTGTTTCTTTCCTCCAGGGTTGTAATAACGTCATTTTCTCTCAAAGAGTCCTCAAACCTATCTCTATCGTTCGTATTAAAGATACACAGCCATTTTGTCTGTTCTCTTAAGTCTTTTAAGACTGAATTATATCTCTGTGATTTAACCCAAACGCTTTGCTCTGCATGTCGCCCAAAGAATGCGAGCTGTGACAGCATATCTTTTTTCTTGGTTATTTGCTGTGTTGCTGAACAGTCATCAATGATATATGATGTAGCACTTCCAGCATATTTATTAAAACATAATCTTAACAGTTCTTACAACATCTCTTCGCCATTACTACTAACGAGATTAACAATCTTTATTTTTGTATCGCTCGGGTGTCGTACATCACCTATGCAAACGTCTGTTTTTATAAGCCTTGTTCCATGCTACAGTTGGACAAAGTATAACTATTTTCTCAAATACTCCCGTATATCCACATTGTTGCTGAGAAAGCTCAAGTAGGTCAAGGACAAATTCCGTTTTACCACATCCGGTTTGGCCGCAGATAATAGCAATATGCGCATACTTTGGCAAATCAATACAACGCCGATACATATCTTCGATTTTCTATATTTAGTTACGCATCTAGGATTATAAATAAATTGATGACTCACGGTGTCGGGAAGGGGTAAGTGATGTAAGAAACACCTAGTAAGTTGGTAAAAGGGTTACCAGTTGTGACCTATATTAACAAAAGTACTTAATGTATGTACGTACTAACTATATTTAGGTAGATGATACATGTATGTATCACACCATAGAAGTGACATATCTGTTTTATGGGTGCTCTTTAGATTTTTATTCACATCCATGGTAACTGATTCTTCGTCAAAACCAGAAAATTATTATATTAAAAGGGGTGCAGGGTGTCGAATGTAATATCTTTATAATGGAAAGACAGAGTTTAATGAAACATAAATAAATGCTTAACAGGTTGCCAGTTAATATCCCCTCGCCGATATGCAATAGGGGGCATAGCGTTAGTCCATGTACGTGCGTACTTACGTACCTACGCTAGTAACACCTTTCATATTTCAATAACACGTGAACCGCTTCACCGATTTTTATAATATTTGGCCACATTGTGGGTCTATGCATGGTGCTTTGTTTTGCGCACGACCCACGTCCGACCGCCCAAGGTCAAGGTCACTGATACTTATGTTCACTTTAATTGTTTCAAGGCAACAATGTTAAAGCTGTTTTTATTTTTTCAATAAATCATCAACTGCTTCTCCGATTTTGATATTATTTGACCATAATGTGTGTCTATGTGTTTATTTGTATTACCAAAGCTGCCAGCGAGGGGATTAGCTTTGTTTAATGATGCCAGTTCTTTCATTATTGTATAGTTTGCTTTCAGATGAATGCATGTATGAAATATAAATGCGCTCCCTGAAAACACAAGTTACGCACAATTTAACCCAACGTAACTTCGTTAAGTTTATGAACGCACTAAGTTGGTGATTTCATCATCATGATATCTATTCACATGAGGAATTATGTATGAATGTGCTAAGTTTGTGACCTTCACCTTGGGGAAAGGGTTGGGTCATGGATTTGCTGTAGCACAATAGTTATGAAAAGACATTTACTCCAACGTTATGTTTATGATGTTGATCTTGGGGAAAGGGATGGGGGGGGGGTGGGGGTCATGGATTAAATAAATAATAGAGGATTATCAGATGAAATATCAAAGCGTTCCTTGTAAAGAAACAGAAGTTACGCAACATTTACCCCAACGCTAAGTTTATGAACATGCTAAGTTTGTGACATTGACCTTGGAGTAAGGGTTGGGTGGTGGGTCGTGAATTTGCTACATCATGATAGCGGGTCATCTGTGGAATGCATGTATGAAATATTAAGGCGTTCCATGTAAATAAATAGAAGTTACAAAACATTTACCCCAACGTTAAGTTAATGAATGTGCTAAGTTTGTGACATTGACCTTGGGGTAACAGGTGTGCCATGTATGTGCTATAGCACGATAGAGTATCAGCAGATGAATGCATGTATGAAATATCAAGACGTTCCATAAAAGGAAACAGATGTTATAAGACATTTACCCCAACGTTAAGTTAATGAATGTGCTAAGTTTGTGACCTTGACCTTGGGTTAAGCAGTGGGCGGTGGGTCATGGATTTAGCACAATAGAGTATCATCAGATTAATGCATGTATGAAATATCAAGGCGTTCCATGAAAGGAAACATATGGTATAAGACATTTACCCCAACATTAAGTTTATAAATGTGCCAAGATTATGATCTTGACCTTTGGCTAAGAGTTGGGTTGTGGGTCATGTATTTGCTACAGCATCATAGAGGGTCATTCGAGGAATGCATGTAAGAAATAACATGGTGTTTCATGAAAGGAAACAGAAGTTATAAGATATATACCCCAACGTTAAGTTTGTGGACGCAGACGATGCCACCGACGCTGAGGGTATGAAATAAGCTCTTCTGCACTTCGTGCAGGCGAGCTGAAAAAAAAAGTTATTTTGCGAAAACCTAAATTTTGATGGTAATAAGGAAAGATGGAGTGCATTAGGGTTTAAAATTTGGATCTTCCTGAGTGATTTGCGAATGTGCAGTATTATTGCATGTCAACGCTACTATACCAGGGCATGCGAGTGTTCATACGTCTCATTTGGTGTCTATATATAAGCTGCATTTCCGACCGATTTCGGGGCTGTTTTTGGATCTGAGTGCACCCATCTTTCCTTCTTTCCAGCAATATGCAGGTTTTCTCGAAACAACTCGTAAATGGCTAAATCTCCGAGGACGGACACATTGGCAGGTGTTGATATTCAATTGTCCAGGGTAAATTAGCTTCATCTCGTCAAAATCGCTGTACACGATAGTCCAATCGTTATAAATGATGGTCTCAGAAGGCTGAAAAGAGGTACCCGCAAAACTTGAGCTTAACTCATGTGAACTGCAATAATTCCAAGGAATCAAATGTCTCGCCTTGTGCCGCCTTCACCTTGACCCTGGGGCCTTGACCTTGATCATGGGGCCCCGATAATAGCCCTATATTCATCTACATATGATAGTAAAGGTATGTATAAAGTTTGATGAATGTAGTTGATAAGGTGTTGAAGTAATGACCGTAACACGAAAACTTAACATTGAATGATGACGACGCTCCGCCGACGACGACGACGACGACTCCGGAAAATCAATTCCTTAGTCTCGCTTTCCGCTTTCGCGGGCCAGACAAAAATCAGCAGAGCAGAAATTTATCATTTGAAGGAGTAAGTGGAATAAGGGGGCTAACTTCCTCGTGGAGTTCACAAGTGGAAAACTCGGACCTAGGACCCAATACTTGGCTCACCAGCCCACCTATTTCCAAACACTATACCTTACAGCCTTTTCGAAAAGGCTGTAAGGTATAGTGTATGGAAATGGGTGGGTGGGGTAACTTTTTCCAAATGAGCCAAGTATTGGGTCCTAGGTCCGAGTCTTTCAACCAATCCAATCGTCACAAGAAGATTTTCATACTGCCTAGTCCATTTATTAAAAGTGGGTGTCTTTGCTCTCAAAAATATTAAAATTACTTGCAAAAAGTGCAGATCCTGATGAGATGGCTCATCACGAGCCGGCTCATTTGGATCTACACTGTGTGCCAATTCCACTATACAGGCCTGTGCTGTTGAAAGTGCTAAGGCTGTTTGTCTTTTGACACATATTAATGTGCATCTTTAATTGTTATTAATCAAAATCGCATGATCCTATATCCTGACTTTAATACTCTTTCTATAAATGGGATAAATCATTCATGAATATGTGTCGGAACTTACCAAAGCATGCTGTACTTCATAACAAAATTAACGGCCTCAGTTAATTACATGCGGAATATACCTTCACCAGTATGATTGATTGATTGAGTATTGGTGTTTAGCGACCTATCAACACCTAAGGTCATTTAAGGCCGGGCCAACTGGTTGGACTATCCCGTATTTAACCTGTCCATAATGATGGAAATTCCCAAAATCAAATCAATATTTACAGAAAAATATATGTTCATCCCTTAAATTAGAATATCCTGACCTCGTGCCAGGTCCAGTTATCTCTCAAGTATCAGAAGGCCAAAGCTGTACATGAGGGCGAAACCATGTAAGTAAAAATGAACACCGATCGTTAAATTACCGTTCGCGTGCTCCCGACCAACCACCTATCTTTACAGGTATGGTTTTTTTTTTAAATATTTTATATTTTTGTTATTTCCCAACGTTTGTTGTTTTATTTGTAGTTAACAGCCTATCTACACTATGGTCAATAAGGCCGGGTAAACGGGCTCGATCCCGTATTTAACCTGCTGTATTGGGGGGAAATCCCAAAGATCCGAAAGGAATATTTACATCGAGACAAAATATATTCAGCCCTGAAGTAAGAATAACCTGACATGGTGCTAGGTCCACAAAAATGGAAAATAAAATATATACAGCAGATGGAAAAAATTAATTCAGCATTGTAAGGGTTAACAAAAAGAATACTGATGTATATGGAAAGCTATATGTCAACGTTTGAGGTGGGAATACACAATTATACAGGGTGGCCCAAAAATACTTAGACACTTTTTCTAACTCTTATATCTCTATATAGAATCTTTCAATCTTCATAACTTTTTATATACATGTTGGTTATTACATTTAGCATATGAATTTCATATTGACTTTATCAAAAACACACGCATACCGTTGCCATGACGATTTTGACGTTACTGGATCGAAATCTAAAGAAACATTTGTACTTAACGCTATAAAACTGCTGTAAAATGGTACTAAACCACTTTCCTGCTGCATAGTTGCATTTATTACATTAAATCCATCATTGAGTAGTACAATACAGGTAAAGACATACATTCACCGCTTATATTAGGCATTATATATTGCAAGTTGTCTCGATTTGGCTAAAATTACGAATTGTTGACATCCGTGTCACTCTGAGCCTTTAATTTCCCAGTCTTGCGCATGTAGGATGTTTGCTAGTGACAATTGACAACTGTTCTGTGTACCATTCGCTAATAATGGCATTGTACATGAGAGTAACACTTATGTATGCATTTAATATGTTTAATATATCATTTATGTAACTATTCCAGTGACAATAATAGATATGGCACAGCATTTCAACTGTTACACAACGTTCTCAGCAATGGAAATTCCGGAGTATGACCTAGTGACGTCATAATCATAATGACGTCAAAATGCATTGACGAGCAGTAAGCAATATGTATCCTTCAAATAGCACATACTTTACACAATATGTATGCCAACATTTTTTTAAGATTTGATCTGTATGTCCAAAGATATTTGAGTTACAAAAAGTGTCCAAATTCTTTTAGGCCACCCTGTACATTTAGTTCTCTATTTTCTAAGCCAATCGCTGCCCAGTAACGGGCATATTGCAAGATTTAACCCCAACAAGTTATATATTACCAGATATAATGACTACCTCTTCGACAGGAAATTGAAAATCAATACTGGGATGAGAGAGTGCATTGTAAACTGGGCGAAACGTTAAATAGTTTATTATTCACATATTGGATTTTTGAGGAACTAAATACTGCGGTCGATAACGCTCCCTTGTATTTAGTTCATTGAAAATCCAATATGAGAACAATAACTTAAACATATTTGATATGTGATATTGTTACGCGCCGGTGGTGCGTAGATATGACCCCGTTCGGACCCTGCCTATGCTGTATGGGTTGTTAAAAGTCGCTGTACCAAACCAACTGTGTTCTGTACCATTGGCCGTTGGACTAAACCCTTGCTATGCGTGTACCACTGTATACACCAGTATCATCAAACACGCGTTACGGGCTAGAGGTGACTGCTTGACTGACAAATGAGGTAGCGTTTGCCTCGAATTGTTGTCAATCAGTCTCCGTGTAGCCTGTAGCCTGTATCTCCCAGATCTGGTTTAGCGGCTAATCATCTGTAGGGACGGGAACACGGGTACTGATGCAGGCTGACAGTCCAGGGAACGTATTTATAACAGATCGGATCAACTTTAAACTATTTATTTAGCTTTTAATTACTAAAACAACAAATGTCCACGAGATGGTTCAAGTGAGTGGCAAAGTAACGTACGTTTGGAAATACACTGTAGACTAACTATAATATCCGCGGTGTTTCTTAAAACCCGCAATGAACGGTAATTAGTATATTGGGTTATGTCACAAAAAGGGGGCTCTTATGCGTTTTCACCTACAATCTTTGAAACTTTCAGAATATGTTCCTCTGTTATTTGTGAATTCAAAACCGATGTTGAGGATTTTTCCGATGATTTTAACAGCCGCCATCTTGGATTTCAAAATGGCCGCCAATTGTTAAAATATGTGTATTTAAGCATGTTAATAAAATGTATTTTTAAATACATGATTGGTGCAAATGACTGACAATTGCAACAGGACTGATCGTGAAACTCTAGGAATATCATTTGGAAATTTTACGCCATTTGCTTTGCAGACTATACGCCATTTGCTTTGAAAAATCTGTATTTTTTTTACATTTTTATTAGGTTTTGGTTGGCTTTCCAGATATTATTCGATGTTTGACTCAAATTACGTGTTTCCAGTTACTGCACAATTCAGTATTGGTCTTTCCTGATTAATAATATGGCAGGCAATGCCATTTGAACACCACATAGGTGGCCATTTGCTATGCAAGCACTGGTCAGAATTATAAAGCGACTGAATATTTTAGAGAAAAATATGGTCAATTCTGCTTGCTTACCCATAGAACAACTGCCACGACTTGTTTACCTGTTATCAGTGGCCATACCTATTGCATAACATGTGTTGACCCACACAATTATACTCAATTGTGACTTTTCGCCATTTGCTTTTAATTATCGCCCTTTGCTTAGCCAGTTTACGTATTCCTGTATAAATTCATAAGCATTTTATAGAGAATAAATTTGCATATTTTGGCTGTGCTCATTTCACAATAAAATCGCATTATCATTCGAATTCACGCCATTTGTTTTTACTCGAAAAAGCAAATGGCGTAACTTCAAAAAGTTGCGATTTTAGTGCGAAATCGGCGCAGATAGAGAGAACACTTACATCACCATTTAATTTCCAAGTCCACTGAATTCAGCCAGGATTCAGACAACTTTAACTGGCTAAGCAACGGGCGATACGTACAGTGAAGGAAAATGGCGAAAAGTAATGAAATTGGACATAACTATAATTTAAATGAAACGATGGTGTTTGGAGTAGGCAATAATGCTCAAGCGATGTAATAAATTTGTCAAAACAAGGTCATGAACGTGTATGATGATAATACATGCTGAGTACACTTTCTCAAATCATGTTTTCAAATACGACACTACATTGTGTCCTCAACATCGTGATGCATGTTCACATTCTGACAGCATTCCTCGGCAGCTGCACAGAGGCACAGTTCAGTACATGGTAAGTCTTTCACCCGGCATGAGCATCTAGCGGAGACACACTTGAGAGTGACATCTGTGGCAGTTGCGCCGCATCTGCACCTCACTAATTCCACAACAGCAGCAGGGGCAGGTGCAAGCTTTGACAGCCCAGGGATGAGATGACCGTTCTCCTTACGCCATCCAAGATCGACAGGGTCTGGAACGACAGGATCGAGACACAAATCTTGCTCCCACAAGGAAGCCTGACAGTGTGCCCGTCGTACATGCTCCATCCAGGCACCATGCGTAGGCGGAAGGTTGTCTATTCCCTTTTCGGTACCAAGCTGTTTGAACAGCATCCATCTCAGGCTGCTCGGTTTCGTAATGTCAATACCTTTCTTGCAGAACAGTGCACACAAATAGGATATGCAGCCATCAACAGTGTGAGCAGACGGTTCGTTACCAACACCAAGGCCAGATATAGATGACACGATGTCAGGACTGGCCTTCAGAAATGCATCGAGACACCCTTTTTTTGATTTTCCTTTGATGTGCCCAGTCGTGTCGCAGCCAGTCAGGGCGTGCCACTTACACAATGCCTTTGCTCGGTTAGCGCCAATACAGTCATAAATGGGCTGCAAATAGATCAGTCGGCGGTGTTCATGTGTGCCCATCAGCACTGCTGCCTTCTCACCCAGGTGTACAGTTCTCCGTAGTGCTAGCAGGAGCACATCTGTATCCTGGCTATATATGTGAACCCTGAAGCCCATCCTCGCTGCCGCAACGCCGTGCAAGATCAATAATGTGTCGGCCTCTTCTTGTGAGCTAACTCCAGGATTAAGTTCACCACTTCGGTTTGATGATACACTTCTACGTGTTGCTACAATCACGTGGATTTTCGCAAGCTCAATGAGCTTCTGGGAAAGATAAAGTGTAAGAGAGTCCTTTGTTGGTGTGCTAGCGAGAAAGGATTTGATGTCCCTATTTTTGTCGTGTCTTCCGCTTTAAAGTCTCGTACAACCTTTCGTCCTTTCCGCCTCTCCCGTGTTCCCTCTTTAAGTGACCCGTTGATGGAGTAATTGTCAAATACAACTCTGACAACACTGTAGTTACGGCCTTTCGATTCTACGAGATCAACATATGCATCAGCAAGATCTTTGCATGTTTCCAAGCTCTTTACAGATGCGACTTCGTGAACCACTGCCATTCCGTCAATAACGAGACAGGCCATATGACTAAATGTGTCTCGTTCAACAGTAGGTTGTGCTGTTATAATTTCCAGGACCGTGATTATTTGACTTTTGTTCGTAGTTGGATGGAGAGTACCGTCAGTCTTCATGATAATACGATTGATTGTACAGAACTCGTACTTTCCAATGACGTCTTCCAAATCGATTTCCCGCGACGATCGAGCGACAATAAGTAGTCTGGACATGAGGCCACTTGTTGCTTGTAGTTTTAGCACATCGGATTTTGCTGGTAGCGTAATCGTTTTTGCTGATGAATTAAATGATAGTACTTTGCATTTTGTCATTTTATCCCACAGATTACCATCACCAGCTATTCGCTCTTCTACGAAGAATTTCTCCATCTCTTTCACTCCTCGTTCTTCCATAGATAGAATGTTCTCTGATGCATCTATTGGAACAACTTCATTTGTCATCAACTTCATCAAATGTGTCGGCGTTTCTTCATCGTGTGTAAAGATATTACACGGTGCTAGTGCAGTGGACAACTTCATGATATCTGCCTCCTGTTTATTTGTAGTTGTCTGATTCAGTCGGTGGTGCTCGGTTCGTTGATTATCTTGAATTCCAAGCATACCTTTTGTTTCGTTGGCTATTCGTGCTAGTTCAGGGGCACATAAACAGAACTTCAGCAACGTGGATGGAGACTGAGTTATACCATTGATTGCACCCTGGCCCTTGATTGATTTATTTTGCTGCTCCTGTGCATGATCGAGTCCGAGACGTGTGAATGGAATACTGGTGGCGGTATTGACAGTGAATTCTCGCTCACGGAATTGCTGCCAGGTTTCTGGATCTGTAGATTCTAACTGGTACATTCTGGCCACGTATTCTGGGATGGTTTGTGCGTAGTCGAGTCTGTTGTATGCGAAGAAGTACACACACATTTTTTCAAGAGACGATAATTACAGACTCCAGTCACCATTTCGAACAGCTCGTTGGAATTGCAGCAGGGTAAGTACTTGTCTCATGTACATACGCGCCCACTGAAACATTGGTTGTGAGGAGTGGGACTCATCAAATTCAGTCAGTTGGTCTTTCAAGCCAAGCGAGTCAATCGTTTGCAAGAACGAGTTATGGGCAGCAGCCACATTCTTTTTTTCAACGCAAGCATCTGTTAACTCCTTCAAAGCAATGCCAAGACCATCTTTGAGGTCAGGCCTTTCCTTGAAGAAAGCATCTAACCACATATCAGTCAGTACTTGAAGTGTCATTTCGTGTGCCTCCAAGGCTCTGCTATAATGATTCCCATTGATGATCTGGTTAACTGTGATAGAGCTGTATAACTCTGCTTCGATCCAAGCATCGTCAATGCCGCTGCCTTCTATTGTCTTTCCTAGACACCGAAGCGCACAAACGGTCGTGTGAAATGGTCCTGGGGCTAGTATCCATTTATTCTTGTATTGGTAATCGAGGTACTCCAGTTTCAGCACTCGCTTGTATAGATCCATGTCAAACGTGACAGATAGTTTCTTTTCACCATAATTTACAATATCGTTCAGTTTGCACAGACGCTCCAATGCGGTGATTAAGGTCGGCCATTCACTTGCCGATGCATTAATAATAGGAAGCGAATACGCTTTGTCGGTACTGATCTCTTCAGATGATGTGGCGTACACTAGTGAATTATACGCTGACCAAACAGGAACCTTCTGATCTGATTTTGTTTGGTGACTGGGAGAACTTGTGTCATCACCAGAGGCAACGGTCCTGGATGGTGCGTGTTCAGGTTGGAAATTGTCCGTATCCATACCGGAGATAACGGACCTCACCGGTATATGCTCACTTTGAAAACTGTCCGCATCCATATCGGAGGTTATAGCCCCCGACTGTATATGCTCACGTGCAAAGTTGTCCGTATCCATACCGGAGGTAACAGCCCTCAAAGGCATATGTTCATGTGGGAAGTTGTCCGTATCCATACCGGAGTTCATACCGGAGGTAACGGCTCTCGACGGAATTTGTTCACGTTGGAAGTTGTCCGTATCCATACCGGAGGTAACGGCCCTCGACGGAATTTGTTCACGTTGGAAGTTGTCCGTATCCATACCGGAGGTAACGGCCCTCGACGGCATATGTTCATGTGGGGAGTTGTCCGTATTCATACCGGAGTTCATACCGGAGGTAACGGCTCTCGACGGAATTTGTTCACGTCGGAAGTTGTCCGTATCCATACCGGAGGTAACGGCCCTCGACGGCATATGTTCATGTGGGGAGTTGTCCGTATTCATACCGGAGGTAACGGCCCTCGACGGTGTATGTTCATGTTGGGAGTTGTCCGTATCCATACCGGAGTTAACGGCCCTCGACGGTAGATGTTCATTGTGGGGAGTTGTCCGTATTCATACCGGAGGTAACGGCCCTCGATGGTGTATGTTCATGTGGGGAGTTGTCCGTATCCATACCGGAGGTAACGGCCCTCGACTGTTTGTCATCAATTTCCACACCGGTATTATCAGGCATCAACAACGCTTCACCATGTCGTTGCACAGACGAGTTAAATGGCAGATCATTCAAAGCCAGGGACTCGCTTGCTACATTCGTTACATCTGTCACATATGTGGATTGCGGTACTTGCGGTGAATGTACAATTGAACCGTTTATGGATCGATTATGATGCCTTGCTAGTAGCCATACTAGATCATTGTTGAGAGACTTCTCAAAGATTGTTTGATGGATTCCGACTCTGTATGACATGTATGTAGGACTGGTGCGTGGTTTAGGGCTTCCGGTAATATCACACCTAGCAAGTCGGATGCACGTACTGGGAACTCCAACGAGTCCTTCAGCAGGTACCCGGTAGAGGTTAAGTGGCTCAACGACTGGTTCATTTTCACATGGGGATTGGTACACTGCAGATGCCATTGCGTGGAAACTGTTCTTGCCATCGCGTGTGTCAACTTTCTTGTCAATATTGTCACATGAGGCTCTGATAGCACAACCCTTCACTAATCCAGGTGGAACAAACACACAGTTTGCGTTAATGTTCCCTAGTACGGCATTTGCTATTTGACTGCAGACGTGGGTTACTCGGTCATATGATATACCGGCACCGCATTTGTTCAAAACTGTTATGGCTTTCTGACTTCTCAAAGTATGGTACATCCACAAAGACATCCCCACGGCAAAAGGACTCTCAACCTGTCGACGAAACACTGTTGACTGCGTCACATGTGCTACCTGCCTATCTGTCTTAAACTCTTGCATCATTGTCTGCGAAATGATGGCACATGACCTTCGCAATGTTTTGTCACGTGACTGTGTTGGTGCTGCTTTCGCACCTTGCAGTATCCACCGATTCATTATCATCAATTCTTCAGGAATGGTGTTTTCTGATGAATCGTCTAATGTTCCTGTGAAACTCCACCGATCGTCTTTCCTAGCAGTTGATATCACCCTTCGAATGATTTTAGCACACTTGAAAATTGCATTTAGGTCACCACGTCTGTCTTTTTCGGCTAGTGCCGTGTCAACAGCTGTGCGCCCAGCTTTTTTGGAATGCAACAGACCCGGCTGTGAACCTCTGTTCGGCGATATAACAAACGGCAACTGCTGTATTATCCTCTGCATCAATGTCCTACGTGCGAGTCTAACACCAACGACACCGTGGTCAAGTAGCATGTCTTTATACAATTGTTCCACCTGAACTGTTGTAAGATATTCTCCGGCATCAAGCCGTTCACCCAATTCATCGTAAAATTCAATCTCAGCAGCTATTTCAGGCGAAGATATGTCTGTACCACTACTCAAATGTGATGACCTTTCTGGCCTCTGCACAAACTTTTCCCAGTTAGTGGTTTTGCAACTGTTATGATACACAATGTCTCTAGCATGAAGATCGTGTTTTTTAATACAGTCCTTTAGCTGAATAAGCCATGTATTGTTTCCACTGCGTTCCACAATATCTCCTATCGATACGCCAATGTTCTCACTTCGACAGCTATGAAGTGTTTCTCCAGATTTATTTGATTCCCTTTGGTGACAGAAGAAACATAAACTTCGATCAAATTGTTCAACAGACGATCTTGACGACCTTGGAGACAATGGATCTATTGAGGGGCGACCTTTTCCTTTTCTATCAGGTTCAGGGACATTTGCAAGCCTTGTTGCATCGCGTTCAATGTTTATTTTATGGGTTGTGTCACTATAGCATGTGCAATGCCATTGTGCATTGCACTGGAGAAGATCAGATGATGTGTATCCTTTCAGTCTGTTTGATATATTGAGGAAATCCGGGTTTCCCAACTGACACCGCTTATTAACACTTGATAGAAACGTTTCATATGAAGATTCGTTCTTTGGTTTTGTGAGTGCTTGTTTCTTAACACGCTCTTGACATCTAATGCACAGGCTAAAATCCGTAGGAGTTGTTTTGGTGGGCACATCTTCCATGTCGATGTCGGTACAGAGGTTTTGAAATAATGTGATAAATCATGTTAATAGTTTGATATCTCGAGTTGGAATTGAAGTTTGTAGACGGAACATGATGAGTAAGATCGTGTGTGTATACAGTTCGTTTCTTCACAGCGACCGTATCGTGACCCGTGGACATATACCTCTGTAGGATCAAGCTTCTCTGGCATCTACAACAGAAATTTAGAAACTACTAGAAATAATTAAGACACAGCGATTAGCCGATGTCTCCAGTTTGTTGAGTCCAGATGAATTTGAGAGTTAACCCAAATTATCTGAGTCTTGAGAGTTTCAGTGCATATACCAAAATGTTCAGTGCCAAATAGCAGATTACGCAGATTTGAAACACCACCGGACCCTTCCTCATAAAAATGGGCCCGAAATTGGCTAAGACAGCATCCCAAAAAAAATTTGCGAGGGGAGGTCCTCTATCAGAGCAAAACAGTTTTTTTTTTTTTTTTCTGAAACAATCATACCCCAACTTGGCCCAAGTAGACTAATTTGTGCACGGAAATGGGTATCACACGGATATGGATTTGTGTATCATGGAAATGGCCACTGGACAGGTCTAATTTAGGTTTTTTCCATGATAATAGGTAAAAGGAAGCAATACAACACGACACAAGTAATGTGTGAATAATGATTAAACTTACACTCAATATGTTGCATTGATAATCTTCAAATCTTCACACAGGAAAAACATCATGTTGTTGTTGTTGTTGTTGGTTCCACAAAGTCATCCGCTTACTTTTCGGCACCACCGTTCCGGAAATACAATAACGCGACATAAAACGGGAAAAAATGCTAATAAAGTATTGGACTACCAAGTTATAGACATTTACGACTATAAGCAGGCGAGAATCCGGAACCCTGGGTGGACAAACACCCAGCATCAGAGCCTGGTTCGCATGGTGACTATTTTGGACGCCGTTTTGAAAATCAAAATGATTATCATTTTTTTAATCATCTAATGTCATCATCAATGTTAAATCACTGACCATGAAACTATTGGTATAGACAAGAGTATTGAAGCTTTGCCAACCTCGCGATGCGATATATATAGGTATAGCAAAATATCGACTAAATACCGACTATCAGCGGCCATTTTGTTTGGCCATTTCCAAATGCAATGTGACCGTCACTTCTGAATTATCCAAATGTACTAACAGTGTTCTTATTGTGTCCATTGACACTGAAAAAATAGGTATAAACCCCAAAAAATAGGCTTTACACCCTAACAAACCAAAATATGAGCAAAAAAAGACGCTGGGTGGCAGCCATTTTGGCGGCCATTTTGAAACAACAAATGGCTGCGACTTCTGAATCGTCCAATAGTATAATTCATGCACTTGTCATGTTCACTGACCCTGAATTCATGGTTATAGAAACCACAATGCACACATTGTGTACACGGGGAACCTAACTACTGATGAAAATGCAAAATATGAGCAGTTTTTCAAAGCAAATGGCGTATATTTCCCAAAGCAAATGGTGTTAACTCAGGAATAATGATTTTGAACACAACACAATCGATATTAATGCATTTGCCACACATTCATGGCAAGAAAACGCCTATCAAATGACGGTATGCAATTATAATAGTCCATGTGTATATTCAGGAATTGCGTATTTGGCGGCCATTTTGAAATTCAAGATGGCGGCCGTTAAAATCATCAGAAAAATCCTCAACATCGGTTTTGTATTCACATATAACTGGAGAACATATCCTGAAAGTTGTGAAAAATGTAGGTGAAAATGCATATGGATTCCACTACCTCATATACTAAATGCGATTAATGTATGCAAGTCCTAAATGTCTAGGGTAATATATATATATATGAGTTGGTCATCTAATACCAGTCGAAGCATTGCCGTGAAGACAGATGTGCATGAACAAACTAGTTATTCATCAGTGTGTATGACAGGAGGTCCATGTGACTCGCAATAGTGCATTTATTGCATAAAACGTTATATGTATTAAATATAGAATAATGTCCAAAAGTGACTCTGGCTAGACATCACCATTAGTCTAAATATTAAACGGTTCTTGCTATGAGAACAAGAATTTAAATCAGCTTACTGCTATGTTTTTGTGCATTTTTCACGGAAATTAGCGTGGAGACGTTTTCTTGAGATTTAACTTTGCCAGAGTGAGGAATGGTGAAAAATCCAGTCCTTTTATACTAATATGGGATGGGCAAGCCCGATAACTGGGTCTGAACCCGAAAATGGGGCTTACGTCCCGTTTTGGGGGACATTAGTCCCCATTCTAGGGGACAATGTCCGAAAAGCGGCATAATCCCATAAATGGGGCCTGAGCCCGAAAACGGCGACAACCCGAACATGGGATGTGAGCCCGAGAATTGGGCCTGGACCCAAGAATTGGTCACACGCGTGCCGGAAGCTACGTCAGATTATTACTGATGATGAATTTGCGCGTGCTACCTTAACAACGTCAAGGAGCACTGAAATTGGCAAAACAATGGCATATTCTTACTCTGATAAGTTACATAATCAGTGTTAGACAATATTGTATGCAATATGTACCATAAGTCTGCCATTGTGCATTCGTTTCATCTTCAGCGCTTGCTGAACTTCTTTTCGCTGTGTTGCTAAGATTAGCTCCCAGAGTTCATAGCAAAAATGGCCGACAGCAGGGTAAAAGTTTTAAGTTCAGTGTGAAATAGTTACATTTTCGAAGATATGCCAGTATGCAGTTATTATTTAACCAAGTCACACAGCGAAAGGGAAGATAGCAACCGATACGAGCTTATAAAGTGAGCGTCCGTGTGTTCACACGTAAATATATTGGATTAAAAGTGCCCTATTGTTGGATTGTGGAACTGACAGGTGCGCGAATGAAAACGAACATTTAGAGCTGGAGATTCACAGACGGGTCGTGATTCAAATATGCGTGTCTGATCTGTGTATAAATCCAGATCATACCATGTATGTTTGCATTTTCACGGTCTGTCAAAGCATCACGAATTTTCAACGTACAGTCATATGGCAGACTTAGAGTTAAAGGACAAATCCGTGTCTTTGCCTAAATGAAAATGAAGGTAAGTGATTTTGCCTATGCCGGGGCATATCAATAAGGTGGGGTTTCACATCATTTACCGCCACATTGTAGATTCAGTCAGCATACAATTCGAATCTACAACCCCCACCCAAACCGAGTGTGTGAATGACTGTGGCAGAGAATGTGAACCTTTTTACAGAGAGAATGGATAATGAAAATGACATCGTACCAATGACAGATACATGTAGCACCAAAACCGTAACGGTTACTATGACTAACACATCTACATGATGCTAATCGCCAACCACTGTCACAAACGATTCAATGGCAATTTTAAAGGCGCAGAAAATTGCTACACATGACCTAAAACATGGCATAGAGCCAGTATACAGTATTAACAATCATACATGAAAGGTAGCGCAATCACACTGGCATTATCGATATGCACCTGAAGAACATATGCGAACACCAACTCCGGTGTATGATGAGCTGCATACACAAAGATGGAGTGAGCCAGACAGACCATAACAGAGCTAGTGTCAGACAGGCATCGCTCCACCGTAATTAGAACCTATGTGTGATGTGCATATTCAGTCCACAGAATAATAACCTAATTGATTGATTGAATATTGGTGTGTAACGGCGTATAAACAGCTAAGGTTATTCAAGGCCAGGCCAACGGGTTGGACTCTCCCGTATTCAACCTGTCCAAAATCAAACTCAATATTTACAGAAACCATAATTATATACAGTCCCGAAATTAGAATATCCTGACCTGGTGCCAGGTCCATGCCACACAAGAGTCACCTAGCTCCAACCCCAAAAGTAATATGATTAGGTCCAATCTTATTACATTCTTAATGGGACATAACAGGATTTAGCTCTTAAGAACCAGGGGCGAAACGGCACATGAGGGGCGAAACGGCACATGAGGGCCAAATCATGTACCAACTGTGAAAACTGCACTTGAGGGCCAAGCCGAGCACATCATGAATCTGTGAAATATCAGTAACCATACAGAGGACTCGCCAATTACATCCAAGCGGCGCTAGCCAAACGGGGGCCCAGCCCTCATGTCCGACCAACACCCCTCAGATGGAACCAAATGTACATGAATTACACCCAAATGCTGTCGGACAAACGAGGGCCCTGCCCTCATGCCTGATTGACATAATTCAGATGGATTCAGATACAATTACAACACGCAAACATGTCTAGAAAAACCTGCAGAGCAAACATCAACAGTGACAATACCTCGGAGTAAGTTACAACCGCAATAACGGAATGCGAATATATATTTTGAATGCCCCTGAACGCCACCCGCCCATCAGCTGAACCTGTTCATCTGAATAACCCATGGAGGCAGCAGTGGTATCTGCCCCAATACGGAAACTGTGACCCCGATACTGTTCCGGATCATAACCCGCCCACTTTAGTGACATACGAAGATGATCAGTGAAAATGTTTCTTGAAACCGGTAACCCCCCGGGAAATGAAAACAAAGGTCCCGTATCCCGACCCCGCAAGCTGACAAAATGTTTAAATGCCTGAACAGGGCAAAGGGAAGGAACCGTGCCTGAAGCTAACTCCAGATTAAAAACCCTTTTTCCGGAGTTGGCCTTGAACTTATCCATAGATATGATCAGTTGTTCACCCCCTTGACTTGACGGACAAAGAGTCACCTGTTCAATGAAAATCGCATAGTTCTGTGGGGTAGACGTAATTTCACCAACACGCAAAAAGGCATGAAAGGCAAACAAATACATGGTGCGCAACAGCATACGGCAGTAATTCGAGGTCGTAATATGTGGCAATGAAGCCACAATTTCCTTGAGAATAGCAGGCGTGATGGGAAGGCGACTGTCAGGGGACCGTTTGTCTTTAGCATAACCCTGTAACATTTTCTTAACGACGAAACAATGAGTCGGGTCAACATAACCCTGCAATTTATGAAAATTGACCTGACCTGGGATATGGCGCGCCTTGAACAATACATTGTGTCGCATTTCCTGAATAACCAACCGTCTAACAAGTTTCATCAACATACAATCTTTCGATGTCTGCTTGTTGATGACATGAACGAGAGCCATGTTCTCAGAAAAGAAGCAAACACATTTGTTTGCCAATCGGGGCGCCCATAACTCCAGAGCCACAACGATCGGGAACATTTCCTGGACACAGATATGGTAATCCAGCCATGTACAAGGCCACTGACCATAGAACCAACAAGTGCCGAAGTATGCACCAAATCCTAGATCACTAGCATCGGAGTAGAACTGGAGGTTATCAGAGGTGCTTAACCTGTCCTCCAAAAACAAACTCTTGCCATTGAAATGATCTATGAATAAGGACCATGCCCTTATGTCAGACCGTGCAGACTTATTCAATCTACGCTTGTGGTTTGGTCTCCGCAACCCCAGAGTCAAATCGATAATGCGACGTAAAAACGGACGCCCAATAGGAACTACAACACATGCGAAATTGAGTAGGCCAATAAGGGATTGCAGGTCCCGCAGCGTGATCTTTACTTTACGCTGATATTGACGTAACATTTGTCGCATTTTTTCCACCTTATCCACTGGCAAACGCGCCTCCATGAGAACAGAATCCAACTCAATGCCCACAAACGACAAAACCTGGTTGGGCAAATACGTTTTCTCCTGCTTAATCGGGACGCCTATGTTTTCAGCTAATGCAACAAACTTAAACAGGTCAAGTCGACAAACAGAGTCTGGAGGAGGCGAAACAAACAGGAAATCATCCAATACATGGGCCATGGCAGTGCAGTGTAGCTTGGTCTCAGCCACCCAATGCAATGCAGTACTAAACTCCTCAAAGATTTTGCATGAAATCGAACAGCCCATGGGTAGGACTTTGTCATAATAATACATTCCATCAATGCAAAACCCAAGAAGGTCATAGTCAGAAGGGTGGACTGGGACAAGGCGAAACGCTGCGGCCACATCTGTTTTCGCAAGATAGCAACCAGGACCACATTGCTTGAGTAGACCTATGGCAGTCTCCAAATTTTGGTACTGCACGGACGTCAGTTCAGGGTCAATACCATCATTCACAGACTCTCCTGCCGGGTAAGACATGTGGTGAATAACACGAAATTCACCATCAACCTTCTTGGGAACCAGACCGAGTGGCGATACCCGCAAAGAAGGAAATGGGGGTTCCGTAAATGGACCTGCAACTCCCCCAAGAGAAAGCTCTTCTGCAATTTTTTGTTTTAAGATCGACTCTTGCTGTCTGGCAGACGTGAGATTGCGACACGTCCGAAAAACACGTGGTCCTGTATATTGTAAACGGAAACCAAAAGTGAAACCAGAAAGCAAGAAATCAACCTTAGCAGGGTCATAGCCATCCAGCCACGTCGCCAGACGCCTATGATTTACGGGCGTTGGCAGGTGGCCTGGTTGAGCTGGAGGTTGAAGGGGCGGGGGCGGGTTCTGAACCACTTTGTCTCTGTGGACAAGCTCGTTTGGCGTGCAACCCGCCACACAACTGGCAGGAGTGGGAAAATGTGCAGTTCATGCGACTGCACTTTCCCTTGTTGTTGAAGCTAAAACAAAACTTTTCTGTGCCCTTTGGGTTGTTTGGCCCGCTCTTTTTTGATGTACCCCGGGGCCCCCCACGAAAGGGCGGATTGGTGAGGCTATTGACCTTGTTGGTCACACTGTATGACACCGCCTCCATATACAACACGTCATTCGTCACCTCCCACTGAAGATGGCCAGGGTCAGTTTCGCGCCACAAACGAAACTGACGATCATAAAATAGGGCTGACTATCCATGGACTGGATCCGATTACAATAGTGCATCAACTTTGATGCGTGTTCAGGGCGTTTCTGACAGTAGATGGCCACAAATATGTGAAAAGCACGCAACCATTGGTCAATGTTGCGGAACTTGTAGGGGGTGTTCTGAGAAACAAAACAAAGACCACCCCCATCTTTCATCAACTCTAGGCGATCATTCGTAGGCTTTGCGAGTAAAGACCCGAAATCTACAAATTCATCTGCCCAGATTTTGTATTTAACCTTCGGATCCAATCCAAGGTCTAGTGGCTTGGCCACGCGCGACATTGGACTACCCATGTGTGTTGGACGAATCCCACTGCTCTCGGAATGTGAGAGCAGAAAGCTTGGAGGCCCCATAACGTCATCCGGCTGTGGCGACGAGATGTGTGTTGACGCTGTAATATCGCGGAGACCAGTAGCATTTGCTGAATGTAAATGTGCCGGCTGTCCATCTACACCCGCACGTATCTGCGGCTCAGGCTGTAACAGTGCCTCAGGCACACATGGCGAAACACTACAACCAGCACTGGTTGCGTCAGCAGACACCGCATCCTCCCGCCTAACAGCGGCCACCGGTGGGGCTAAATACCCCATTGACGACAATGTTCCCACAACATTCTGTGTTATCACGGGCATCATCGTGTCCAGCATGTCCTGAAACCGATCTGAAACAGTCCCATCCACCCTGATAACTTCAGGGTCCGTGTCTGGGTTCCCAGGCGTACTGGCGGCAGCAGTGCGACGCCATTTCGCTGGCGGATCCTGTTTCCGCCGAGACGACATTCTGGCTCTAACTGTACAAACAAATAAATGATTGTTAATGACGCGGGAGATAACCCAAGTTAATCATGCAAGTGTCCCGCTCTTCCCGACTAATGCCAGGAACGCCCAATAACACAGGTATGCAAGTAGTGTCTTAAAAGATAATCCATTCGACCTGTTGATTGGTGTTTAACGGCCTATAAACAACTAAGGTCATTTAAGGCCGGGCCAACGGGTTGGAATATCCCGTATTCAACACGTCCAAAATGAGGGAAATTCACAAAATCAGAGCTCAATATTTACATGAACTATATATGCAGCCCTCAGAATAGGTAACACATTTGAACACATTTAACACAGGCCACTGTTAAAATGTCTAAAACTGACACCCCTACCGAGATGACAAGGCTAGCAACAACTATACCCATAAATAATAATATTTACCACCCCCATTAGGCAAGGCAGATAAACTCAATAAATATTAGTAAAAACTAACACCTCTACATGGTTCACTTGACTACGGCCATGCAAAGGCAATAACTAGATAAAAATGGTGCCCAAAAGTACACACCCCTTATGAGACGTACCAGACTACTGCCAGGCAAATGCAATAATTTGACAAAATTAGTGCTAACAAATTCAAACACCTCTACTGAAGTGTACCTGACTACCGCCAGGTAATGGATTGATTGCTTGATCATTGGTGTTTAACGGCCTATCTGCAGCTAAGGTCATATAAGGCCGGGCCAACGGGTTGGAATATCCTGTTTCAACCAGCCATAATAAGAGAAATTCCCAAAATCAGAGCTTAATATTTACATAAACTATATATTCAGCCCTGAAATTAGAATATCCTGACCTGGGGCCAGGTCCATGACGCGTCAGAGTCACTTAGCTCCAACACAATTTTTTTAAGATTAGGCCAGGTAAGGGAATAACTTAACCAAAATTGTGCCAAAAAATGTAACACCCCTACCGAGCTGTACCTGACT
The DNA here is from genome assembly GCA_029237695.1 of Conchocele bisecta. Classification (NCBI taxonomy): domain Eukaryota; kingdom Metazoa; phylum Mollusca; class Bivalvia; order Lucinida; family Thyasiridae; genus Conchocele; species Conchocele bisecta. The sequence goes on along the minus strand of CM055265.1, from coordinate 160,635,940 downwards.
ACCGCCAGGTACGGCCAATAACCTGACCAACATAGTGTCCACAATTTATACACCTCTACCGGGGTATACCTGACTACCGCCAGGTAAGGCCAATAACTTGACCAACATAGTGTCCACAAATTATACACCTCTACCGAGGTGCACCCGACTACCGCCAGGTAAGGCCAATAACTTGACCAACATAGTGTCCACAAATTATACACCTCTACCGAGGTGCACCCGACTACCGCCAATTAAGGCCAATAACTTGACCAACATAGTGTCCACAAATTATACACCTCTACCGAGGTGCACCCGACTACCGCCAGGCAAGGCCAATAACTTGACCAACAAAGTGTCCACAAATTATACACCTCTACCGAGGTGCACACGGCTACCGCCAGGCAAGGCCAATAACTTGACCAACACAGTGTCCACAAATTATACACCTCTACCGAGGTGCACCCGACTACCGCCAGGCAAGGCCAATAACTTGACCAACATAGTGTCCACAAATTATACACCTCTACCGAGGTGCACCCGACTACCGCCAGGCAAGGGCAATAACATTGCCTGAATTGAACATTAATAAAACACATTTTAGACATGAAAATCAATACAATTACATTGAAAATGTAAACATGGTAATAGGGCCACTGAATGACACACATGACCTAATGACAAGATAGGCATTAATAATTGTGATTGTTACTGGCACACGATATACAACTAGATTCAAATCGCCCATGGCAGTAATGATTGATTATCGATGTTTAACAGCCTATCAACAGGGAAGTTCGCTTAAGGCCAGGCCGTAGTCAGTCTGGTCATAATAAGGAGAAACTCCAGAAATCAGAGCTCAATATTCATAGAACATATGTCCAGCCGGCTCATCAAGATATACACATTTTGTGTTAACATAGTTAACGGTGGCCACCTATTTGTCATAAATTCCCATCGTATCCCAACTAGAATATATATAGCCAAAATTATGGCACAACACAATGCAACAATAGACATTTGAAGTACATGTAAGGACATAATTCAGGGCATATCCCGATAAACATGTATGATAAACATGCTACGCAGACTATAAAGAATAGAAACGACATGAGGCAGTGACGTCAAGATACAAATGAATAATATACAACAATAGCTAATGCCGCAAAGACGTAAGACAGGCACCACGTGGACTGCGGTAGAACTTCTCGTAGCCATCAGTCCAGGTCAAATGAACGCCGTCTGGTAAGAAGGTAGGCACAGCTGCGCATTTGAGTCCTTTATGTTTGTGATGTATAAACCACACATCGCGAGACGCCGTTGAACGAAGAAGCCGGTTCGCCTCGACCACTCGTGTGTTGCAAGCGGAAACGGGCACCTGTCTTGTCCGATCTCGAAACAAGAACTGTCCAATCGTGACGGTCTCCAGCCGGTACCGGACACGCATGGTACTGGCCCATAACGAGAGGCGAAGTACCACTTCCTCAGGAGACTGAGATACGTCGTCAAGGTCATTACCACCCAGCTGGATAAACAGGTGCACACAATGCAGGTCACGAATCTTGGCCTCAAGCCAAATGCCTCCCGGAAAGTTTTCCTCCAGAAATGCCATGTAAATATATCCTGCCATCGGACAAATTTAAGTTCTGACGTCCACTGTCTTCATCCACTTACCGCTGCGATCGTGATATATGCGAACTCCCCATCACCAAAATCGATGAAACGCCCGCCATTGACACACCAGCTACGGGGCGCTAAGTGGGACATGGCTCAATTTTGTCAACAAAATTCATTTTTGTACCTATAAACTTGACAAAAACAAAACAAAACAAAATTAAATATATACTGATTTTGTCAACAAAATTCACTTTTGTGCCGCAAAACTCAATTCTGTGTCACAAAATTCACTTTTGTCAACAAAATTCACTTTTGTGCCACAAAACTCAATTCTGTGTCACAAAATCCAATTTTGTGTCACAAAATTCAATTTTGTGTCACAAAATTCAATTCTGTGTCACAAAATTCAATTCTGCATACGTTTCGTATACGTATTTGCATACGTTTCGATTCTGTTGCCCAAATATGGCACACGCATGTAAGAAGGACTACCATTGATCAGATACAGTATGACAAAAATGTGGCCTGAATAATATGTATAAAAATATATCAGCAACAAACATGATGGAACTTGGATGGAAAATAACATTTTGTGAATTGGTTGCCATGACAACCGTTTATTGTAATTATGTATTGACTATGTACATACATTTAATAACGCTATCCCAATGTTGGTTACTTGAAATAAAACGATGCTATTGTTAAAATGTTTATATAAACTAGTTGTTATTTGGCCGCCCTGGTTAGTCACAATAAGATTCTTGGATAGAACTAGAGGTATATATTTTGTGATCATAATATAACCAAAATAACTGTCAATAAAGAAGTATAATATCAGGCGCGTAGCTGCATTAAGGCACTGCAGGCCCGGGCCTGCAGAATTTTCGAGAAAATGGAAAAAATAATGTGCCAGAGAGCATCATTTACCTTCTAGTTTCGATTTTTTTTTCTGACCCCCCTAGCATACTCGCACCAACGGTGCTCGAAGTAGTCAACTGGGCCTGCAGATTCAAATTGGCTAGCTACGCCCCTGAATATTGATATATTGGGTTATATTTTCGCATTGAAATATTTAAATCCGCAAGTGTACTCCACCATCTAGTAAAATGGACTAAGACCGATCTCAACCAATCAACGTAGAGATGACATAGACTATCAGTTAGGCAAACTAATTTTTGTGGACAAAACTGACTTTTGTGGACAAAACTGAATTCTGTCTTACAAAATTGAATCCTTTATAACAAAAATGAATTTTGTATATCAGAATTTTACATAATTTGATTTTGTGATTTTTAGTGTTACAGAACTCAATTTTGTCTGGACAAAATTGGTTTTGTACACATAATTAACCTGTCCTGCATGGCGCCCCGTACCAGCGTGTGTTTACGAACACAGTTCAATACACAGGCCTGACCTAGATCCAATTAACAACAATCCCTGCATTGTAAGCTAGTCCAATACGTCCAATATTATATGAAAAATTATTTATGAAAAATATTGTAAATTTTGTAAACGTAGTTAATGCAATTACGCAGATGTCCGAATGTGCAAAATTAATTATATTCCGCATGTACTCTGAAAACTTTGTCAACTTTTGACGCCATTTACGAAACATATTGTACATGTTGTAAACGTATTTCATGAAATTACGCAGATGTCCGAAGGTACAAAATCATATGGCGTATGTCATTTGTATTTCGACAGGTGACGATTTCCACATTTGAAATCATTTACAATTTCGCAATTTCTTCTGTGAATAGCTGTAGCTAGATGAAAATACATGTATTATATGTGAACGAAAAAATAATCTGTTTATATAAATGCTAACATACAAGTTACTCTCACACAATACAATGATTGTAAATACAATTTTTTGGATTTCAAAATGGCCGCACTGAAATGCTATATTCATTATATATACACTTCTAATACATATATGAATATTGATTCGTGTTTTGGTGATACTCATCTTTTGACCACAAACAAAAAAAACCGGTGTTATTTTCATTTTTAACAACCCACATGGCGGCCATCTTAGATTAAAAAATGGCCGCCCTTGAATCGTATACAATATATTGTAATATTCATATCTATATTTATAATGCAGATATAATGTTGTTATTTTTCGGCTATGCCATCTACATATTTCAAATAATAAAACTGGGGTTGGTTCCACTTTTTTTGAATATCTGGTATGACAGACATTTTGTTTTCAAAATAGCCTCTATGTAAATAATATTCCTTATGTCTTCACTACGTACTGTCTTTAGTAAAGTGTATTTATAGTTAGGTTGTGGTGACTGTTTTGCTACGTTCATGGAACAAACCTTCTTTGTACCATCAACGAAAACATGAGTTGTTCCTATTTTATTCTAATTTTCAAAATGGCTGCCGTAAAATTCATATAATTGTGGTATAATCATGCATTTGGACTGATTTTTTCCCAGACTTTAATCATTATTGAAAGTAAATTGTATATGACTAAAGTCAATTCCAAGTCAATGTTTATGACAAACATGTTATATTTCAAAATGGCCACAGTGTGTATGCAGGAATTTTCTTAATTATGGATACAGTGCTTTCAATCAGTTTCATCACCATCTGCATTAGAGTCTCCATCTTGTTGGTGTTCCTGAAAGGCAGTGATTGCACACTCACATTCAAAATGTGGTCAAAAGAGATGCTTACATACAATATATACCCTATGCAAACTTGTATGCAGGAAAGTGTATAGGAACTATCGAAAAGGCAGTATTTGTGAGACTTTTCGGCATTACAACGCCATATGCACATGTTCAGTATGTGTAGACGACGTGAGTAAAATGCCAGATTGATTGCCAAAACATTATTGGAGAGGTTGAATACACAGAGTATACATAATACAGAATGGTATGCAAAAGTATAATTATTTACGAACACCATATGGTCTTATGAGATCACAACTCCTGTGTCAATATAAAAGGGATCAGTGCCTTGATTGTCCAAATTGCGTTTCACTTGTTGAAATTGTCATACTATGACTTAGCAAAGTAAGAGACACTGCATTATAGTGTGCCACAAAGGCAAGCCAATGAATAATGCTTCTATTCCATTGATTATCGCAGAAAACTAATATGCTCTGATTGAATATGAATAATGAGGCATTTTATTTAGCAGGAAACGGTTTCGTTATGTGTTCGGACTGACTGCTCAAGTGGAGTAAGAATTTCAGAACGCAATGTCCGCAGAAAATAGTGGCGTTATGTGATTACAGAGAAAAACTGAAAGGATCAAAACACATAATTCCTCTCGAGTCCAAAATGTTGCAAGCCGAGCACAATGGCCATCTCGGCATTCAGACATGTCTTAGACGAGCGCCATATAGTATGTTCTGCTAAAATGGTAGGAATATGTTCAATTGAAGATAGAAACTGAAATTCCAAAGAAACTCTGATATCACACTATATACCAGGCCACCCATGACAAACTGTTGCTCCAAACATTTCCACATGGAATGAAATGGAATTTATGGTAACTGTTAACAACAACAGTCACACAGCAGTGTGATTCAAACTGGCCATTGGACAGGTGAAAGGGATTTACAGTAATCATAGTGTACCAAGTACACATGTGTCAGATGAAGTCTACAATTTGCCTACCAGGAAATGGCTCATTTTGAAAAATAATAAGATTTTCTTAATGTCACGGGCTCTATGTAGCCAAGGTCCAGTGGGTTAGTTGAACGAACAGTAATCATTGTGAAAGACAGTTTCGTAAAAACAAAAGGTGAATGTACATACACATGTACCTATATTTGGGTATACTGGAATATCGAAACTCCCATAACCGGCACGGAATGATTGTGCACAGTTATTGACGGGACAGCGGCTCCTATCCAGTTTACTGACCACTTGTTTTGTTTGTTTGTTTATTAGTGTTTAACGGCCTATCAACAGCTTAGGTCATGTAAGGCCAGGCAAACGGGTTCGATCCCATTTTAACCTGCTGCATTGGGGGGAAAATCCCAAATTCCGAACGGAATATTTACATCGATAACAAATATATTCAGCACTGAAATTAGAATAACCTGACCTGGTGCCAGGTCCATACCACACCAAGTCACATGGTCCCTTCCCCTAAAATAGGATTACGAATATCGTAATACTCACATAAGGGGTATAACCAGATTCAATTGTCACATACAAAATGACAAAGACGTATGTGAGAGCCAAACCAGGTATCCAGTCGGGATTCCGGTAAGGATGAACCCCGATCGTTAAATTACCCATCACATGCTCCCACCTGCCACCCACTACTGACCACTTGTGCGCAGGTATTTACATACATGTTTCGATTTGTGACAAGATCAGATGCAGTCATCAACAGAGCAAGTGATATGATAAAAGCATAGTAGTATTGAAACTAAAAGAGCTAAACATTGGCGACCAAGTTGGACTCCATAAAGACAGCAAACTGTTGAGACCAGTTGCAGTCTGCCAGCGTAATGCCAGTTCTTACAGACTGCAGATGGTGCATCATATCGCCGTAACACGCTTTTTCATGAAGCAATGGAGAATATGAGTATTTACCTTTGCAATGCAATATATAATACCATAATATACATTTTATTGGATAAAATGGATGATTTGCCATATGTACACCTTATTTTAGAGTAAAATACATGTGCTGACCAAGATATCATTTGAATAAACATAACTATAAGCCACAACAATACGTGATATGTGATACATGTACATGTAAATACGTAATACAACAACACGTAATAGATGTAAATCCTTGAAGTGGCAATGTTGTGACACACTTATTTCCAATGGCCATTTTGAAGATAATGGTGTCTGGTACAACAGTACTAGTATGCAAATCATCTCAATAGTTTGTGCTCATTGTATTATGAGTATAAGCAGGAGAAACATACAAAATATCACCACTGCATTAAACATGTATAATAAATATCAGAGTGTCAAGTTTAAATGGCGGCCATTTTAAACATAGGTTTAAAATATATGGAAATAATTATGCCAATACTTCTTATCCATAATACATAATGATAAAAACAAACACATATAACGTTGACGCTAAATATAATTTCAATGGCGGCCATTTTTAAATTCAAAATAGCGGCCATGCAGCTCTTAAAAATGGAACTAACTTCAGTTTTATTATATGCTGTATATATATATGTTTTCAAGCAGATACACACGTTCCAATGACAATATCATTTGAAAGAACATAACTACAGCCACATAAATACTAGAATGTGTAACAAATCTTTGATGTAGCGATGTACATATCACACTTAGTTCGGTGGACATTTTGAGGAAAAAGATTACTCGTAGCACAATACCAGATAGAAATAATCCCAACAGACAGTGTTCAATGAAATACGAGTATAACCAGAAGAAAAATACAAAAACTTACCACGACATTCAAAACTGTAAAATAATACTGGATTTCCAATTTTGAAATGGCGGCCATTTTGAAAACCAAAATGGCTGGTATCTCAAAATGTATTGAACTCATTCTGCCAATATTTCTTGTCCATAATAATTTGTTTTCCGTGCAAAAACACCACAAATAATGACCTCGAAATATATATTTCAATGGCGGCAATTTTGAATTTCAAGATGGCGGCCATATGGCATAGAGACAAAATGGAACCAACCCCAGTTTTGTTGTATGTGGTCTATAGATGAAAAAAAATCATTGGTGCAAACAATGTAGCAAAAAAAAATCACAAAATATAACCTAACGACATAACAATATACACTAATATAATTATTAGTAGCGAACTCTTCTAAGTATAAACTGAAGAAACAAATGTGTGATTGCGTTTTGATTTTACCATTCACCATTTCTGCCAAAATTACCCATGAAGACTATTAGTATTATTAATTTCTTATTAATATTATTCATAGAGTAAAACATAACACAAGAAATAAACAGTAGTCCCAATCTCTCTACATGTACCTAGATATGGAAGTTATTTGGGACACTTTTTGTCGCGCCCGCTTGCGGAAAGCGCGATATAGTCGGAACTTTGGCGTACGTACGTACGTGTGTCTAGTTACCCTTATCGGGTACATATAAGCTAAATAAATATTTACATTGTAGCATTTGAGAAAGCTCATAATTGAAAATATGGATGATGCCATGTAAGTATATGCGATTCAAGCCAATCCGACATATAGTAACAGAGATACTAGGTAGCAAAAAACAACAACTTTAACACACATCTCAGACAGCCCAACAGATGGACAGATGGACAAGGTGGCGACATAAAAATGGATGTAATAGCACAAGGTGCTTGGACAGACAGACAGACAGTGCCATATGTCCAGATTGTATTCATACGCTTGTATAAACATGTATGAGTATATCACAGGTGAAAGGCTCGGACCTATGACCCAAAAAATGGATATTAAAAAAGATCACATTACCCCATCCACCTTCTTTCGGACAGTAATATATGAGACACGTCATGTGTTTTTGTACCTTCGGACATCTGCATAATTTCACTATATACATGATATACATTTACAAAATGTTCAATATTTACCATAAATTGCGTCAACAGTTGATAAAATTTCAGAGTACATGTGGAATAATATTGTTAAACCTTTGACTTTATTTATGAAAAATATTGTAAGTTTTGTAAACGTATTTAATGAAATTACGCAGATGTCCCAAGGTATAAAATCACATGGTGTGTCCATATATGTTCGTCATTCCTTCCGAGAGTATCTTCCTGAGACACACACAAGGACAAGTATCTACAATAATAGCAAATGTCAGTAGTACACTTCGGGCCTGTTGTGTATCTTACATGTTAAATATATGCCACTGAACAACAGTGTAAACCCTGATCAGACTATTAACCCTTACAAGGCGGGAACAATGTCTGCTGTTGTGCCATATTTTCTCTTTTTTTCTGAAAAAACAACATGGTTTGATAGCACTTCAGAACCATTTATAATGGAAATGATTTTGAATTGCTGCCACACCATATTTTTGTTGAGAAAAATGGAAATTAAAAAATAAACAGCTGACAACACAATTTCATTCAGCAGTGTAAGGATCATTGTAAGATGCACACACTGATCTGTGTGTACATTGAACTGATAAAAATGTCGTTAGGGCGTGTGACCAGTGTAGACCCTGATCATTTATTGTATTCATGCAATTAAGGGACTGATCAAACCTAGCTATTCAGCAACATGAATAACACAACCTTAACTGAATGGCTTTGATCGGACTGCGCAGCTGCTCAAGTTGATCTGGGCCCAGGGCCTATGCTGGTCACACACGTCGGAACGCCCACTTTATCAGCTGGCAGCCCATATACGTAATAGTATTAGTTCACATATTGAATTTTACCCAGCCCAGTCGCGAAGCTCTGCCGCTAAACATGATTTCGAATCGCTATACTAGTATGTGATTGACGGTGCGACACGAAGTGAGCGCGGGTGTGGGCGTTAATATGATTTGCGTCTCGTGAACTGATGAAAACAAAGCGTAAAATCAGTTCTAAATACTGAATACTTAATGATTAATTCAATAGATATTGGCGAAAGCGTTGCAATATGCGATTAATTGAGTTTTTGTTTGTTGGGGTTTAACGGCTTATCAACAGATAAGGTCATTTAAGGCCGGGTCAATGGGTTTAGTACTAAATCCCATATATTACCGGTACAAGTACATGTACATTTTCAAGTACATGTACAAATGAGGGGAAAATCTCAAAATCAGAACTGAATATTTACAATAACAAAACTATATATTCAGCCCTGAAACCAGAATAATCCTGATCTGATGTCAGGCTCTCGCCACACCAGAATCACTTGGCCCCTCCCAAAAGCAATAGGGTCAGCAATAATCTTACTACTTTTATAATGGGCAATAACCCAATTCAACTCCCAGGTAACAAAAGAGCCAATGATAAAAACGTACCGGAGGGCCAAACCAGGCAAATAGTGATTCCTATAAGGAGGAACCCCTACCGTTAATTTACGCCGTCTCATTCGCCCGACCACCACCCACTCGCGATTAATTGAGACAAAATGCTGTTCTTTCATTGGTCAAGAATCTAGGGTAAAAAATAAAGCATATACATTATCATTCATTCAACATGTATTACTAATATACAAATAACATATAATAAACGGCAACATTGTGTAAAAATGTGTTCTTAAATTGAAGGGGTCAGTGGACGAAGGGGGCTAAGTCCTATATGGACTTAGCCCCCTTCTTCTACTGACACCTTCAATTGATAATACATGTGCCAGAAAAAATCGCATGATGATCATGTTTCTAATATACTAGAGACGACAATGACATGTGATTTATCAGTCACCTATGATTAAAGGTACATGCCCACTCAGTATGCACAAACTGTTCTTTATATGAATTAAATAAGTGTATAATTTTGTCACTATTCCACCAGTTCTAAATATTTACGAGTGTCAGCTATACAGATATAATCATTTAGTAATATTTATTTTACTGATAGTGACGCGCGGTGGTATCAGGCTATTTTCATATGCAAATGAGGCATTATATTTATATTTTTTATACTAATTAAATGCGTCACATGAAAAAATAATATTTTCGACAGATTATAAAGTATGATTTAAATTAATATTGCACATCAAAAAATAAATACAGATAATAAATAGTAATCATGGTAATGTCCATTAACATTTTAAGGAAACACGGTTATCGCCCCTGATATCAGTGTGGAAATTTACGTCTGATATAAAATGTATAATAATGCCAATCAATACGTGGGGTCATGGTGAATGAATGTTTATTTTGCAAGAAAATGTCATATCTACAGACTATACAAAAATACTATATTTTTACCCTATAGTATAACCTACTGAGTGGACATGTACCTTTAATAATACATGCAATTACAGAGATACATGTATATATGTTTCTAGATATATAAAATAGAAAACTGAAGCAAAGTACTCTGGGACATAAACATATGATCTACATCGTCCAATTCGAAGCTTATAAAGTTAACCCTTTCACCCCCAAGTAACTGGATTGATTTTGATAATTACTTAATTTCTCAACCAATCCAATCGTCACACAATGATTTCAGACTAGTCCATTTACGAAAATGTGGCGTTTTGGTTCTTACAATATGAAAATTACTTTCAAAAGGTGCAGATCCTGATGAGACGGCTCGTCACGATGTACACTGCTTGCCAATACACTATAAAGGCCTGTGGTGTTTAAAGGGTTAATATTTGCACATTTTACTACAAAAAAACAACATGAATATGTAAATATGTAATGAGTATTCATAATACAACACTAGTCACAAAATAATCTCAAAATTTCTCAAAGTTCAGACTGTAAAAATATATATGGTATAGTACAACTTTTCCAGAGAGTATAATAATTATTGCAGAAAAATCTGGAACATTGGCAGGTCGCTTTGATAGCAGAACCAAGTCCCAATATGGGCGTCAGGGAGCATTCTCCCAGCTTAGCTTTGCTTAGCTTAATACTTTTTTTACCATTTTTTTCTACATAGACCGAAACCTTGTGCGGGACCAGATTTAAATAAGCTTGCTTTCAATCCAATCCCATTTGTATACTACTGTATCTTAGTAACAAAGTTAATCAAATTGTAAACAATATGTAAATAAAATAAAATTATGTTGAATCTAAAACCTTTTGAATGTTGAAGGTCAGACAGACAGGTCATTATGACTGCACTATATGCATGAACACAGGCGTTTGTAGTGCATCACATTAACATAGCGTAGAGAATAACACGGGAAATATGGAGCTTATGGCCTGTGCGACCAGTGTAGACCCAGATCAGCCTGCACATACGCGCAGTCTGATCAGGGTCTGAACGGGTCGCCGTTGACTTGGCGAATCACCCAACACGCTTGCGACAAGACAGCATAGTTTCTTATCAAGTTGCATGAGTGTGATAGCAAATCAAACACTTGGCTGGTCACAAATGCCATAAGATCATGTCTCCAGCCACAAGCACATTTCTAATAAGTGAAAATCCTGATCATTTTCAAGTGCGATAGCTGATCAGGATTTACACTGGGACAATATGCACATAGCCACATTTTCTCATGTAAGTCACATAATTGGGTCACAAGGTAACAACATTTGGCTTATTGCTTTCGTGATCAGTGTAGACGCAGCCGTTCATGCACATCCGCTTAGTCTGATCAGGATCTACAAGGTCATAGGAACATGTAATATTCGTCCAGAAAACAAGGTATATCGATATCTGGCAGATTGAGCATTCTGGCTGATCAGGATCTACACTGGTTAGTAAAGAGAAATAAGCCTGATTTTGTCCAGAGAGTGGTCAGATTATTACACCCCCCCCCCCACCCCCAATCCTTCTAAAATAATCACTGTGGTGAAATGGCCGACCCAGTACCAGTAATCATTGTGGTGCAACGGCCAAAACTTCCCCAGTGAGCACTGTGGTGAAAATTCCGACACCTCACCACTAATCATTGAACAGATGGTCAGTATGTTGGTGTCAAATGGGTATTTTTGGTAGATTTGGGTGGATTTCGTTGATTTTGGGTAATTTACATAGTTTTGTGCAACTACTAATGCTCAATCATTCAACACGACATAAATCGTAAATTATCTACACGTTCAGAGTTCAGAACTTTTGGACACCTTTTATACTGTCAAAATACTCAAGGAATGAAAGCGTTTTCAATATTTGGCCAATAAAATTTCCAACATGTGTTGCTTTCAGACCGATTATATCATCAATTTTCAACCACAAATTCGGGTTCTATCGATTCACGAGACATATACCGATAGAATATGTGAACTGCATTTATCTGTTCCTAAATTTAAGACATTCAAATCCATACAATTGCGAGATGTTCTGTCACGCCATTTGATTGGATAGCTATTTCTCACGTGTCAAAATCCACTACGACATGTGTGTCAGCCAATGAACGTCGCGCTGTAAAGTTGTAAAAACAGTGTGTAACCAAATGTTACCGCTTTGAGAGCTCGACCATCTATCCAGAATAGTTGACGTTTTTCAGACGATGTATAAATGTTTGACTTACATTGGCAGTTCAGGTCAATTACATTAATCTAAACAAACAATTTGGGACTGGTTTTATTGTTATCAGTTAACAAATAATGGTGTTATTGGCTAAACACGTGCGGGGATAGAATCTCCGTTTCACACCTGTAATTCGCGGGAGGTGACGTAAATTGTATGTTGGTAACAATGCAAGCAAACCACCAGATATACCGAAATAACCCATAGCACACCGAAATAGGAACCGTTCTTCAAGAACATGTGATCACTGTGGTGAAATGGCAAACTCTTCCCCAGTAATCACTGTGGTGAAATGGCAAACTCTTCCCCAGTAATCACTGTGGTGAAACGGCCGGCCCTTTCCCAGTAATCACTGCAGTGAAACGGCCAGCCTTTCCCCAGTAATCATTGTGGTGAAATGACCGGCCCTTCCCTAGTAATCACTGTGGTGAAATGGCCGTTTCTTCCCCCACCGGCCCATTCCCAGTAATCACTGTGGTGAAACGACCGACCCCTCACCAGTAATCCCCTCGTCGTTGCTGTGGCCGCGTCCTTCCGTACTGACCGTACTGATCCCATTGGGGTAGCTGACGAGCCGGCCGGCTTGCGGAATGTCCCGGCCCAGAATGCATCCCCGCGTACGGACTATATCCATATTGCGAGATCATGTTCTCTAAGCTCCAGTGTCTAGATTGAGGCCCCTGGTAGTTCACATAATTTGGATACTGATACTGATATACCCGAGACCTATCTTTATGAAAATTCTTTTTGGACTGTGCAGCGTCCTTCACCTTTCCGAAGGTCGTTTTACTTGCCGGGTGTGTAGGCTCGACCTTCTGAAATTATAAGCAAATGGTGAAATTTGCCATCACTGTTGATCAAGATGAGACGACCCATGAGCCGTCTCATCAGTGTCTACAGTATTTGTCAATTGGTTTCAGATTTTTGTAAAGAAAATATCCGTTATCACTTAATAGAATAGTCAAAAATTAGCACAGAAGCATCTATTCAGGGGTGAACGGGTTAATTAAAAATGTATTCATTTTGAAACAATTACAAACAAGTGCAATACCAATTAAATAAATGGGATCCGTCGCGAGAAAATGGACGTTGTGAGTAGCATGCATAATTAAGATATTAGCATGATAAAGATCTCCATTCGACGCCGATTTCAAAACCATATACATGTACTTAATTCCTGCATGTCGGACCAGGCTACTTTTATGTAAACTCAAAGTGCATGTCAGTTGCTAAAAATGTTAATAATTTGCATGAGGTTACATACTGATGTCATTTTGACATCGGCATATTTTCGGCAATGCATAGTAAATATATAGGAACATAACACAACAGCAACATATTGAGTACGGGGGAAATGTCACTGATTTATCTATTGGATGACTGCATTTTATCGTTTTACTACATGTCTAAACAAGTATAATACACTGTCCTATCAACATGCCGATCGCCTGTGAACGGTGCCCTACATTTTGCTACATATCTAAGCAACTACTAGGTCTATGTTGAATGTGACAAAGCACAGTTATCTCCGCCAATGACATGATCCTCATGGCTGTACTAATGTCAGATGTGTTTCACGAAAACATAAATTTACGCCAGAGTTTCTCAATTATGTCATAACTTCTATATCTCTTGAAGGATGACTTAAATATTTCAACACAGAATACATGTGGACAAATGTCACACATCCATGCTGCCCTTACTATGACCTTGACCTATTGACCTTCACAACTTTGAAAATTTTCGCACATTAAGAAGTTCGTCAGAGTTTCTCATTCGTGTCATACTTCTATACCTCTTTAATGATTACTTACATATTTCAAGACATCATATTTGTGGACAAATGCCACATATCCATATGCTGCCCTTAATATGAACTTGACCTTTTGACCTTCAAAACTTTGAACTTTTTCACACATTAAGCCCTTGACCTTCGCAACTCTGCTTATACATATTTATCACTTTTGGTTAAGTTACTTTGCCACAGTTTCTCCAATCTGCCACTTGGGGGCATTCGTGTGCTGGCATTCGTGAGCCCTCCACTACTGAGCTACATCTCATCATAATTGTTTGAGTACTTTCAGTAGTTGCTGAGCAACTTAGCAATATGTAGGTCGAGACGGGCCTACAGTAGCGCCTTTCTGCTCCTTACCTATTTGTATATACTAATATCGTATACATATCGTAATCGTATTGTATTTGTATATTTAATGAGCATATCGTATGATCATATAATATTGGTATGTTTGTACCGTATCATCGTATAGTACAACCGTATCATCGTATAGTACAAACGTACTATACGACTATTATACAAACATACGATATCCGTTCGTATATACGATATATAACTGTGACTATCATTTTCAACATTAATATGTGTTTTGATCCGTTTAATACGGTGTTCCATTTAAGCCATTGTACTATGACTATCGGGTCGATACTATGATAAGACGCTGCTACGATGACGATATATAGTACGACAGTATGATGCTACGATGACGATAGTACGATATCATGATGCTACCATAACGATAGTACGTAACTACGATGACGAACGTACGATGCTACTATGACGAAAGTACGATATTATATCGTAGCATCATTGTAGTATCGTACTATCGTCATCGCAGCATCGTACTATCGTCATTGTACCGTCGTGATACCATATTATCGTCATCATAGCATCGTAATATGGTCATCGTAGTATCGTAATATCGTAATTGTACTATCGTCATCATGCATCGTACTATCAGCGTCGTACCTTCGTCATCGTAGCATCGTACTATCGTCTTCGTAGCATCGTGCTATCGCTATCGTGCTATTGTCTTCCGGATAAACATGCGCATGCGCATGCGCATGCGCATGCGCATGCGCATTGTTTGTCAACAAGCAAACTATTCGCGAATGGTCTCGTTCACGCAGTCATCCATTGGTTTGATGCAAATGAGCATGTCCATCTGGAAGGCGATAACATGATGCTACGATGACGTTAGTACGATGCTACGATGACGACAGTACGATGCTACGATGACGAAAGTACGATACAAGGTTTACAATACTACGATATAATATCGTAATATCGTCATCGTAGCATATTCGCATCGTACTATCGTCACCGTACCATTGTATTATTGCCATCGTAGTATCATCATCGTTGCATCGTGATATCGTACTATCGGCCATCGTGCTATCGTACTATCAACCCGATATAGATATTACAATGGCCTAAACAGAACACCGTAGTTTAACCATATCATTCAGCAACCATATTTCCACAACAACATATGTGTTGTAAGATAGTCAGTGCAAACTACTGGTGTAAACTGATATCAGTATATCAGTGACCTTTTCCCGCGTAAGGTGACTTGTGTCTCATATGGTATCTCCTAAAATGCATGCGTTTATCACATTTGAATATCGTCGTTGGATGGCGTAAACAACAAGTTGAGGAAATTCCATGCCGAATTCCGCCATCTCTTGGAAAACCCGCTAGCAGTGACGTAACTCCTGTCAGCAATTCAGTATTACAGTGAAGTAGAGTGGGGTGGACATTTTGGTTAACCTTGCAGTATGGTAATACTAACGTTTTTTGATTGATATTGATAGATTGGAGTGTTAGTAATTCGAAACTGAATGCTGACAGTGTGTCAATCATCATTAAGCTTTCGATCAGCTAACACAATCAATCAAAAAACGTCAGTAGTACCCAACTATAAGATTCACCCCCAATTCGACTTGATTATTACAACTGGCTAATATAATGCTTTGCTACAGATACGACACAAAGACAAGCCCGCGTGAAACTCTTCAAATACTTGATTACAAGATAGTTTCAGCGTTAAACACTTCTATATAAACATCATAAACACTGTAATACTTTAACACATGATATACGTGCTTGATAAGTAAAAATGACCGAATTTAACAATGTCAGAACTGAATGTTATCGATGGCGTAGTTTCCAGTCAAACAAGATTTTTCACGTGAATAGTCAGTCATGGCGGCATCCGTGGGAACTGTGAATGCTATTTAGCAAAACTAGCAACTAGCAAAATAATATTTTTTCTTTTCATTTTCTTTTACTTTCTCAGATCACTCAAAGGGTAAATATAGAATAGAATAATCGTTTATTGCTTAAGCCATGCTGGCTCTTGAGCACAATAGTAATTAACAAACATACAGGCAACAATGCAAGCAAGATGACAGACAGTGGACATGAAAAGTATTGTATGTGTACACTAAATGGAAGTTTTGTAAATACAAAGTTGCAATGAGAGAGAGAGAGAGAGAGAGAGAGTAATTTATGTGGAAAATTCAGAATACATTTGAAAGGGTACGTTGAAATGTTGTCAATCAACACAGTATCATTTTATACAGAACATTTATATATTTACGATCTGTCACCCCAGTTAACTTAAACCAATACTTAATAATATTATATAAGCTGTGTGTCTTTATAGATGTCCGTCCTAGCTCTCCATATATAAAATAATTTTGGGTTGATAGTTTGACACCTAATAATCGTTTACAAAACTGTAAGTGTATTCGTTCAATCTGGTTTGCTTGGCTAAATCCCCAAATTTCCCCTCCGTAATTTAGAATAGGTAACACGAGCTTATCAAATAAATCAAACACACACTTTGGTTTGAGGTCCGTGAACTGATACAAATACTTGTTTAATTTGAACATAGCCTTTCGCGCTTGCCCAGCTAATGTAGTTTGAGCGTTCACAAAAGACCCGCCTGTAGCAAATACAATTCCAAGATAAGAAAACTTGGATACAATTTCTATTTCAGAGTTATTGTAATAAAAATGTGTATTTAAAGGTAGTCTACCACCCTTACGGAAAATCATAATTTTGGTTTTATCAGTATCAACAGTTAATTTCCATCTGTGACAATACTCATAAAGAATATTTAGACCATTTTGAAAACCCTCCGACGATTCAGAAAATATGATTATGTCATCAGCATATAACAATAGGAATAATTTTGCCATTCCTATATCTACACCGTCTACACCTTTTTAATACAATTCATCTTCAAGATCGTTAATATACATAGCAAATAAAAATGGTGATAAACACTCACCCTGACGTACCCCAAGACAACATGAAAATTCATCACTTAACTGATTATTATATTTCACTCTCGTCTTAACATTGTTATATATTGACTTAATAACATTGAACATTTTGCCTCTAATACCTAAATGTAAAAGCTTGTACCACAAATTGTCTCTAACAACATAATCAAAGGCCTTCGTAAAATCTACGAATGCACAGAATAATTTTGAGCCATTATTAATATTTTTTTCGAAAACCTGCCTGTGCCTCGACGTATACATAATATTTGTCGGCCCATTCTGTCAGTCTATTATTTCAAAATCGTATAAAGAGCTTACCGACTGTACTTAATAATGTTATTCCTCTGTAATTATTTGTATTGTTTATGCTACCTTTCTTATGGAGAGGAATTATATGTCCATCTGACCATGTGTCTGGGAAATAACCGTTATTAAATGCTACGTTAAAAAGCTTTTGAAATAAAGGCAGAAGTATATCTTTGCCATGAATAAAAAATTAATTTAACACTAAGTCCGGTCCTGCATTTTTATTAGTTTGGAGCTGGCAAATTCCCTTATCAATCTCACTCTGCGATATTTCAACATTTAGCTCATCGAACAAAATTTATATTTCGGACTGAAGGAATCTATCATTAAATTGTAATATATCTTCATCTGCTTGGAAAAAAATGATCTTCCGGATTATTTATAGCTTTAAAATACTGTACAAATGAATCTGTAGTTAACTTGCTATTATTTGTGTTTATACCACTTGCTTTCTTCAACAGATTCCAATATTCTTTTGCATTTCTGACTCTTGCATTTAGCAGGTTATCTGTTTGCTGTTTTGCCTGCTGATATCGAGACTCACGGAGTGATTTCTTAAACCTAGATCTTGCCAGAACCATATTTTGCCTATTCTGATCAGTTTTATCTAATCGATATATGTTTAATTTATCATAGAATATTTCTTTAAGATATTTACACCTATCATTATAATTGGAATTTGTATTTACAGACGCGACATTTCCCTTATGATGACGTACATTCACCTTCATAGTAGGTGTACATACAAAATTAAAAATATCATTTAAACCAGAAACCGCAGAATTTATTGTGTCATTGGTGGGCGTATTGTTTAAATCATCTATCAATTTCTCCAACTTTGATGTAGTAATTGTTGATCTCATATTATCTTTATACTCCTCCATGTACTCTATGTTCCATTTATATTTGTATTGTACATATTGCAGATCATTGAAAACACGTTGTTCATTTTGATTGTCAGCATTAGATGCCGATATCAATGAAAAAGTAACAATACAATGATCAGATAGTACATTCGGATCATCAACACTAAAGGAAGAAAAATAATGTAGGAGATCAGCAACTAAATCTACCATGCTGCTTCATCTGCCACCCACAAACATGCATTTTCCCAACAGTGTGTCCTCACCTACACGACCGTTTACAATGCGGAAGCCGGTTTCTTTGCATAGATCTATTAATAGTCGGCCATTTGCATTTACATAATTATCCTGTGTAGAACGGGAAATTTCGGTGTCATTTACATAATCGTCGGGCAATGTAGGTATGTGTGTGGCAGAATCGTCAGCAACGTAATCCGGAAGTGTACCACACCTGGAGATTAGATCTCCCAATATCATGAAATTGCATTCATTATTTGTGGATTGTTGTATATGTAATATATCGTCAGAAATAACAGTATATGCATGCGTCTCTGCATATGCTTGTCTTCCGCTATTTTCATGAATAATATACGCAAGACAAACAAATAAATTATGTTCAAATCCAAAATTGTCTCCCTTGAATTTAAGCCACAAGTGAGAGTCGTCCTCACTTTTAACAAACATGTCGTCTGCAATCAAACAACTTTTTACATATATAACAATACCACCAGAGTCACGTTTTGCATAAGGGTTTTTGTCTAATCTATGGACAGCAAAATGTTCAAATCCGTTTACATGTAAATTTGAATATTCATTTGTCCATGTTTCAGTGAATAGCACCACATCGTGAGTGTTAAATAATGTTATAATTTCTGCTGACTGCAGCTTATTTACATATTTTGTAACCAAACCCTGTACATTCAATAAGGCAAATTTGATATGCACCCTTTCTCCTCGCCCCTATTGTGTATCTCCACTGTCACGAGACTGGTCACGTGGACTACCTTGGCGCCTATTTCGTGGCCCAGTATTGGCCGGACTGCGCTCACGTGCTCTATTGTTCTTCACTGACCCCGTGTTTCGTGACCGACCCGTGGTTTACGGCATTGTTTACATCTGTATGACTGTGCGTATTCGGTGCGTGCGAATATTGTGGAATGTTGTTTTGATTATCACGCACAGAAGAGTTTGATGTGGGTGTAGGAGGTTGGTGTGGGCGTGTTGGCTGCAATATAGATCGGGAATTAGACTTGCGGTAACTATCAGCTGAACGATTCTGATTCACTACGTCTACATAAGACCGGTTATCCATTAAATTTGCACCGTTTTGTATATTTCTGGTCGTAATGTTTGATTGTACAGGCATCATTGGCAACTGGGAGCCTGTGTGGACCGATGGGCGCGTCGATCGACTCGCCGTTTGAGTTGGGACAGTCTGTCCGGCTGATTCTGGCTGGCGTTTTCTGCTCACTATCTGTTGCCCGACTGATCCGGACAGTGGATACGGCAGGTCGCTCTGTGGGTCTGTCGAACGGGATGGCGGGGGAACCGACGCACATGTAGCGCCAAGTTGTGGCAATTGTCCCATATCGCGGCCTGTGGCGTTATCGTCTATGGTAGATGTGGAGTACATGTGTCTATCCCTCGTTTCCAGCGACTCCGCGTCGGTTTTATGGCACAGGTATACTCTGTTTAATTTCATTATGTCATACCAGTCTGGGAACATGTCATCCATTGTCTGGCCATTGACAACAAGACGTGCTGGATACTTGGTCACGGGTTTCTTTCTTTCATCACGGGCAGATTTGAACTGGGGATAAAGACGTTTTCTCCCATCCGCAATCTCTTTGGGGAAGTCTCTCATAATATACTCAACAAAACTAGAAACGTCCCTGTTTTATAGCCGGTGTAGCTCTGTCTATGTATGTACCACATGTTCAAAGTACATGTATTTTAAACCGTGGCGATGTTCAGAATACGATCGTGTAGAGTTTAGCCGATACACACGGTTTACATAGCGGCCAGTGACCGGAACGTTGATTTCCACTTTTTGCACGTGCACGCTATATTTGTCATCGATAAGATGATTCAGTTCATGTCGTACCATTCATGCGATAGGGGCTATTCGGAAAATTAAAAAACTTTTTTAATTTTTCACTGTTTTCGATATGCCACGGCTTTCCGAAAACGAGCGAAATCAGGCAATTGGGATGCTTGCGGGTGGGATGGCCGCCAGGGCGGTCGCGCCTCGGTTTGGTTGCTGTCGGAAGACGATTGATCGTCTTGCAGCCCGGTACCAGCAGACTGGGGCTGTTCACGACCGGCAGCGACCTGGTAGGCCTCGTGTAACGACGGCTAGAGCCGATCGTTACATTACGTTGACGCACTTACTTCAACGTCGATTGGCAGCCACAGTCACTGCTAGGCGATACGGTGTCTCAGGGCAGACCATTCGCAACCGGTTACGTCGTAACGCCCAACCAATCGGGCACGCCGCCCGTACACTGGTCAGATAATGACCCAACGTCACCGTGCTGCCAGACTGTTATGGGCGCGACGTCATCTGAACTGGAGAAGGGCTGACTGGAACCGAGTTTTGTTCACCGATGAATCTCGGTTCACAGTTAGTCATGCTGACGGAAGATTACGGGCATACAGGCGTAAAAATGAAAGTTTCACCGATTGTTGCATTGTTGAGAAGAACAGGTTTGGGGGAGGGAGCGTAATGGTCTGGGGTGGGATCATGGGAAACCGGAAGACAGATTTGGTTGTTGTACAGGGCAACATCAATGCACAACGTTATGTTGCAGATGTGCTAAATGCACATGTCTTACCATTTATCCGTCAGCATGGTCCTGGTGTGACATTGATGCACGACAATGCCCGCCCTCACGTAGCCAGGGTCACCACTCAATACTTACAGCAAAACAACGTCGACGTCATGCCATGGCCCGCGGTCTCCCCAGATCTCAATCCCATTGAGCACATATGGGATGAGCTGGGCCGCAAAGCACGAGCTAACCATCAGATTGACAATGTTCGCGATCTTACACGGGCGTTACAACGGGAATGGAGGAATTTGCCCAACGCACTGGTATTGCGTTACGTCATGTCGATGCGGCATAGGATCATTGCATGCATTCATGCAAATGGTGGCCACACTCGGTACTAACGAGATTTACTGAATTTGCCACATTACTTATTGAAATTCCATCTCTAAACATTAAGTAACACATTTCTGAGTTTTTGTGATTTTTGATTTTGACCCCTACCGCCCTTGGCCGGTTACCTCTCGAATATTTAACAAGATATCCAAATGCAATTTATTGGCTTTGATACAGAAATGAATGAACTTGTTTTTCCATTTTGATTTTTAAAAGTAACCCTTTTGGTTTTTGATGAATCTTTCCTTAAACATGGAGGGACGTTTCTAGTTTTGCTCAGTATAGTATATGACGTATGCCTGAGTCTATATGCATTGTAAAATATATCCTCAGTGTCCGAGAAATCACGAAATGCCACGATAATAGGGCGCGTGTATTGTCCTCGAACATAATAGCCACGCTGACCTAAACGGTGAGGTCGCTCAATGGACAGATTATAAACGTTCTCATAACCCATTTCGTTCTCCAAAAAGTTTTGAATTATATCTATGCACTGCTGAGGTCCCCCGCGTACATGTTGATTTTCATTTGGGTTTTCAGCTATACCTTTGAATATTAAATTGTTTCTACGTCCTCTGGCTTCATTATTAATACTTTTGTAAGCCAGCAGTCGTAACAATTTGGAGTGAGCGTCCATGCCTGTGCCTAGCCTATCTACACGTACATTCATTGACCTCACAGTTGTACCGAAACTGTCAAATCCCCGACACATGTTATCTTGTACCGTTTCCATATTTGTGAGTTTAACACGTATGTGAGACAGTTTTTCATCAGTAGACATGTTTTCAAAAATATGGGATTTTGTACCACGTCCATATTGTTGATTTGGCGTTGATTGCATAATAGGAACCATACCGGCTAACACGTCTTGACCATTCCGCGCAAGTGGTTGAAAACGGTTAAATGTACTCACGTCACTCACAGATCCTCCGTTTCGGTCGTATGAAGCCATTATTCCATTAAATATCACAAATACACAACACAAACACACAAAACACACGCATCCATATTACTAATTGTATATGCAGTCACCAGACAAGGTGTGGTTGTTAGATATTTCCATAAACTCCATATAAAACAATTATTTTCACAGAGAAAATTTTGCGTGATACCACTGTCCGCCATCTTGAAACGTCATAACCTCGTTCCCTCGAGATAGGTAGCCAATGAAAATGAAGCATAATTACCTCAATATTAGTCCGACAGCCGGGAGCTTAACCTTGTTTTGATTAACATAGTTTTTATTGGCGATTTTGCTTGTCCATGCCATCCACATAAAGAATCCGGCTGATGACACTCTGTCATCCTTGGGATTTTTGAGAAATATGCATAAATTAAAAATGGCCGCCAAACAGTAATAGTATGCCGTGTGAGGTATTGAAGTAATTTAAGAGCGTAAAGTGGATTTACTCAGATAACCGGTCAACATTTTTAATATTCAATTCAATTCACGGTGGCATGTAAAAAATCCAAAATGGCAGCCAAATGTGACATATTTTACATATAACTACTCTCAAACTCCCTATCAAAGTAA
The DNA here is from genome assembly GCA_029237695.1 of Conchocele bisecta. Classification (NCBI taxonomy): domain Eukaryota; kingdom Metazoa; phylum Mollusca; class Bivalvia; order Lucinida; family Thyasiridae; genus Conchocele; species Conchocele bisecta. Next base: position 160,612,309 of record CM055265.1, on the reverse strand, counting down.
ACATGATACTGATATTGAATAAAATATTGACACAATAAAAGCTTTCAGTACATACGATATGTTCGTAGACAAGTTGTTTAACAGGGGAAGTTCAAGATGGCCGCCACATATAAATATAGTATCATATAACAATAATGTAAACGACTGATAATTAAGTACGTAACTGAATATTAGCGCCATATCGTAGTAAATTGGCATAGATGTACTGAATTTATGCATACAATGAACGTTTTCAGTAACTTAGGAATATAGTTAAATAACTGTGCCAATAGCAGAAGTCAAAAATGGCCGCCAAATATTAACAGAAAAATCACGTTGCCTTATAATGCGCGAATTGCATAATAAATACTGGGGCTATTGATTAATTTAAGCATATTAGTATACATATATCAGGTTTATGTACACATTGAACGTTTTATGTAACTTTCAAATGCAATATTAGACAATTGTGTGTATAGAAGAAGCCTTAGATGGCCGCCAGAAGGTCGCCATACTAGTGGGTACCTGGGACCTTCCTCTAGGGGGCTAGCCGCCATACCCTTTTAAATCGGCCCAACCTCGATTTTCTGATTTCGTGAAATATGCTATGATATCAACCGGCCACCATACTCGCAGAGTTACTTCAGGCCCTTAGCCGGCTGTGCCGTCGAACACTTGGGCCTATGCCATACCGCCCTATACCAGTCGCTACCCGGCACCTTCCTCTGTGGGCCAGCGGCTACGCCCTTTACAATTGCCCCTCCCGTGGTGGTTTACGAGAAAATGCCATGACTTAAACTGACCACCACACCCACAAAGTTACTTCAGGCCCTTAGCCGACGTTTACACCGGACACCGGGGCCTATTTCCTACGTCACCATACTGGTGGGTACAAGGCACCTTCGTCTGGAGGGCTAGCCGCCATACCCTTTTGATTTGCCCCTCAAATGATGGCGTTCGTGAAAAATGCCATGACTTCAACTGACCACCATACGTGCAAAGTTACTTCAGGTGATTAGCCGACGGTGCAGACAGACAGTGGGGCCTATGCCCTACGTCACCATACTGGTGGGTATAGGGCACCTTCATCTGGGGGGGGGATACCCGCCATATCCTTTTGAATAGGCCCAACCACGATTTTCAGATTTCGTCAAGTCTGCTATGACATCAACGGGCCACCATACCCGCAACGCTACGTCAGGCCCTTAACCGACGGTTCCGTCGGACACTGGGGCCTTTTTCATACCACCCTATGCCAGTCGCTGGGGGCTAGCAGCAACGCCCTTTCAACTGCCCCTACCGTGGTGGTTTTCGCGAAAATGCGATGACCACCATGCCCGCAAAGTTACTTCAGGCCCGTAGCCGATGGTGCCGCCGGACATCGGGGCATATGCCATACGTAACCATACTAGTGGGTACCCGGCATCTTCGTCTAGAGGACTAGCCGCCTTAACCTTTGGATTTGCCCATCCCATGATGGTTTTCGCGAAAAAATGCCATGACTTCAAGTGACCACCATACCCGCAATGTTACTTCAGGCGCTTAGCCGACGGTGCCGCCGGACACCGGGGCCTATGCCCTACGTCGCCATACTAGTGGGTACCCGGCACCTTCCTCTGGGGGGCTAGCCACCATACCCTTTTGAATCGGCCCAACCTCGATTTTCTGATTTCGTGAAATATGCTGATATCAACCGGCCACCATACTCGCAAAGTTACGTCAGACCCTTAGCCGACGGTGCCGTCGGACACTGGGGCCTCTTTCCTACCGCTCTATACCAGCCGCTGCCCGGCACCTTCCTCTGGTGGCTAGCGGTCGCGCCCTTTTCACTTGCCCCTCCCGTGTTTGTTTTCGAGAAAATGTCATAACTTCAACTGGCCGCCATACCCGCAAAGTTACTCCAGGTAACCGACCGACATAGCCGACGGTGCCGCCGGACATCGGAGCCTATGCTCTACGTCGCCATACAAGTGAGTACCCGGCACCTTCGTCTGTGGGGTTAGCCGCCATACCCTTTTGATTTGCCCCTCCCATGATGGCGTTCGCGAAAAATGCCATGACTTCAATTGACCACCACACCCGCAAAGTTACTTCAGGCGCTTAGCCGACGGTGCCGCCGGACACCGGAGCCGTCGGAAACTGGAGGCTCTGTCATGCCGCCATATACCAGTCGCTGCCCGGTACCTTCTTCTGGGGGCTAGCGGTTATGCTCTTTACAATTGTCCGTCCCTTGTCGGTTTTCGTGACTTCAACTGGCCACCATACCCGCAAAGTTTCTTCTGGCGCTCAGCCGACGGTGCCGACGGACACTGGGGTCTATGTCCTACGTCGCCATACTAGTGGATACTGGGCACATTCGTCTTGTGGGTGGGGGCTAGCCGCCATACCCTTTTGATGGTGGTCGTGAGAAATACATATTCCGATACCCTTTTGCAGTGTCCCTTTCTCCGCTTTGCATTTTCCGGAAGTACTATTTAGCTTTTATAAACATTATTTTCTATGGAATATGATATGCGTTGCTGTTTGCGATAACGTCCGGTAGCATATTTCCCTGAGATATACTCGTCTGATGTAGGGGTAAATTATAAAAAATTCAGGTACCTCTCACTTCCGGCGGGCAACTTCAGCTTAGAAGATCGGCTGGCACCCAGTTCTCATTATGACTTGTGTAGGTAGGTCAATGCGTCTTGAAGACGCATGTCGCCGTATTTTCCTCTCAACTTTAGGAAATTTGCCGAAATGTACGTCTGTACCCTTCACAAATCGTATGTCCGTATTTAGATATTATCAACAATGAAGACAGCAAAAAAAGTAATGCCAACAGTGTAATCGACGGTATGACCAATCAGTGTATTATTACACGTTTGGCAGGTAAAATGAAATAAAGCAAGCACACAATAGATAATGACTCACTTCCTTATATTATACATGTATGTTATTAGTTGAGAGAATTCTGGATATAGCAAACGATCTACCGTTTAAAATACTTTATTTTCGGTATTAAAATGTCCTGTGTCCAATAAATTGTACACATGACACTATAGCTCTTAGGAAAATGGTTCAAATATTGCCTATATGACGACGAGGCGTTCTGAATGAGGCTCCTTACGGGATAATGTATTTAAACTAAATTTCATTGGGAAGCTATTTTTTGTGAATTTTGATTGCCAAAGTGGACAGAATCACATGCGTATTATTATTTTAATATAACCTATCAAATTTGTACGGTGTTAGCATGTTTCAATATTGAACGCACATATAGCTTATTGGTATTGGCACACTTTCATTGTACGAAGTTTCCTGCAGCGAACCATATTCGGCCCCTGGAGCCATTGTAATTATAGAACGCATACAACTATTCCTGAGAATATAGGCGTTATATGAACACAGATATAAGAACAGGGAAATTGAACAAGAAAATTCAGCATTACTGTTATATTTACCGTAGATGCTAAGACTGAAGATTTCTGTTTCTTGTAATTGTCTTCAAACGAAGCCAGACTCTTCTTCCGTATGCGCGTCTGATTCCACGCTTCTTTCAACTGAAATGGATTCAACTGAGCGTGCAATTCTCAGATAACTTTCAATATTGTTTCTTAAAATAACACCGATTTATTATTGGGTTGTATCAATCGTGTGTTCCGACCTCACAGTATCACAAGGGCATCAACAAAATACATAAGCCCCATTATTTCCAGTTACATACCGGGAGCTAGACTGGCCACAAATTACGTAAGACCCATTTGTCTCCAATCACGACCACTGATCAGGAGCTAGGGCAGCCACAAATGCCATTCATTGGCCCTATTTGTTTTTTCACAAAAACAGTCACCTTGACATAATCAGGGTGGTCATCCCACGTGACTTTTGAATAAGGTACACACCGAATTTGGAAGAAAATGATGATTCGAGATTAGAATGTCAATTTCTCAGCTTGTACGTAACCGACTTTGATGAAATAAAGTACACCGTACCTGCTAATCTGAGTAGTTTTGCCGGTTGTAATCCGCATTACGCTAAATATTATAGTTTTCCCAAACATTCGGGAACTTTGTTTCTCCGAGTCTGAAAAGCGTGGATAAGGTTCACACAAATAAAGTTCCCGAATGTTTGGAAAAAATATAATGTTTAGCATAATACGGATTACAACCAGGAAAAGTACTCGTAATTGTTGGTACGGTGCATTTTTTTCATCAAAATCGGTTGCGTATAAGCTGAGAAATGTACACTTTCTTTCCGCGAATCGAGCGATTTTCTTCAAAATTCGGCGTGTACCTTATTCAAAAAGTCACGTGGGATGACCACCCGGATAATTCTGTTCATAAAAAGGTGCTACCAAATGACTTACCTGTCTATTTAACAGACAATGGAACAGGAAAATGAAGAACCCCTGAAACATAAAGATTTGATGTATTATACCGTATTTATTCTAATAAATACACCCGGGGCTATGCAATTCGTGGGGTCAAAATATTGAAAATAGGATCTTTAAATGGCTTTTGCGTGTGAAAATAACATATTTAGAATGCAAACATGGTAGGGAGGCTACTATTAGAGAATTAGAGGTTAATATTATAATAAATACGGTATTGTGTGTACAATTTGCAATACCATTGTCAAGTATCTTGAATATGAAAGTGATAGCGGGCAAACTGATCTAACAACCAGTATAATTACCTGGAAGATACAGCTTCAACCTTTTCAACCGTAAATAACTGGAATAGACTGCGATATGTTAATCTAAGGACCAATTCATTTGATCATTCAAAGGATAACAGAAGATATGACAGAATTGAGAAAATCCAGCTAAGTTCCTAATGTGTGAAACATTTCAATGTTGTCAAGATCAAGAAGTCAATATCATATTACGGGCAGCATGGATGTGTGGCATTTGTCCACATGTATGCTGTGTTCAAAGTTTTAAGCAATCCTTCACTGGATATAGAAGTTATAACATAATTGATAAACTCCGGCGAACTTCCTAATGTGCCGGACTCACGGATGGACGCACACACCGACGCACAGACACACTGACACACAGTCCAAACACTATATGCCTCCGGCTCTATGGAGACCGGGGGGCATAACATGTGCAGATCCTAAAGATAAGGCTGGTTACGAGCTGGCTCATCTGGACTGTTTGCACACACAGCTAAAGAGGTATGTAGTGTTGAAAGAATTAACATAAATTATAAATAATGTGGCACTGGCTGGCGCTGGTATTCCCATGTCAAGTGGTTGGCCTTTAACCCATAGAATGTGGAATATGAAAATTATTGTCTGCTGCTATTTCCTATTATTTCTTTTAATTTAAAACATGGATTGGCATTACTTTTTAATCATTTCCTTTTGAAATGATTATAAAGTGCTGCCAAACTATGTTTTTGGTTGATAAATAGGGAAAATAAAAAACAATCATCAGATGACCATATTTAATTCAGCACTGTAAGGGTTAAAATATGTATTTAATATGATTGATTGTTGTTTTATGTCCATTCAACAGGAAGGTCATACACAGACATGAATGGACCAGTATGGGGGGAGTAGTATACGTTCAGCATTAACATTATAATAAAAACGTTCAGCACGGAAAGACAGTATCCTGATCCAGGGCCTGTGCATATAAAACTTCCGGACCATGTTCTCCAATTTTGTAATCGAAATCAGGCAGTTTGACAGCCAAGACAGCAAAGCTCAGCCTCAACCAATCAAACTTCCTGTTTTAGAGTATGAGAATGGAATAAATTCTCAGAAAGAAGTTACGGACAGGCCCTAAATGTGCTGTGACATAACTATGTAGACAATTTTTAATGGAATAAACAGTGAATGTCAAACATACGATCAGACTATCAGTAGTTCAACATAACAATGCTGAATTATATTTCTCCGTCTGCTGTTATATTAACTTCCATTTTGATGAAAATATAAGAATTCCGCCACGGAAGCGGTGTCGCGCCTGCCGAGGCATTTGATCATAACATGAATATGGGCATGTGCTGAAGTAAGCATCACAAAAACCGTCAGAGGAGTGCATGCTTATAACACGAAAACGGTCAGGGTTGAAGAAACTTTTTGACATCCAAAAATGGCTAAGTCTTTCCACAACCATGTGAAGGTCAAAAAAGGTCCAGGTCATGTTAATGGCTGGCATGATCACATGTATCATATTTACGCAATCCGTTAAGTAAATTTATATTATGATGAAGAAACTTGTACACACTTTTTGATGCAAAACAATGGCTAAGTGTTTCCGCAAACAATTGAAGGTAAAACAGGTCAAGGTCATGTTAATGCCGGCATGAGTGTGTTCCAAATGCTCACATATATCAAGTGTCCAAATATTGAAGCAATCCGTCAAGTAATATTAAAGTTATGATTAAGAAGCTTGTACAAACTTTTTACATTTCGGACGATGACGACGACACGGACGACAACGGAAAAAGCGGCGACTATAGTCGCGCCTTCTGCTAAAGCAGACGTGACAAAAACCACATATGAACCCAATCACTTATACATTATTTCTCTCAATCAATGGTATGAATTCAATGTTTCGTCTGTCGTTTATGTTTTAGCTTCATTCTTTATCAATAAGCATATAGTTTGGCAACACTTTAGAATAATTTCCAATGGCGCAATGAGAAAAAGGGCAAAATACGAAACAGCAGCAGATACCAATTGTTTCAGTTACTGAAGATGTAAGGTCATATAGTCTGAATGTTGGTTTCAAATGTCATCCAACAGACAGCGGGATGTAAATAGTATCAAAAATATATTTAATTCCTATTACGGGGATTGAACCCACGCCCTCCGGTATTGAAGTCCCATTCTCTACCACTAGATTATGAACCCATCCCTATATACCTGGAGACCATTGCAGATTGCAAATATGTACTGGAAGGCGACTAAGTCTTCATTAACGGAGAATATTCCAAACACCCAGGATAGCCCCAGTACAGGCAGCAGGACGCATAGACTGCGAACACCCGTCCTGAAATGGTAAATATGTTGCTGGTGGGACATTGCGATGTGAGCAGACCGTGGTTGACTGCCACGCCGGCGACCCGGGTTCGATTATCGGCCAGGGCGTCAGTATTTCTGAGATACTTTGTATGTCCTGCTCTACTAATCCTTTCGGATGAGGACTTTAAAAGGCGTTGCTGTGTATCAGATACGAAGAAGAGTATGAGTACGTTAAAGAATCAGAGGCAGAGGGGACTATTCTAATAAGATCTAGGGCCGGTTTCCTCTGTATCCTCCTTCCTTTTCCCCCTTCTTGGGAGACGACATGCACGGTGACCGAGCCAGTGCCGTCGTTAAATCCAAGCATTTACATTGCGATGTTTGTGACATATACAGACAGGCTCATCGCGACCAGCGCAGCTCCAGATCAGACTGGGCATATGCAGTTAAGCACGGACAGTATGTGAGTTATGTGCTCGTTGTACATGGACTGTGTCTTCTTTCAGTTCATAGTTCAAAGTTAGAGTTGTAACTGTGTTTACTGTATAAAATGCCCTTATACAGTGTGATCGGAAACAGAAACATGCTGAGTGATCAGTACCGCTTCAATGTATGCTTCTCTACGTATGCAAAAAATACAATATAACATTCAATGTTGTTTCTTATGGAATCAATAAACTATTTTAATATCATACTAAATCATCACTTATATACAATCTTCAATTTAGTTCTATGAACAATAGTCATGATAGTAGGGTCAATCCTACCTTCAGATATATAGATAATACCAGGCTAGTATGGAAGATTAGTTTTGTACTAAATGTAACCCTCTGAAAACAAAGTCTGGTATCTGTAATGTTGCATCATTACACTGAAGACATTTGGTAACGTCATGTGACTTTGTTCGATCAATGAAATGTCATTTTGATTTTGTTGTGACCCGGATATGCGTATCTAGTCGAGGCAGGTTACAGTATCCTATCAGTCGGCACGTATCGGTGGCAATGCACAGCTCGTTACTTGATAAAACCCTATAACTTACTTGGCCTTTTCCTTGTCAGTCTTAGTCAAAATCGCCGATGATTTGAACATCTTCCTGAACACTGCTATGATTATGATGAAGTTTACCTGAAAACAAAAAATGAATAGGCTAGGCGTCCCAGCAACAGCAAAAGTCAGAGACTCGGGACCACATTTTAAAGTCACATCCGACAGACCAGTGGGATGGAAATACTATGAAAGTATTTTTCACGCCTAGAATGAGGATTGAACTTACAACCTCGGGTATTGAAGTTGTCCATATCCCCTAGACCACAACCAGTATCTTTTTTATTTCCAATGGAAATGATTTTAAAGTGGTGTCAAACTATGTTTTTATTTATAAAAAAAACAACATCAGAATACCAGATGACAAATTATTAACATGTCCCACATTTGAACAGTTAACATTTTAATCACTGGGAAATTTATGTTTGCAATTGTCTCTGTGTATGGATGTTCCTACCAGAATAACGAAAGCAGCAGGCCCGACAAATGCCCACAACAAACCATCTTCTGTGGATAGCCAGCAACTGGAATGGAATGGGGAATTAGACAAATGACACAGTGATAGGAATTAGACATATCATTAAGGTGTTTAATTTCTTACATAATATGACTTTATTTAGGTATGACACTCGCATGACGTTCACCAGTTGATCATCTCCCACACTCGTTTACTGTAATACAGGTAATCAGATATGTGCATAAATTAGCAAAACAATTGTATCAACATTTCGGATTTATTTGTAAAAATGAGTACCCTGATATACTGAGTACTACGGATATTTTGTCAACATTCGACATCATTTACAATATCACAGTTTCTGTAAACAGTTTTCATGGAAAATCGCACATCATCTAAGGTACAACATCACATGACTTGTCTCACTTATACTTACAATGTATCGGTGCCGTAACCTTCAAGACGCGACACACCCATTGAAATACCAACAATAATGGCAGGCACACCTACAATGAATAGCAGTCTAATCAATGGATACCGGTGTCTAATCAATGAATAACAGTTTCACTAATGAGTAGCCGTCTCATCAATTAATAAAAGTTTCACCAATGAGTAGCAGTCTCATCAATCAATAGCAGTCTCATCAATGAATAGTCAATGAATAGCAGTCTCATCAATGAATAGCCATTAAATCAATGAATATCAGTATAAACAATGAACAGCCGTCTAATCAATGAAATACGCAGTCTAATCAATGAATAGCCATCTGATCAATCAATAGCAGTCTAATCAATGACCAGCTGTCTAATCAATGGATAGCAGTCTAATAAGTTGGATGATTCTGACTACAGTTGCCAGAAAAAAAGCACCCGTTCATGTAGTTTATAATATAAATATAAATATTCCATGTGACATGTCACAGTAAGATACCGATTTTTATCATTTTAACGGGCTTGAAAACTACATGTGTTTTACTACGTTGCTGACCTTACACTTATACAGTGGAATCTCTCTAAACCGGACACCCTGTATACTATTGTGTGTGTAATATTAATGGGTTAATTTTCATTTATCTCCAGTTGTACTGTCTGCTAGTGATTACAAAGCAAGAAAAAATGTGTTTGTGTGGTCATACGTCTGATTTACGGTGGAACTTCTCTATACCGGAGACCTGCCAGGGTGTCCGGTTTAGAGAGGTTCCACTGTACTAGAGACGATACCAACATGTGATATTTGTTCAGTCACTTGTGGTTCTGAAGTAGGTCCTGGATCTGAGAGTTCGTCGATGATCTGACAAATTTTACCAGTGTATGGTCTGATCAGTTTGTACACTGAAATAGCCCGATAGTAGACTGCCTTTTTCACTGGATTCATACCGTAATAAGTTAATGGCACTATATATTCAGACACCATTTATTCTGGGAAAAACAGAAAACCATATGGACCGTCCTAATACTTACCTTTATATAGCATGGTTGTGCTGATTTAACATACTAACAGTGTATTTGGATACAATTTGTTTTGGTTAGGTATTTTTCAAAACAAATGCTGTCCAAAGATTTTGAGTTTTTATGGTAAACAATAGTTTGCTGATCGAACGGTAAACAGTGCTAATCTGGGTTTATACTGGTCGCAAGATCATAAGTCACCTAAGGTCTGATCTTCGCACATTTGTGAGGATAACAACCTTGAAATCAAGAGGTTTGATAGGCTGAGCTCGAGAATTCCTTACCGAAGATAATTATCAGGGCCGTCACTGTTTGCCAAATGTGACCAGTGTAGGGTCTGATCAGTTTTTGCACTGAAATAGCCCGATAATGGACTGCCTTGTTCGCTGGATTCATATCATATCGTAATAAGTTATTAGCCCTATATAGTCAGACACAGAGAATTCCTTACCGAGGATAATTTTCAGGGTGACGGCTGTCAATCAGTTACTGCATTATCGCCATCAGTGAAATGTTCAACTAGATCTATCAAAAGAGTGATCATAATATCCCCCACTGACATCGCCTTGACACATCAACAGGTTTAATATCAGAGTTTCATAGGTCGGAATCGAAATTTCATGCCCATTTTTTACCTTTGACATCTAAGTGTGAACTTGACCTAGGATGTAGGCAAGCGGGTATTGAACGCGGCACATCGTTTCATCATGGCAAACATTTGTGGCAAATCATTTGAATATCCACATCATCCGTTTAGAAGATATAGAGCAGAAACAAAATCGCATGTGCATTGTTTACCTTTTACCTCTATGTGTGACATTGACCTTGGACGTATACTTGTGTATTGAATGCGACACATCATCTCAACATGGCAAACACTTGTGACAAATCATTTGAAGATCCATTAATCAGTTTAATAAGATATAAACAGAGTGGAAACAAAACTCAAGCACATTTTTTACCTTTGACCTCTAAGTGGGACCTTCATCTTGGACATTAGACATGTGGCTATTGAACGTGTACATTGTCTCGTGTTGGCAAACATTTTTGGCAAATCATTAGAAATTCCATTCATTGGTTTAGACGATATAGAGCGGAAACAAAATGTTCAAATGGACCAGACCACTCCAACTGAATGACTGACCCTGACCGGAATAACCGACAGGAGGGCCAAACCAGTGACATTGCAATTCCGATAAGGATGAAACTCATTGTTCAATTTCCCTTACTTGGCAAATGTGACAGAGAATCTCTATCTACAGTTGTCGTAAATGGCGTATTGCCCTTTTCTTTCACATGATTATCGCCTTACCCAATCCCAGCGGGATGAGCCAACTCACGCATCACATTTTATCATGGTGACGACACATAATAATATTATCATCTTACCCCATGCGAGCGGGACGAGCCATTTCAAACGTGACTTGGTGACGAACACATAGATGACAGATACGGCTATCTCGATTCCCTCTGCCAACATCAGGAAAAATACGACGAGCCATAAATAGTGGAGCAGGACCGCGATGGCTGTACACACATCCTGATGGAACAGAAAACAAGAAATCATTCGGGAAATTGTAATACTTAACATGTTGTTTGCCAACAGTGTTGATTCAAATGAACCGGCTCGTAACGAGGCGTCTCATCTGAATCTGCACTGTTTGTTAATAGTTTGTGAATTTTCACAATATTGCCGTCATTCTGATAAATGGACAAGTAACAGCATTAGCATTTGCACAGCCTGATCAGGATCTGCACTGCCATTCAATCAGTGAAACACCCGTCATGCTTTTAAAAAACGAATATAGATCGTGTTCAGGTTACACTAGTGTGCTATTTGATCAGGAGCTGCACTGTTCACAGTTTCTCCATTTAAAACCGCATGTATGGTCACAAATCATGTAAAACAAATTTGATAAGTTGCCAAAGTTAAGTCCAACAATATTTTTCAGCAAGTAGCTCAAGTGGAAGCAAGGATATAACTGATACCTCGTTTTCGGCACGATTGATCCCAGTCAAGAAGACAACATACGCCAAGATCAATGAAACGCACAGGTGCATCAGCAGCGTCGCTCTGGAACTCTTCACCAACCTGAATGAAAACCACATTTGAGACACACAATGTAATTTTGCACCTTCGAACATCCGTGTAATTTCATTAAATACATTTGCAATATTTTTCACAAATAAAGTAAAAAGTGGACAAAATGTACACTACGTTAACTTTTGATGCCATTTATGGAAAATATTGTAAATTTTGTAAACGTATTTCATGAAATTACGCAGATGTCCGAAGGTACAAAATTACATGGCGTGTCTCATTTGTCAATACTATGTAATCAGGGCCCGTTTCACTAAACTTCGAACGATAAAGGAAAGTTTCGATCACACTGTTCAATCACCAATGGTACCATTTTCCAACAACATTTTGAACAACATCATTAAACGTTAACGCATCAGGCAAAGATTTGCCAACTCAGATTAAATGACAATTGTATGGTAAATTTCAATTTTGCACTTACAAACTTCTTAGTCGTACAACATTTAGTAAAACGGCCACCAGAATTAGAGTTAAAACTACATGTTTATAAACCATTTGGTAAGGGTTGCCAAAAACAAATTGCATCAACTTATATTGTTATTTTGTGAATACTAAACACTAAATGGTGGGAAATTCTTTGTTTTGGGAAATCACATACAGGTATTGCACATGTATTTATATAGGATTCCGAGAATAGTTATGGCTATCACGGTACACACCTTTGAAATATATTTATAGACGGTTAAAGTGGAGGTAAGGGTTTCAATATAAAACTTGTAAGAAACATTATTTTATTTTTATCTCACCAAAAAAATCTCAATGTACTTGTTGATGGGCTGTATCATTGAAGACAACGTCAGGTCATGATTGTAAGGAACAAACTCATACCTCAGAGTGTTCACAAGCCTGAAATACAGTGAAACCTCACTAAACGGGACAACCGGACACCCTCGCGGGTGTCCCAGGGTGTCCGGTTTAATGAGGTTCCACTGTATTTGACTAATAAGGAAAATATTCATCCATAAACTGAAATGAGACAGCCCAGTCTAGATGTTTATAATAAAGACAACATACCTCCACACCCTGAGATGGGTGCCGACCGTCAATACAAGACAGGACAACGATATTCCACACCCGATGGCTGATATTATACTTAGCGCCAGTAGATCAGAGTCCGGCTGAAATAAAACAAATACATTAAATGTTTGCAAAAAGAAAAGACGTTTCAAGGGCAAATAACTGGGTGCGACAAGAAATGTGGCCTGTCGGCACACGAATGCCCCCGGTGGCAGATTAGAGAAACTGTGGTAAAGCTAATTAACCGAAGTGATAAGTATTCACAAACACATTTCGGAAGGTCAAAAGGTCAAGGTCATACAAAAGGCAACATGGATGTGTGGCATTTTTCCACAGGTATGATGTGTTGAACTATTAAAGTAATCCACCAATGGATATAGAAGTTATGACAGAAATGACAGAAATGAGAAACTCTGGCGAACTTCTTAATGTGTGAACAAGTTCCAAATTATGAAGGTCAAAAGGTCTAGGTCATATTAAGGGCAGCATGGATGTGTGGCATGTGTCAACAGGTATGATGTATTGAAATATTGAAGTAATCTATCAAGGGATATAGAAGTAATGACAGAATTGAAAAATGTGTGAAAAAATTCAAAATGACATATTAATGACAGCATGGATGTGTGACGTTTGTCCACAGGTATGCTGTGTTAAAATATTTAAGCGGTCCATCAAGGGATATAGAAGTTATGACATAATTGAGAAACTTAAGCGAACTTCTTAATGCGCCGGACACACGGAAACACGGGCACACAGTCCAAACACTATATGCTTTCGGCTCTACCGAGACTAGGGGCATAAAAACAGTGCAACAGACCCTTGACCTGCATTTTCTGTTGATAAAGCAATAAGGGCATCGCTAAGGGCATCACTATGTTAGTCCCTCGCTTGTAGCCTTGATAATAATATTACAAAAAATGTTTGCCTTACAAACATGGGCAGTGGGTTGTAGATCATATACAAAACAAAGCACTATCGTTAGACACACATTATAGCCAATTATTATCAAACTCGGTCTTTCTTACTAAAGTACGTACCCACATACATACGTACATGCATGGACTACTAAGGCTATATCCAATCTTGCCTATCGGCAAGGGGATCATTTTTAATATATTGCTAAGTTGGAACGGCTGTATTTTTGTGAAATATATACTTTTTCATAAAAAGAAATCACCATGGTGCACATTTCCAACAAGTGTAGAAGACACGCATAAAGTTTCAGATTGATTGATATAAAGCTGTCGGAGGAGTTAATTACAAAAACTCTGTACCCTATATAATTGTGTATGCAAAAGTTTAGAAAAAATGGCTAAGTTGAAAAGGTCTTTTTTTTTCTCACAAAAATACCATTGTCCACATTTTAAATATGTGCAGAAGATGTGTGTACTGTTTAAGATTTATTTACTGAAAACTTTTAGAGGAGATGGTTACACACAATATGCAGTACATGTGAAATTGTTCAACCTATTTTAGCACAGGTATGTTCGCCAAATTGATATCGTTAACACCCCTGTGAAGTATCATGTAGATATTCCAAGTGGTATATGACTTGTGCTCCAAACAATGATTTTCATAAAAACTGTGATATATGTTTGTAAATGACGCCGAAAGTCGACATAATTTTCATAGCAAATGTGAAATTCTGTTTCGCATTTGCTCTGAATTTCGTAAATTCTCAACAAATTTACGGAAAATATCGTAAATCATGTTATACATATTTTTCATGAGATATCGCTCATCTTCTGAGGTAAAAAATCACATGGCTTTTCTCATATGTCCTCATTAACATACACATACCCTCCCATCCACTGGGATCCCAATAATGCGACATACCGTTTTTCCAGGACTCATGAGCACTGCGAAGTTGGTGAAGTGATTACAGGAACATACTGTGTGTGTGTCACTCGTGGAGACCATTGCACACCCGTCGGACGACCAGATGCTGTAACAAAATACAAGAAAATTCATCCTCTCAACCCATAGTAACTGGAATTGACTCCTCTAAGTTAATTATCAGACTATACCATTATCCAGATTTCTTTTTTAACTTAGTTATAAAATATCCACATGCAGTGCGGATCCTGATGAGTGAGCTCATCTGGATCTACACTATTTGCAAACATTAAAATGCAAGTCTGTAGTGTTGACATGGTTAACACTTTCTAAAGGGGCAGGTAGGAGATATATGGTCGGAAAGTCAATTTTCATGCTATTCTATAGAAGTCATTATGTACAAACTCAGAAACCATTTACAAACAGTGTAGATCCTGATGAGCTGGCTCATGATGAGCCGGATCATCTGGATCTACACTGGCTGCAAACATGGAGGTCTTTAGGGTTGAAATTGTTCACCATTTGCCATTCAACTGGCATTAACCAGTCATTGTCTAACAAGATCAAAAGATATCACGAGCAGTTCAGATCCTGATGAGATGGCACATTATGAGCTGGCTCATCTGGATCTACAGTTTTACATGTTAATTTTTCGACCAAAAAAATCATCACAAAATTATTTTCAGACTAGTCCATTTATAAAATGGGGGTGATCCTGATGAGACGGCTTCGCCAGTACCACTATACAGGCCTGTGGTGACTTGAAAGGGTTAACTTGCAAAGTTACAACTATGCTATACATTGAAACCTCTCTAAACCGGACACCACAGGGTGTCCGGCTTAGAGAGGTTTCACTGTAAATCAGGCAATTAATCATTCTGAGCCATAGTTGTGTGCTATGCGATCATGAACATACATTATCAACCCGAGATAAATGACCAAGAAACTCATCAAAAATAAGATAACATGTGTTTTCTTTGTGTCCGGTTTAGAGAGGTTCCACTGTATATGGTCAGAAAGACTATTTCATTAACAAGCAGTCATTGTTGTACACAATCAGACAATATCCACAAACACTGTGCATCCTGATGAGTGGGATACAACCAAGCCAGATCATCTTGATCTACACTGTTTTCAAACACTTTGTCTGTAATGTGAAGGATTAGCCCTTTCACCCTTAATCCTTCCAACACCACAGGCCTGTATAGTAGTATTGGCAAAACGTGTACATCCAGATGACCCGGCTCGTCACGAGCCGTCTCATCAAAATCTACACTTTTTGCAAGTAATTTTCATATTTTGGAGAAAATAAAACACCCCCTTATCATAAATGGACTACTGTTTGTTTGAAAATTATTTTATGATAATTGGATTGGTCGGAAAAGGAACATATCAAAATCCATTCCAGTTACTTAGGGGTGAATGGGTTAAATATGTGCAATTGACTCGTGTCAAAAACTAATTTCTCGACTACACATCACAGAAAGAACATTTATTTTGAACAAAACATTGTAATTTTGGAGTCAGGTTTTCGGCATTTAATTTGCATTGTCATTTACAATTTGCTTAATAAATTTGTTCTTGCTATGTATCCTTTATATATGAATACAAAAGTATGATCATGACAACTTACGTTTCCCGGAAGTCCCAGAAAACGCATATGGGTCTTGAATAGTTGGGCTGTGAAAACATGAATACATCAACAATTATTTGTAAATAGCAAGCAATCCGCATTAATACGATATGTTGAATAATACTTCTGTAACCAAAAACCCACTCTTCCAACGTTTCAGCACACGTTCTTTATCAAGGAATTAATGTCTAAATATACGCTAAATGGCATCCACTTTATATTTCACAATGACAGCGGGTTCTTGGTTACTGAAGTATTGTTAAATATATTCACAACTAGGTACGACTGATGGGCTGGTTGGTGATCAATTTATTAATTGATTGAACAATTGTTCCAACTAATAGTTGCTTCATTTATTTATTGATTGATTGACATATTGAATAGCTGACTGTCTGATTTGAAACAAACACCAATAAACTTGTCATGGTACGGATCTAGTAACTCAGGAGAGAAGATATGCATCTGTGCCCGGTTAGCTCAGTCGGTAGAGCGACCGCCTTGTAAGCTGGAGGTGCCGGGTTCTAGTCCCGGGTCGGGTGCATATTTTCTCTTCCTGTTACATTTGGCGCCCAACGAGGAGACCATGACTGATATATATACTCCGAGATTGTCCCACAGATAAACACTAATCCCAGAAAATATGTAATTCGAGGACGAATTTCAATTTTGCGGGGCAGTATGCCACGGTACGGATCTAGTAACTTAGGAGAGAAGATATGTGTCTGTGCCTGGTTAGCTCAGTCGGTAGAGCGACTGCCTTGTAAGCGGGCGGTGCCGGGTTCGAGTCCCGGGTCGCGTGCATATTTTCTCTTTCTGTTACAGACTGACAATCGAGTATCCAGATCAATGATATCGCTTTAATAATAGCCTAATACCACGTAAACATATGATAAGGTGGTTGCCAGATTGGTCAAGTGAGTTTGCTCTGGGTACTCCAGTTTCATCCCGCATAAAACCCAACTGTTACACCTCCATCCGTGCCAACAAAAGCAGCAGTTAATTTATTGCAGATGTAACATGTAAAAAACAAAGAGTTATCCCAGCCTATTGATTTGATTTAATGCTGTTTAATGGCCTTTCAACAGCTAACGTCATTTATGCCAGATTAATGGGGTCGAATCTCATATCTTACCTGTTGTGATGGGTGGGGGAGTTGCCATGTCCTCACCACACCAGAGTCACTTAGTCCCACTCCCCAAAAGGGATTCCGTTAAGGAGAATCCCATCGTTAAATTTACACTTCACATACTCCCACCTGCCGCACTCCCCAGCTTATTGAACTGACACTTACACTGGAATGTTGGAATGTGACGTGAGCCGGAGGGTCCAAGTTAGTCACTAGTTGCTGGGACTGGAACGCGATCGTTACATCCGAGTTGATGTCCATTGAACCACTGTCCACAACTTGACTGAAACATTCAATGGCCAAATGAAAGCAAAAATACAACAGTTGAGATCATAATAAAGTTGCTCTAAGAGAAGTTACTCATGGTTTTTCATGTTTGATAACCTAATTATATAATTGGGGCCGTTTCACTAAACATAGTTCGACTAAAATGTTCGCAAATGCAAAATTATGATTTCACATTCAAAATGTTTTGTTTTGTAAACAATTATTAGCTTTACATTTATTGAACATATTCAGCCTATGCTCAATAAATGTAAATCCATCGGTTGACATTTCGAGACGATTATAAATTTTCAATTACAA
Source organism: Conchocele bisecta (assembly GCA_029237695.1). Lineage (NCBI taxonomy): Eukaryota > Metazoa > Mollusca > Bivalvia > Lucinida > Thyasiridae > Conchocele > Conchocele bisecta. The sequence continues at coordinate 160,594,120 of CM055265.1, read as the reverse complement.
ACATTTTAGTCGTACAAAGTTTAGTGAAACGGCCTCCAGGTCTATAACATACCCATTTATCTTCAATTTCTTTGCAACTATGTCTGGTAAATTTCGGAAAACCTGACTGGAGTATTCTTTCGAGGGCATTTCTGAAAATTGGAAACATTTTTCGACATGTATAAAATGAAAGTGAATGGGTTTAACGTCAAATAGGGACTCTACCTGTACAATTATGTCAACTTCAAGAAAAACAGAAATGGGCTTACTGGCAAATACATTCCCCAAGGCCAAACTTAAATGAGTTTAGGTTTGACCAGCCCGACCCTTCTTTACAAGCACGGCTAGGCAAATTTATTTGTTTTCTTGAAAAAAAAAAATAATCTATTCTCTGTAGTGTTTTTTCATCTCTGGTAAACACAAATAAAAGCTAGATTGATTGATTGATTGGTGTTTAACGGCCTATCAACAGCTAATGTCATTTAAGGCCGGTCCAAAGTTCGATCCCGTATGTAACCTGCTGCATTGGGGGGAGGGGGGATCCCAAAATCAGAATGGAATATTTACATCAAAATAAAAAGTACTCAACCCTGAAATTAGAATAAACTGGCCTGGTGCCCGGTTCAACTGTCACATATAAAATTGCTAAAGACGTACGTGAGGGCCAATCTAGGTCTCTGGTCGGGACTCCTGTAAGGATGAACCCCATTCGTTAAATTACCCATCGCATGCGCCCATCTGCTACACACTAAAAAATAGAAAATGTAGTCTGTCGACCCACTTAGGGCCCCTATTGTTGATTTGAGAAACTGTTACAAAAAGTTTAAAAACACAAACAGAGAAACAGACTGATTGACTTAGTTGTATTAATGTGGAATGGTTGTATCGTTACTACTAATACATGTGTGCATTACAGACAGATCGACGGACGTACGATCAGTAACGAGGGTAATTGTAATAATGGGGAAGGATGTATGTTTACTAAGTAATGCAAGTGTGCAATATGAATATAGTAGCTGAAGGTAAAGTGAAATTATAGGTGATTTGAGAAACTCGTACAAAAACTTTCAAAAAATAAACAGACAGACAGACGGATGTACAATCAGTAGTGAGGGTAGTTTCATTAATGTGGAATGAAGTATCGTTACTAAGTACTGCATGTGTGCAATATGAAGATATTAGTTGAAGGCACACAGAAATTATAGGTGATTAGAGAAACTGTTACAAAAACTTTCAAAAAATAAACGGACGAACAGACGGACAGACAGACAGGGCGAAACCTATGGGGCACCGCCGATTCTCGGCGGGGCTCTAAACAGAAAACGTTGTCTGTCGACGTACTTATGGCCCCTATAGGTCATTTGGGAAAATCTGACAAAACTCCCAAAAAATAAACGGACGAACATACAGACAGACGGATGGACGGGGCGAAACCTATAGGGTAGCGTCGATTCTTATCAGGGCCCTAAACACGGTTTTACTTTTACACGGAAAAAAGATAGGTAGTATTCGGGTAACCAACACCATTTTTTATTATGGCCTAAATAATGAGCGTGTGTCAATGACCTTGACACTGTCGTTAAACGGGGTTATGGCTATTTCAGCACAATGATGCGGTATGTTGTTACATAGGCGTCAAACAAATGTAACAATTTCAAAAGGAGAAAAAGATATTAAGAAGTAATTTTAAACACTATCACAAATGATTACTGTTTTTAGCAAAATATGATATATTGTAGGCTTTCATTCCAGATATCTTTCAGCAATGAGTGCATAAAATGTTTGCCATTTAGCTAGTGAATCGGTCATTTCTCTAACAAGCAGCTTTGATGTATATACGTATATCAGACAGCTACAAATAATGGTAGCACACACTAACTACGGTACAATAATTAAATGATTTTCTGACAATTTGTATGGGATGAAAAGATATCTCAAACATACAAACCTGCAAAATTGCCTAATGCATGGAACATTATACATGTAACACCACACAGGTCAATGTACAGTGGGACCTCTCTAAACTTGACACCCTGGGAGTCCCCAGGGTGTCAAGTTAAGAGAGGTACCACTGTAATCCAACTGTACAGTCAAACCTGTGAATAAAGGCCAGCCATGGGAAGAAAAAAACGCTGGCCTTTGTTCCTAGTTGACCTTTGTTTACAGGTTCATTTATGTAGTAATTGAATAATTAGGAAACCTAAAGCGTGGCAGCTATACAGGTAATTGCTATTCGGAGGTGGCCTTTAGCACAGGTTCGACTGCATATAGAATAATATGTGCTTATATATAATTAAGCATACACAAACAGTATCATTGTAGAGATAAGTAGCAGTGAAACTAATCGAAATACAACACACCAAGGTCTCCACAATGCCAAGTTTCTATTAGGCCATACAAAAATAATTACCGGTACTTTGGTTTGGACATGGAGGTTGCAGAAAATCATGCTATTTTCTTTACATATTTTTTTTTGCACGAGATCCTCGTTTGTGATTTTTGAAGTCACCAGATGCATTTTGCTAGCCACTTTCACATGTGGTTTACATATGTGTTTAATAAAGTTACTATGACCTCATTAATCGATCACCAGATTTTCATCAGCCATGAATTTATAATATATTTTTGTAATAATGAGCTCAGACGCGAAGGTTTTTTTCTGACACGGCGGTATATGAGAACCAAAGTTGTTTTTGTATGGCCTAATAAGGTAACTGATGTAAGCCACAGGTTGCAGCAACAGACCAAGGTCGTTAAATGCATTAAATATACCTAAATGTATCAATAATTTAAAAATATCCAACACTGTATTGTCCGACATAAAAACAGAGAGTAAAATAACATAGTGTGGAGTTTATTTTCTTTTAATTATTGATACTTTTAGGTATATTTAATACATTTATATACCTTGCTCCATTACTTCAACCTGTGATGTAAACCGAATGTAATTCCATTACTTGATGTGACCACCTACCATTAAACGACTCGGCTGGTATAAACAGGGCCGTTGTTGTATCTACCATCCAAGATGGCAGTTCAACCTCATTGTTGGGGAACGTGTATGCTGATCTATCGGACACGTCACTTCGGCCAATTTCAGCATCTGACAAATATGTGACGGAATATGAGACACGCCATGCGATTTGTAAACGTATTTCATGAATTACGCAGATGTCCGAAGGTACAAACTCACATGGCGTGTCTCATATAAGAAATAGTTCTTTTTGCAATCATTGGGCCTTTGTGGTCAGTGTAGCTAAGTAAATTAGTAATGCACACAGATTATGTACTGATGGACACATGGACGTCATCGTGATCGCGATGTCTCGCGTGACACAAGCGGGCTTGAGAAAAATGTGGCTGTGACTGGAGAAATGGGGCTTATGGGTTTTGCGACCAGTGTAGCTCCAGATTTAATAGGTATATGTACCGTATTTCTTTGGTTGAGTCACGGTCAACTAGAGTAAATGTACCAGCTGAGACACTTACATTATGTTCTTGTGTGTGTAGTGTTTCGTGAAGATGCCGGTAGTCGATGACGACTTACATATGTTCTTGTGTGTAATGTTTCGTGAAGGTGCAGGTAGTCGATGGCGACTTACATATGTTCTTGTGTTTGCAATGATTCGCGAAGATGCCGGTAGTCGATGGCGACTTACATATGTTCTTGTGTGTGTAATGTTTCGTGAAGATGCCGGTAGTCGATGGCGACTTACATATGTTCGTGTGTGTGTAATGTTTCATGAAGGTGCAGGTAGTCGATGACGACTTACATATGTTCTTGTGTGTGTAGTGTTTCGTGAAGGAGCCGGTAGTGGTTGGCGACTTACATATGTTCGTGAGTGTGTAATGTTTTGTGAAGGTGCCGGTAGTAGACGACGACAGCTGCTTCGCATTGATAAACGTCTCCGCGACTTGGGCAACATTGATGGCACCAGGCTGACCCTGAACATCAGACACAATACGAGTCGTTTATGCACAAATTAATACATTATATTTTGTATTTAACCATTTATCCCCAAAGTAATTGAAATGGATTTTGATATGTTACTTTTCCAGCCAATCTATTCATCACAAAATGATTTTCAGACTAGTCCATTTATGAAAAGGGTGTATTTTTTGTTCTCATCTGGATCTGCACTGTTTCCTTTCGGGTTCAAAGGGTTTATAGGAAAAAGTTTCATTTCATGCATAAATTAAATAATGTTTTATGAGTGATGGTTTAATATAATATTTATTAAACAAGATTATCAATTCTATAAGAAACAAGGCTATGCCAAGATTATTATGAATCAGTCAACATGTTTAATAAATGTCATCATGAATGTCAGATTCTAGTTATTGCATAAGCACACCATCATACATTAAAGTTGTATTGATCACCTGAACATGTTTTCTGTGCCAGTCTCATTTGCGATATTTTCTAGATTTTTCAGTAAGCGAGGCTTACGGAATATCCCCCGCGTGGGCCCATGTACTCCTAAATATGTAGATGTTTTCCAAGCATGTGGGCATGTGACATTGACCTTGGGATCAGCAGGGGTCGGACGGTCATAGATTTGTCACAGCATGATAGTAGACCCTCAGAAGTTATAACAGATTTCTCTGATGTTAAGTTTTGTAAAGATACTAAGTATTTAACCTTGCCCTTGGGATCAGCGGGGGTTGGACAGACGTGGAATTTGCACAGCATGGTAGTAGAGCCTTACAGGAATGCATGTGTGAAACATTAAGCATTTTGGACACGGACGGACGGACGGACAACCTGACTCCAGTATACCCCCACAACTCGTTGCGGGGTCATATAAACAACAACTAAGCCTTTCAACACCACACACCTGTATAGTTGTATTGGTAAACAGTGTAGACCCAGATGAGCCGGCTTGTGACGAGCTGTCTCATCAGGATCTCCACTTTTACTTGGGGGTGAAATGGCTAATAAGGAAGATTACCAAGCCACAGAAAATGGACACAGAATGAAGAGACTTACATGGTTGATGTCAGCTTTCCAGGCCCCCTTGTGTTGTTTATTCAACAGGTTGCTCGCCACCTCAAGGAAATTCTGAAAATTAAATGAATGGGGTTTAGCGTCCCAGCAACAGCTATGGTCATATCGGGGCAGGACCACAGTTTAAAGTAACATCCGACTGACCAGTGGGTTGGAAATACTACACACGTATCTTGTAGGTATTGAACCTTCAGAATTGAAGTCCTGAGGCTGTATTTACCACTTAGCCACAGCCAATCACTCAAGGAAATTCTGAAAATTTGACCCAGGGCCTCTGATATTAATAATCGTGGCAGTGACTGGAGAAATGAGGCTTATGGGTTTTTCGACCAGTGTAGATCCAGATCTGCACTGGCCATTCCATCAATAATTAAAACACCTGTCATGCTTTTAACAATCAATTTAGATAATTATCAGGCTACAGGATTTGATCAGGAGCTACACCGGTCAGAAATCCCATAAGCTCTATTTCTCCAGGCACCGCCACATTTTCTGAGCATGCCCTCCATTCTCATGCACGAAATCATGAAGTTTAGTCGAGGCGGAGCGGTGCAGCCTCGGACAATCAAGCTGCGTGATTTTGTGTTTGCTAAAGATTTAAAAATCATGAGACTCTTAGTCGGTGGGCGTCTTATTTTACAGGGGTCCGAAGTTGTGCTGAGGGGTCCGAAGTTTTACTGGGAAAAGTGTACTGAGTCCGAATCGGTAGGCGTCTTGGTGAAGACGCCCACCGACTAAGACGCCTACCGATTCGGACTCAGTACACTTTTCCCAGCACAACTTCGGACCCCTGTGCTCCCAACCTGGCTCCTGCAACATGTGCAAGGTAATACATTGTTGCATCCTGGCCAATCTGGACAATGAAGCTTACAGGTAGAATACTCGTATCTGTGACATAAAAATATTCCCATTAAACAAATTCCCATTACCCCACCCACCTGGTGTCACAGTATGACACAAAGTGGGTGGGGTAATGGGACTTTTTCAAAATGCTTTTATTATGTCACAGGTCTGAGTCTCACACCTGTGATGAAGCTCACTTGTTTGGCAGCCAGGATTATAGGTGGGGTAGACCATCATACCATGTCTCTATATCATGTTTAACTTTTATTTTTCATTATCTGAATTTTATCATTTACCGTCGAACCTCCCCGAACGGTCACTTCTCTTCAACAACACCCTCTCTGTAACAGCCGCTATTTTATATCCCACAACATGTTTTGACAGCACTTTAGAATCATTTCCATTGGAAATGATTCTAAAATGCTGTCAAAGCATGTATTTCATCAGGCGATAAAATTCAGCATTAACCTCCCTACAACAGCCACCTCTCTACAACAGCCAGTTGTAAGTCTTCCCATGGGTGGCTGTTGTAGAGAGGTTGCACTGTATTATTTATTTTGCTATTGATAGTAATAGTCAGGAGGAATTGTTGGAAATGAATTCAGTTCATGGGGGTGTAAACTGATAATCTGAGGTGATGTGCAAAATTTCACCCGATGGCAATATTTTAAAATCCAAGATGGCCGCCATGACATGTAAACATGGCTATAATCGCTATAACTTACAAATAATATTGGTGCTATCACCAGGAATATGGGCTCTATACCCATGTTTTCAACCATGAGGGATGCAATAAAGCATATAGTATTATAATTGGAGCATTGTCATTTGGATAAAATCCAATATGGCCGCCATAAATCATATACATGTATAATGGTTACTAGAATATATCAAACGTTAGTCTTACCTAAAACATTGAGTCCTGGATACAATATGCACAGCACTTCTGAAACAATATTTTCTTTAGTGTGTAATAATATATCTATAGTAGTTAGGTAATAGGAAATAGAGACTAGAAGTTTACATTTAGATCCAGATGATTGTTTTACAACACATGCAACTGCCATGTTTGAAAGTGAGTTACGTGAACAATAGAATATTACTGAATGATTACATCAGCGTGTTATCATTTACTATGTGTACTAGTATAATTTAAGAATAACTATTCACTCTCTTCAATGTCATCATCCTCATCACACTGTGTATGTGTTACTGGGTTTTTGCATGTTTCTCTACCACCACAAAGGCAAAACATGGTGCAGCCGATTTTAGAACAGCTACACGATGCTGTTTGACAGTTTTAGGTTTTGCAATTGCACCGAATTAACTTCAGTACAAATGAAGGGGCAAGTTCTGTGCCAACGCGTACTATGCGAGAATCATTGTACTCTTGTTTTTCTCCCAGCCATACTCGCATGGGTCCATTGCTGGTGGCGAATCCATAAGTGCCGACTTCCAAATTGTCACTTGGAGATGACATCGGAGAACGTTTTACTCAAACGCCTCACTGGTCGGAGGTAGGGAACATAGGTGACGATTCCCCAATCTTGCCTGTTTTTAACTTACACAGTGCCAATCTACACTGTGTAATACTTGTGCACGTCTCCACCACTTTCCCATATGCAGCGTACATGAACTGCGTAGCTCGTGTCAGAACAGTTTCCATACTGGCATGTACATCACCAATACTAGTTAATGAGACGTTTCCTTTCTTGGCGACTTTGAAGACAGTGGCTTTGCCTACCCCATGTAATGATGCAACTGTATCAGCCCCAGATAGCCCATGAATGACAAGCAGGTCACCGGCGATATATTTGTGTCTTGCTGCAGTTGCCCGTATGTCAACCACATCTCTGCCTTTTGTTGGTGACGACATGGTCATTCGTACTTGATTTGTGCACTTGTCAGCGTAGTGGTGAATAAGTAAGCAAAATACATCAGTGTCATCAGATACAATATTAACCGACTTGTCCTGAATATAAGTTTCAATTGCATGCTGCTCAATTATGTTTTCTGCTTCCTCGTGTGAAGTGCAAAGATCATTGAGATTAATCGTAACTCCATGCGCAATCTCCACAGGAATATATGCGATGCCGACAATGACCAGGCTGTGTTTCTGTGTGGCGGTATTGTAGAACTCTGGATATAGCAACCCTTCTGATAACCTTGTATTCAACTGGACTTTGCTTATTGTTACAGATAAGATCAACTGTTTTGGAGTAGTTGGCATTTCAGGAGTCAATGTGTGTACCCGGCTTCAATCCGCTCTCTGCATCCCCGTGGACGTCTTAATGCTACCCGCATAATACCTGTCAATCACCAATGTAACATTGCTCTCAAACAGTGTTGTACGTACACATGATTGCAAAGCAGTAATATACACATGGAGCTTGACCTTGTCAGAGGGCCATTCAAGTACCCACAGTAACGAAGACACATCATAAATCACTGTATCTGACATAGGGTAACTTCGTGCCGGTTCAGTCACCTGCATGATGGTCTTCAGTGTGGACTTGTTCTTTGAAACCTTCATGTGGCCATCTGGATAGAACATTGATGGTGGATAGGCCGCTAGTTCACAGGAAAGCACGTCATCAATGTTAATATCACATGTACTTACCAACAACCCAATGACACCAGCATATATCAGTTCCTGGTCATTATCCCTTTCCTGTCCAACAAGGATAAGTTTATTTTTCGCATCCATGGTCACCACAACCTTTGGCAATTTGTCATAAAATGATCCTGGCCACTCATTCTTAAATTCTGCCATCTGTTTCTGACTAATGGTAATAGCATCATCTGCTGTCACCTCAGTGTGGGCTACGTTCATCAGAGCACCATCTGGATGTGACATATCATCCAGTGGATGTATAACTCTAGCAAGATTTTTGCTGATACTACATCGGTCTAGTTGATCGTACTCGATGCGGGACTTGGCTTCTTCTTTGTGATGAGTATGCACAGTGATGTTTTGTTTGACGTTGCTCATCGAGGTCAGGTCATGAGATAGCTCCCCACAGGTGGCATAACTCAAAGCCCAAATTACCATCTGATTCCAGTCAGCTGCCAAGCCTAAGGCTCCTGTATATTCCTGGTATGTGACGAACAAATGCACCATGCTGAAGTTTCTTCATCAGGTCAGGATCCATTCCATTTATGCAATGGACATAGAACAACACATAGCGAGCATATTTGTGACAGCCACATGTATAGAAGTATGGCGGCATTCCCTCAGCCGCAGACATATGCAAGCCCCAATCTCCCTCGTAAGCCGCTCTTGAAAATAACATCATGGTTATGATTGGCTTAATCAGATGATCGCTCCACAGTTTAGTAGTCCGGCTGCCAGAGATACGCTTGTCTAGGGCCACCATGAGGTCTCAGAGTGACTAAACACCCTCTTCCTGAACTACAGTGCTGATAAGTTATTCTGCCACCATACGCAGTTCCCGAAAGTTCTGTGGATATTTCTTTCCACTGAGCATTGTGTCAACACTCCCAAACGTATTTTCCAATATCTCCTTCAATCCACTTCCACCCATAATCACTGCGATGGCATGTATGACATTCATCAGCATATGCATTCCCCTTAGAATCGGTACTATACAGTTGAAGTAGGTTGGTTGGTGGAAAATAATATCAAGTGTCACTTTATATAACTGTTGATCACATGTGAAGATGAGAACATTGTCGCCAGATCCTTTGATAAGAGACAGACCTTTCTCAATGGCTGTTTTGATTGTATCATGGTCAGCAGGGGGGGGGGATCAATGAGAGGCAGGAAAGACACATCTGTCTTCGGTTGCGGAATAACCTAGTGTTGTACCCATTGTACTCCGGACATTTAGGGTCAGTTGCAACATCCTGAAAGAAAGTGAGGTCATTCACCAGTGCTCTCATCTGACTGATGACTTGACTAGTTAGTAACCAAAGTGGTGGTACATGATTGAGAGCAATATATGATGGCATAGGATGCTTCTTAGGCCCATAGTAGTTAACCTCTGGTATATCGTATGTTACAGGCTTGGAATGATCTTCCATTCTTTGACGAGGGATTCCGTGGGACAGAATCATTGCTTGGTAAACGAACCTGTGTCATGATCATAGCTAGGCAGTGGCAGCATGTTTTACAATCGGGTGAAGAGATTTCACAGTCAAAGTTGTCACATACACAGTGTATGAGGTTGCCAGATTCGGAGCACTGAACACCTATCTTAGTTTAATTATGAGCGACATAGACAGCTGACCTTTTCGGCACAACTCTCTTCAGCAACACAAACTATGGCGATGTCGTCATGATCATCATAAAACATTTGTGTAATCGCTGGCATAAATGTTATGCAAATTTAAAGTAGCATGTTCGTGCACTACCATAGATGAATGTCGAGAACACTAAATACGCTTTAAGTTAACCACATCTAGAATCATAATAATAGATTTTGAAACTACTATACATCATGTTTTATTATTTATTGGGGTGTTTGGGGTCCACATTTTAATTCTACCCTAATTAGAATTATCAAATGGTATGCTAATTATTTCTCTGTATCAAATTTTGTCTGAAAACATGGCTAGAATGTATGGTACCAGAAAATATGGATGTGAAAATCATATTTGACGATTTATGGCGGCCATATTTATTTCAGAAATTAAGTTATTGGTCTGATAAGAAAATTCCACATTTCATTGCATGTATATTGGTTGACAACAGGGATGCAGAGACAAAATAATGTGATCTAGTGTCATTAGTTTGAAACTTATGTTGATATTAGTAATTTCATGAGATGATGGCGGCCATCTTGGATTATAACAAATGCCACCGGGTAATATTTTGCACATCACCCTAGAATTGTCATCTAAGACCCTTATGAAGTAATTCCAATAAAAAAAATTATACTACATTCCTCCTGATTATAAAGCCATAGTGCTAAATCTATAGGTGGGGCTGATGTAAGAAAGACATCAGATGAATATTATTAGATTCCCCATCAAGGTACCAAGGTATCCAACAAGGTTAACAATATGTCATTTAATGTTTTAAGTCTATGACCTTGACAGAAATGTTGGTGTCAACATGTCAGAAGATCATGAGAGAAATGCAGGTGTGAAATATGAAGAGGTTCCATAAACAGAATCAGAAATTATAATTAATTTACGCCAATGTTATACCTGGACTCCCACATCCCAGGTTGTAATTTAGGGAGACATTTGTTTTTGTCCAATCTTTAGATATGACTTTTTTCCGGGCAAAATAAACATTTATTTTATGATTTTATGATTACAGGGTGTGTTAATTGGCATTATATTTTATATTAAACATGCATTGCCACTTTGATATCAGGGGCGATAACCGTATTACCTTAAAAAGGTTAATGGATTATTCTCTCTATTTATGTTTTGATGTGCAATGATTTTATAATTTATAATATGTACATACAAATAATTATTCAGGTGACACATTTAATTGATATAAATGACGAGGGCATCGTTATTACGAGGCTAATACCCTCGCTGGCAGCCTTGATACTAATAATAAAAAAAAGGACTCATTGACCTTAGGCGGCCGGACGTGGGTCATATGCAAAACAAAGCATCATCCCTAGACTCACAGTTTGCCCAAATATTACCAAAATTGGTGAAGCGGTTTATAAGTTATTGAATAACCAAAAAATACTTTAACGCATTTGCCTTACAAACAAGGTGAACATAAGTCCTCAGTGACCTTGACCATGGGCGGTCAGACATGGGTCGTATGCAAAACAAAGCACTGTCCCTAGACACACACAGTGACCCAATATTATCAAAATCGGGGAAGCTGTTCATAAGTTATTGGATAAACAAAATTAACGTTAATACATTTGCCTTACAAACAAGGTGAACATAAGTCCTCAGTGGCTTTGACATTGGGCGATAAGATAGGCAAAACAAAGCACCATTCATAGACACACACCGTGGCCAAATATTATCAAAATCGGGGAGGCGGTTCATAAGTTATTGAATAAACAAAAAAGATAACTCATTTGCCTTACAAACAAGGTGAAACTATGTCCTCAGTGACCTTGGGTGGTCAGACGTGGGTCATCGGCAAAACAAAGCACCATCCACAGACACACACTGTGGCCAAATATTATCAAAATCGGGGAGGAGGTTCATAAGTTATTGAATAAACAAAACAATAACTCATTTGCCTTACAAACAAGGTGAACATAAGTCCTCAGTGACCTTGGGTGGTCAGACGTGGGTCATATGCAAAACAAAGCACCATCCCAAGACACACATTGCGGCCAAATATTATCAAAATCGGTGAAGCTGTTCATAAGTTATTGAAAAACATAAAGTATTACTAACGCACGCACGTACATGGACTATCACTATATGATTATATATGTACCGCGAGCACTCGTAACGCTTAAAACGGGTGGAATCGTTACACAATTACACACTTATTTTTAAAAATCCCTATAAATACCAGTTTGTGCCAAATTAATGGGACCTTAGTCATAAAATTTGTGAATGCAAAATTGTGTATGTGAACTGTGAATTGTTGGCCTTGTTATTAGCAAGGGGCAGAAGGTTGTGCAATATGAAACTGTTCTGTGAATGAAAAATACCTCAGTACAATGTATATAATAATAACACAATAATAATACGGTAGTCTTTACTTGTGGCTGTGACTGAAGAAATGGGGTTTATGAGATTTGTGAACCAGTGTAGCTCCTGATCAAATATCACACTCATGTAGCCGGATAGCGATCTATATTGTTTGTTAGTAGTATGACGGGCGTAGTAGTATGACAGTCTGATCAGGATCTGCACTGTTCACCATTCCGTCAATGGAACGGTGAACAGTGCAGATCCTGATCAGACTGTGCAGATCTGGATATACACTGGTGGCAAAACCGACAATCCCCATTTCTCCAGTCACAGCCACATTTAAAGAGGGCAAACGATAGCTAAAACCTATGTTCCATGTGATTTTGACTTTGACTGGCAATAATATGCGACATAGTGCATTTTAAAAACATATCTTAAGCGGCCTTTACATATCGGTCGTGGCGCCCGCGCGAGTACAAAAACAGGCCAAAAATGGCATTTACGCAAGGCGTCAGGCCGGACGCTGCCCGATTTGAACGGGCTCCGCAGCGATTTTTAGGGGTCGTCCGAACCACGCGGGCGTGAAAACTGACTCTCAAATCTGCGATTTTCCAAGCCCGTAGACACGTCGCTAGGGCCCCGCCCCGCGGCCTGCTGGAAACCGACCGGTGATTTTGACGACAATTATTGGAAAAAAATCCGCCGGGCGCCGTGGGATTTTCACGGGCCCCTCACGGCCACCCTACGATAGCCTCACGGCCCACACACGGATTTCGGGCGATTTGTTCAAGATCGACCGGGCGCTCCGCTGGTCCCGACCGCCCCCCCCCCCACCCCGGCGGCTTCTAAACGGCCCCCACGCGGGCCCCAACTGCATCTATATATTATCGAGGCGCGGCCGCCGGGGGGAAGCCCGACATCAATCGCCAGTCGCCAAGCCGGCGTCCTGGCGGGCGCACTGTCTCCACTGCGATCCAATGTTGAAAGGGCACCTCCCGGGCCCCGTTTAATATGTGAGGGCACACGTCGTAGACATGAAATTCGCCCGATTCATCCACGCGCTCTAAATCCCCCGGCGACTCCTGCGATTAGAAAAATCGCGTGAACGCCGGCTGATATGTGAGGGCCGCTTTACCAACCATGATCAATAATCTGACACCTGTGCATTCTCAAATTTTGCATTATCAATCATGACCCATGATCAATTACCTGTGAATTCTGAAAATGATCAATGGTCAGATACCTGTGCATTCGCGAAACCTACGTTATCAACCATGAGTTACCTGTGTTTCCGTTTCTGATTCGCCCGCGGTAGTATTAATCTCATCTGCGACGTCGGCGATGGACGTAAGGGCATCAACAACGGCCGACATGTCACCCTCCAGTAGTTCCTCTATGTCAGTCGCGTTGGCCAGCTCACGCAGGGACGACATTACATTTGCTGATCCCAACCCATCCAGGGCCTGGCTGATCTGTATAGGTTGGTTGGTGGGATTTTGGTTGGTTGGATGGTTGATTGGTTGGTTCGTTGGTTGATATTGGTTTGATGGATGGTTGGTGGGTTGGTGTGTCGGTTAGTTTTTGTTGGTTATTGATTGATTGAATGATTGGCTACTTGTTTGGTTCATTGATTGATTGGTTGACCGGTCTGTCGGTCGGTAATTCGACTGACTAACTGACTGATTGATTGGGTTGTTGGTTCACTATAGGAATAAACAGTATTTATTTAGAATTTATCATGGTAAAAACTTTTAAAAAGCCCAACTTTATGAAGACCATCGTGTATTCCTTATAATTCCAACCCAGTTCTATTTCAAAGTGATTGACATTTGTTCAGAGTGTCCAGATACCAACAAAAATGTACACCACGGCTCCAGATAAGGAATTAGTAGTATTGTCACTCCATCATTTCTGAAGTAATTGGATATTTCAAAATGTTACTTCGGTAAAATAAAATCACACTACTGTTTACACATCAACAGACAGAAATTTATGAATAATTTGCTTCAAAATGAAAACATGTCTTGGCATTTCATTATAATTGTCTCCTTGGACAATTCTAATGAAATACGAAGATGTGTTTTCGTGGAAAATAAGAAAAATATGCTATATTTGTGGTTTTCTTCAGCATGATAAAGGTACCACAATTTTTGTATTGCTTTTTGATACTCACTACTTCTGATTTCAATTGGGTTTTTGGCAATTTTAATTGGGTATTTAAGCAAATAAGCAGCTAATCTGGAGCTTTCGTACACCAATGCTTGCATGCATTGTTTGCTATTTCAGCTATAGCCGATTTCACCAAAATTGCTAATCATACTTATCTAACTAAGCATACTTTGAGGGAGTGATCATTTATTTTTCCCGAAGTGCATTATTTTATACCTATAGAACTAACGACTGGGTTCACTGGAACTGTTTCCTGGGTGATTGACTGCTTGATTGATTATGAAAGATTATGCTACATTGGCTTATTTCTGTTGTTGTATCATAATTAGACGATCTTCCAAGAGTGATGATTTAATACCCTAGTTTCTCAACCAATGAAAGAACAGCATTTCGTCTCAATTAATCGCATATTGCGGCGCTTTCGCCAATATCTATTAAATTAGTCATTAAATATTCAGACGCTATATTTAGAGCTGATTGCACGCGTTGCTGCCATCAGTTCACATGACACAAAGCACATTACCGCCCACACACGCGCTCATTACGTGTCACACCGCCAATCACATAGTAGCATAGCGATTCGAAATCACGTTTAGGGGCGGAGCTTCGCGAATGGGCAGTGTAAACAATCAGTAAGTCATAGATCACATATTGAATTTTTAATAAACTAAGTCCTTGCTCACTAGCGCTCGCTCGAAATTAATGTATTACAAATTCAATATGTGATCTATAACTATTACTTATTAAACGAGTTTACTGATTTCATCGAGACCATGCCAAGTTTCTTATGAAATCAGACGAGTTTAATAAATATCATATTAAGTCAACACAAATGGAAGATTCTATTTATTGCATAAGCACAATATTATACATTGAAGCTGTACTGATCATCTATCATGTTTTCTACAATGGCCGGATTTGCATATTTATTACACTAGTGTATTATGATTTGTATTACACTGTGAAAACCGATATATGCAATAAAGTCGCATACATGATTTTCCTCGCCAATGAGCATACCTGTTGTTGTATGGCCTGAATTGTTTGCTGGACACAGTCATATTTAGCTGACGACCATTCTCCATTAGCATTGCATTTCCTCGTTACTGTACCTGCAAAGTAATTTGGTCCCCATCTGACAAAACGAACAACTACAGGATTTATTCTAATAAACGACCTCAGGGCTGTGCAATTCGTGGGGATCAAAACGTGAAAAATAGGATCAAAATATGTTATTTACACATACAAAAGCCATTTAAAACAATGTTTTAAATGGCTTTTGTCTGTGAAAATAACATATTTAGGATGGAAATATGGGAGGCGGGTTACTATTTGAAAGAGAGATACTATTATAATAAATACGGTACTTGATTTACTTGCGTGCAACAGCAATGCCATTTGTGGCTGTGACAAAGAAATGGGGCTTACAGGATTTGTGATCAGTGTAGCTCCTGATCAAATAATACACCCCTGTAGCCTGATGATAATCTTGTGTGTTAGAAGCATGTATTATATTGATTAATTTAATGGCGAACAGTGCAGATCCTGATCAGACTGTGCACTAGAAAATGTGATCTGTCGACGCACTTAGGGCCCCTATAGATGATTTAAGAAACTCTTTCAAAAACATCAAACAAATAAACTGACGGATAGACAGAGCGAAACCTATAGGGCCCCAGCAAAATTTTTGTCTGCTGTTTATTTTTCATTTTCCATTATTATCAATGAACACATACATGTAATTTGTCAACGCTTTAGAATCATTTCTAATGGAAATCTAAAGTGCTGCCAACCATGTTTTATCAAGAAAAACGGCAAAATATGAAACAACTGCAAACAAAAATGTTCGTTTCCTGCATTCTAAGGGTTAATATAGGCGTGGTGGGAATACAAACCAGCAGTTTGTGGGGGGCAGCCTTGTACGGTAATTGTGCTCACTGCAGCTATAGGCCACACAATGCCCCTGTAATCCAGGGCTTCCTCACACACGGTTGGCTTCTCTTGGTCCACTGCAACAGCAATAGTCACAATACATGAAACCTGTTTGTTTGAATATATAGGAGTCTCATCGATGCGCAGGTTACAATGTTTATTTGAAAATATAAGAGTCGCATAACCTTTTCATTCCCAAGTAAAGTGGACTATTAGGCGAGATATCCAAGTCACACATAGCATGCTTAAAAACAAATAGTTTTAGTGTGGGTGTCATTCTTATGATAACAAGAACAATTATAACATGAATGACCATGTTATAAAAGAACGCTTCGAGTGTATGCTATTATTATTAAGGCCAACTACATGTTTGCAAGTAGTATGTAGAGTTGTAGATATCAGGGTATTGGATTACGTGGTTTCCGAACCTGATTTTCCGACGCGACATATTCTGTGACGTCATTTTTACAGTAGATTTTCTTGAAACTTTTCCAAGCAAACGGACGGATTTCGATGATATGTAGCACATCATAGAAGTGACATATGTGTTTTATGGGTGCTCTAAAAGTTCTTTACGATAACCTACAACTGTCATGAAGAATCGAGTATCGTTTATTTCTTACATTCACGTTCTTTATATTTTTATTCACATCCATGGTAACCAATTATTCGTCAAAAAACAGAAAATTGTTAGATTAAAGCAAACTATATAATAATGCAAGAACTGGCATCATTAAACGAAGCTAATCCCCTCACTGGCAACCTTGATAATAAAAAAGAAAAGAAGTACTCTGTGACCTTGAGCGGTCTGACGTGGGTCACTGCGTTATGTTT
Organism: Conchocele bisecta; assembly: GCA_029237695.1. Taxonomy (NCBI): domain Eukaryota; kingdom Metazoa; phylum Mollusca; class Bivalvia; order Lucinida; family Thyasiridae; genus Conchocele; species Conchocele bisecta. The sequence continues at coordinate 160,576,758 of CM055265.1, read as the reverse complement.
CATTAAACTCTGTCTTTCCATTATAAAGATATTACATTCAACATCCTGCACCACCTTTAATTGACATGGCGCAATTTTAAATATTGCGCGGGCCGGGAGGACGCACTGTCTTGCCATCAGTTTTCATATTTTTTCCCAATTTTATTACTTTCCCCTAACAAAAAAAAACGGCATCTAGTCGCACGCTGACTGAGACGCGATCTATAAACTTACCCAGGGACATTACATTGCAAATATAGTGCAACCCGTCCACTGGCGGTTTGTTTCAGCGAGTGCGCACAGTACAACAGTCCGACTTGGCAACGCCACCTATCGACTTATCACCGGCACTGCAGTGCATGACATAAAAATCCTAAAACCATCAACTTCTAAAACTGGCGTTTTGAAGAAAGTCATGAAATATTCAATCTTAAATTCGATAAAATTGACGCAGTACAATTTGAACCACGTTATAAGCTAAAGATATGAGTGCCAGAAATAATCCACATTAAGACACATGAAAATGTTTGGCATTTCTCCATTTCATTGTCGAAACTCCAGACGGTTTTACAGAATGTGAAAGCCATGGAAAATGAATACTGGATATCAAATACTCCTACAAGCACCAATATGAATTTGTGAGTGAAATTCATGAAAGGTCATACAAATTACATTACATCGAATACAGAAACCATTGCCTTGAAAAAGTCCAAGAAATATTACACACACACAAGTACACAAGGTAGTTATTTCCCCCAGAAAACGTAAGCTAAAGTAAAAAAATACACACCTGACCAAATGTTACGGGATGCAATCGCACCCATTACACACCATGTTACTGGACTTTGTACTGCACACCCAGGTAGGTCATTTTTCAATAATTTATATCAACTAAATGTGTCACCTGAATAAATATTTGTATCGACTTGTTACAAAATATGATCATTGCGCATCAAAAGATAAATAGAGAGAATAAAATTAATAGTTGTTTCCATTAACATTTTAAGGAGTCAGTGTTATCACCCTTGATATTAAAGTGGCAAATCAAGCTTGATATAAAAAGAATAATAATGTAAAATTAACATGGTTGATATGATTTTTTATACGACGGGCATTTTGGATTATGCGACAACCTCCATTTTAACAAATATGAAAATGCTTCACCCACGCACCACAACTGTGAAGTCTGACCAGTGTCGGCCAAATGGTACATGAGAAGAAGACAAAATATATAATTAAATGATGACCTGTCGGCGGCCATTTTGGATCTGTATGATGTATCATCCGATTTTGACAAAAAAATATCCAGAGTGTCTCCACGATACCTTCGATTTGATATATATCAGGACCATATTTGGTCAAATTTGAAATACAGTCATGTGCCAGAATACAAAATCAATGCGTGAAAAAAACAAAGGGAATATTAGTGAGGCAAGAGTTGTGATAAATATACAAAAAGGAATTCAAGTTATGCTCTGGAGACAAAATCAGTATGCGAAAAAAACAAAAGAAATCAGTATGTTAAGAGGTGTTATTCTTGCTTTTAAGGACTAGAGCAAGTGAGCGGGGTCTGACACATACCCCCGGCCGCCGCCAAATGATTTGGCCTTGATATTTGGCATGAAAGCCGCATAGGTGAGATATAGAATGAAAATGTGGCTGTTGATGAAGAAATAAGTTTCCAGTCAATCCAACATACAGTTGCAGATAAATTGAGTACTTAAAACTTTAATGCTAATATTTGAAAACATTATCACAATTCGAGAATAAATATATTCAGCCTTGAAATTAGAATAACCCGACCTGGTGCCAGGTCCATACCACACCAAAGTCACTTAGCCCCTTCCCCTAAAATAGCATTACGAATATCGTAATACTCGCATAAGGGGTATAACCAGATTCAACTGTCACATACAAAATGCCAAAGACGTATGTGAGGGCCAAACCAGGTCTCCAGTCGGGATTCCGGTAAGGATGAACCCCGATCGTTAAATTACCCATCGCGTGCTCCCACCTGCCACCCACGCATACAGAAGTATATAATTATATGAAGTTTCAAGTCAACCCAACTTGCGGTTGCAGAGACATTGTGTTCTTAAAAACATTGACATGTATGACGCAAATATTTCAAAACTTTAAGTAATTTGACCTTGTGCAGGAAAGCCACATCGGTGGGCTACAGTATAAAAATATGGATGCCGATAAAGAAGTATCTGAAGATTCAACTCAATGCGACTTACGGTTGCAGATATAATGGGTACCCACAAACCTTGAACACAAATCTTACGGATGGATGAAAATACAAAAACTATATACACCTCGACATACTTTGTATGCCTGGGTATGAATCATGATTGAAGGCACTGTGTTACAGATGATGCCTCAGTATGTTGTTTCTCACATCATGCACTGCAAATGACCAATATCAACCAATTGCACCATTTCATTCGAAGTCAAATTTCGAAGTCGAAATTTATTGTAAACATGTAATTTGTTACAAGTTTGACCATTGGGCATTGATTTCAATTATAATCATGATAATAGCACAAAAATACATCATTAATTCGTACATTTTCGTTTCACTTTGAAAGTCTACAAAGTTTGTCTTCGGTCTATTCTGGATGTTTCTAGTAAAATCCTTTATTGCGAAGATAACCGGAACCATATGAAACCAACCAAATACAGACTTTATAGACTGTGGACGTTAAACGGAAATTTATGAATCAAAGATTGACTGCAATAACTTAAATGCTAATCACTCTAGGTTGGCGGTAGGATATTTAAATTTGCTCAAATATGTGTCTGTGACTGGAGAAATGGGGCTTATGGGATTTGCGTCCAGTGTAGATACACATATCCGCACAGAATCTGCACTGTTCACCATTGCATCAATGAAACCTCCATCATGTTTCTAACAAGCCACATCATTATCAGGCTACAGGAGTGTACTATTTGATCAGGAGCTACACTGGCCACAAATCACATAAACCGCATTCTCCAGTCACAGGCACCGGTTAAAGTAACGGACCAAGACCTATAAATACATTATACCTAAAAGCATCAATAAGTGAAAGAAAATAGGCTAACAAAATTATTTACTCCCTTATATCACACATGGAGTAAATACATTTTGTTTAGCTTATTTTTCTCTCACTTATTGATGCTTTTAGGTATAGTTAATGTATTTATAGGCCATGGTCCGTTACTTCAACCTGTGGTCACACCGTCACAGCCACATATGTGTAAAAGCATAGTATATATATTTCTGACCATTTCAATATCTAGTCCTTCGAGTGTCACATAATCAGAAATGTACAGATTCTGTCCACCACAAGAATGAGTCACCGATTGAAAAAAATTGACCAATCTTAAAACTGCATGAATCAGATTTGTGCGAATAAGATTCATTCTCAATTCCATCAACACAAGGAGTAACATGTCTTCTCAACACATCCTTTCAACAAGTTGATTAGAGCAGAAATCAGAGTTAAGAACCACACAAACACTGCCGCTGGCATGGATGGTACTCCGGTTAAATGGTTAATTTTTTGTAACTGAACTTGTCTCAAGCTGTTCCTCGAGGGTTATATTTTCAGATGTCCCTGATCTTAAGGTGATGACAGTCTGTCATGGCGACACTATATTTTGTTTTCTTGGTGTAGGTCAGGAACTGGATCAGTTCCCATTTCGCGAATGTTTGGCAACTTGTTGCCCAGGTGGAATAGTGTCTTCGGGCAGCGATTCTTCTGGTGGCCTTTGTCCTTCAACAGCAGAATGAGAACCAATTTCCGCCTTATCTGCTTCTTCTGGGACCGCTCATATAAAATCTCAATAGCCCTGCTGGTGTCTGCCTCGACTGCAGGGTGAAGGTGAAGAGGCTCGACGAATAATCCAGATGGCTAAGATCTGTAAACAGCTTCCCTGAAACAAACAATCAAACACTATTATGTACATGGGTAGCCTTTTATTGAATTTCTTGCCAATATTAACCATTTCTCAGCAAATGACTCCGCAACTTTCCAACATGAAACAGTGCTTAGAGATCTACATCCCACCCGGGCATCAAACTCAAAACACTTGGATAAATGTGGTAAGCGAGTAAGCCATATTGTTCATAGTTGTGAACAGTAACTCTTGAAATCTACAACTGTACTGTCCGTAGCAGAGTTACGTTTCCATTCATAGTCTTCCTCTGCAGAATAGTGAATTAGAGATCGGATTCGCAAATTACATACATGTAGCAGTTAAAGTTGGGGTCCCATCCACAGGTTGAAGTAACGGACCGAGGTATATATATGTGTGTTTAGCTTCTTCTTTTTTCGTTTATGAATGCTTTTAGGCATATTTAATGTATTTATAGACCTCGGTCCGTTACTTCAACCTGTGGTCCCATCTAGTAGGCATAACAGTTTGTGTATAATAAGTAAATAAGTGTATAATTGTGTAACTACGGTACATGTATTCCGCCAGTTTTAAAAATTACGAGTGCCGGCCCACAATACAGATATAATCATTTAGTAATCTTGATTTTACTGATAGTGACTCGCGGTGGTATCAGGCTATTTTGATATGCAAATGAGACATGACATTTTTAAATTATTTATACCAATTAAATGTGTCACCCGAACAAATATTTTTATCGACACATTACAAAGTACGATCATTGCACATAAAAAAATAAGTAGAGAGAATATAGTTTCCATTAACCTTTGATGGAAACACGGTTATCGCCCCTGATATCAGTGACGAAATTCACGTTTCATATAAAAAGAAAAATAATGCCAATTAATACGTCGGGTAATTGTGAATGAATGTTTATTTTGCCCGACAAATGCTATAGATAAAGAATGGACAAAACAAGTATGTCTCCCAATATTATAACCTGGCATGTGGAACTCTATGTTTAATTGTGAAATATTTTTTATTAAAATTATTGTTAACATTATGAAAATAACATATTCCAGTAAATATGACAGAAACTTACATACGCAGATATGTAAATGACCTGATAAAGTAAATGTAAGCTGAATTCAACAAGTGACCCAGTCAACGGCAGCCAAATTGAACATATAAAGTTTTGTTTCTTGGGGTTTAGCGGCCTATCAACAGCTAAGATCATTTAAGGCCGGGTCAATGGGTTTAGTACTAAATCCCATATTACCTGTACAAGTACACGCACATTTTCAAGTACATGTACAAATGGGGGAAAAATCCCAAAATCAGAACTGAATATTTACAATAACAAAACTATATATGCAGCGCTGAAATCAGAATAATCCTGATCTAATGCCAGGTCCTCGCCACACCAGAATCACTTGGCCCCTCCCAAAAGCAGGAGGATCAGTAATAATTTTACTACTTTTATAATGGGCAATAACCCAATTCAACTCCCAGGTAACAAAAGAGCCAAAGATAAAAATGTACCGGAGGGTCAAACTAGGCAAATAGTGATAGTTAATTTACTCGGTCTCCCGACCACCACCCACGTAAAGTTTTGTATTACTTTATTTTCAGACGGAAAATATACAAATTAGGTCACAATTAACAACTAAAGTGTAAATCAGATCTGATTAGCTATTCTGTAGAGGAAGCCTACATGTATCATTTGTTTGTTTGTTGGGGTTTAAATGCCTATCAACAGCTACGGTCATTTAAGGCCGGGTCAATGGGTTTAGTACTAACTCCCATATAGTACCTGTACAAGTACGTGTACATGTTCAAGTACATGTACAAATGGGGGGAAAATCCTAAAATCAGAAATGAATATTTACAATAAAAGAACTATATACTCAGCCCTGAAATCAGGATGATCCTGATCTGATGCCCGGTCCTCGTCACACCAGAATCACACCCTCCCAAAAGCAATAGGATCAGTAATAATCTTACTACTTTTATAATGGGCAATATCCCAATTAAACTCTCAGGTGACAGAAAGAGCCAAAGATAACTAGGAAATGTGTTCATAGAACATGGATGCCCCACATATCGCTTTGATAATAAATGAGGCCAAATTTACCCGAGCGTTAAAGTTTCGTGACGGACGGACGGGACAATGACGGGACAAGGGTAACACTAAATGCCCCCTCCACTATCGTGGTGGGGCATAAAAACGTACCTGAGGGCCAAACGAGGCAAATCGTGATTCATATGTATTACTTTTATAACATTTTTTTTCAGATGGAAAATATACAAATTATGTCGCAATTAACAACTAAAGTGTAAATCAGATCTGATTAGCTATTATGTAGAGGAAGCCTACATGTATGAATGGAATAGCAACTCTGCTACAGACGGTACAGGAGTAGATTGCAAGAGTTATTGTTCGCAACTACAATAACATGATTCAATAATAATGAGACATACATATCTGTACATGTATCAAACCAATGAAAACTGACATTCTGATCTGCATATAAATAATATCATTTCGGCTAATTCTGCGCACCGGCTAATGCACAATTCACGTAATGTTTTGCCCAGTTTACGTCAGAATAAATTATGTTGATTTTGGAATAAATCAGCTGATTAACGGTATACTAAGTAATTTTATCCCATTCCGATAGTTTGGTAAAAAGTTATTCAGAACATGGTCAAAATGATTAGTGGTCCTGCTTATTAAATTAATAGATCAACAACAGACCTGTTAAAAAAAGATTCATAAACCAATAATACACATGCAAATATACCGATATTGATTATCATTTTATTCGCGTATTATTTGCAAAACTCAAGGACAAAATGGACTGATATTTTGACCAAATTTGGCTGGGTCTCCGTTAGGCGGATACAGAAAATAGACGACAGATGAAATAGTAAAAGCCATCCGTTTAGCCGTGATTATCTCGGCTAAGAACTGCCTTGAATGTTCAGGGAATTTAGACTGAATATGGACATTTTCACGAAAATTATTATTTGGTGAGCAGAATTAACAGACACAATTGTAATCTCAACAAACATACAGTTTCCACCCCGCCCATATTTCGTGAGGTCACTCCCAATGAAGCAAAGAAGTCCCTCATCACCACACCAGACCAAACATGGGAACATTGCGTACAAATAAATTTTAGGAAGCCCACCCACAGCAATACAAATACATAATAGAAATACTGCACTTCAATTTGTTTAATTGTTTGATCACTGTTGTTATAGTTTTCTAAATCGTGTAAACACGCGACTTTCTGAAAACACTTGTCTTAAGAAAACAACATGAATAATCAGACATATAAAATAGTGGCGTGTGCAAAGCCACATACACGGTGCGAAGCCAGGTACACTTACTTAATAGAAATACTGCACCGGCCTATATTCACGATATTTCGGGGGAAAGTCACCGCTGTGCAAATGTTTAGTGTACCTGGATTCGCACACCTCGATTTTTTACGTATTTCATCACTGTTGTTACAGTTTTCTAAACATATTTGACTTTCTGGGGGGTGGGGGGAGGGGGGGGGAGGAAAGTACCTAGTCTTTTTTTATTTTCTTTTTAAAGTGGCTAAAAGCCTAAATAGACAATAATGACATTAACAATGTCAATGGGAGTTGAAAAAATATATTTTTTATTATTGAATTGACAATTGTTGGACTGAAAAATTATTTTCAATGTGAATCTACGAGTATCGTATCGAGGTGCCACAAACATAGACTAACATGCCATGTCTCTATTATATATATCATGTTTAACTTCTATTTTTCATTATCTGACTTTTATCATTTATTATTTACTTTGCTATACGGTAGTAAAGCCATAGTGCTATGTCTACCACAAACACACAGTCCGAGATGCACCATAAATTATTTAAACAACAATTGTGGAAACAAAATTAGTCACGAAAACCAATGACTCGGCACATGTTCAGAGCAAAATGTTCAATAAAGTGTGTATGTTTTGACACATTAATGATTGTTAAAAGTGCTGTCGAAGTCAGCACGATTCAAATATTGGCCAACAATAATAAAGAAATAATTCTTACCTGAAACTGTCGCTGTAAATTTAGATCGGCTGGCACCCAGTTCTCGTTACGTCTTACGACTTATGTAAGTTATGACGTTATGTAGGTCAATGCGTCTTGGAGTTGCATGTTGCCGAATTTTCCTCTCAACTTTAGGAAATTTGCAGAAATGTACGTCTGTACCTTTCACAAATTGTTGAGTACACAATCAGGACCAACAACATGTCTCTATGTGCGTATTTAGATATTATCAACAATGAAGACAGCAAAGAAGTAGCTTTGAACAGTGTAATATTCAATCTTGTAATCGTCGATATGACAAATCAGTGTATTATTACGCGTTTGGCAGGTAAAATGAAATAAAGCAAACAACAAATAGATAATAACAAAACTCATTTCCTTATATTATACATGTATGTTATTAGTTGATCGAATTCTGGATATATCAAACGGATCTACATTTTAAAAGATTTTATTTTCGGAATTCCTTTTTATAGCGTAACTATAATTAACCACAATTAACACGGAATATGGGATGACGTCACACATGTAAATAAAATCGCATTTTACAATAAATAGCTTACTTTTTAAACTTAAATTTGTTAATGGTTGGTATATTACATTAAAAAAAAGTGTCCTGTGTCCAATAAATTGCAATAAATTGGACACATGACACTATGGCTCTTAGTAAAAAGGTTCAAATATTGACTCTATGTGTACGAGACGTTCTAAATGAGGCTCCATACGGGATAATCTATTTAAACTAAATTTATTTCATTGGGAAGCTATTTTTTGCGAATAACATGCGTATTATTATTTTAATATAACCTATCGAATGTTTACAGGTGTTAGCATGTTTAAATATTGAACGAACATATAGATTATTGGTATTGGCACACTTTCATTTTACGAAGTTCCCGCAGCGAACCCCATTCGGCCCGTGGACTGATTGTAAATATAGAACGCCAGAAACTATTCACGAGAATATAGGTGTTCTATGAAAATGTTGGTACTAAGATCACAATACCATGGTTTAATAGCCCTTACTAATTGTTTGTGGTTTGTGGTTCATTCAGCAGCATTCAAAATTATATTACTGCGGAAAGTTTGTAAAAATGTTAAACTACCCATACATAGTGTAATAGGTCTAGCGGTACGCTATTTGTTAACATTGGGGTAGATGTCTGTATGGTTCTATGTGATAAGCTCCGGCAAATTTAATTTTTGTCCAGGCCAGCCATTTGGGTAAGGGGCCCTTTTCAACCATTTTGGGAACAATCACACTAAATTGGGAATTTTCCATTTCGAATTTTTCTGTTAAGCCATTTCATGTCATCCAAGTAGAAAAAAACAACTACACAATATGTTTGTAAAACATGGATATGCCCCACTGGCATACTGCAGTATAACTAGAGATTGTGTGTAAAAAAAAAAAAATTAAATTTACACAAGGTTCAAGTCATTTGAGAAAGTCTTACAAACTGTTTGACGTGAAAAAAACGGTAAAATGTATCAGCACCATTTTGAAGGTCACACATGTCAATGTCATTGATGGTGTGATTGCGTCACATATGTTTAGATGAATGAACAGTCCAAATATTAAAGCAATCATTCAAGTAATATTGACATATTACATAATGGAGAAACTCTTACAAACTTTTCGACGTAACAAAATGGCTAAGTGTTTCAAATAATAATAAAATAATAATAGTCTTTATTTACAGAGGGTGACACATTTAGTTAGAAACTAATCTTCTATGTGGTCCTCATTATATACATGTATAAAGTTAAAATAAACATACATGGTAACAACAGACACTACTACATCTACATGTAAAATTGAAAAAATAACCGATTACAGATGGGATACAATAGAATAGTAAACACATTGTATTATTAAGAAGTGTTTGCATATTTTCTAAATTTTTCCTAAAATGCACATGGTGTCACCATTCATTCTAATTGTCTTACTGAGATAGTTCATTTGAGTGGTAACAACATGCATATACTTCATTTGATAAATATCAAACGAAATAATTGTAAATAAAACAAAACAAACAAACAATTATTGTATCCTTCAATTGTAACGGATTAAGAAAATAGATGAAGGAATAACCATTTTCATTGATCACATGTGAAGACAGCAGCGAACATTGAAATTGTTATCCACATATTCACACCTAATAGTATAGGACACAGTTTGAAAGAGCAGGGTTTGAACATCTCCACCAAAACAAATGCAGATCCGGGGTAGCCGCCACATATCATGCACATGTACATGCTGATCAGGGTATGCACAGTTCACCATTTAATTTGTCAAAGCAGAGTCCATTTAGAATTACCCTTGCTTTTTCATAATGTGTATTATACCTACATGAGTACTCGCATTTTCCTTGCTTATGTATTTTTTATTTACAAATATGTACAGACATGATTTTAAAAAATCCAATATTCATATTGGCAGTATGTGAACATCTTAGTTTTGCTGTTATATTACAATGACATGAGTTAGTTGTATTCCGTGTTTTCAAATTATTTGGTAAGCTGTTCCATATGATTGGGCCTGAATATTTTATACCTTGTTTGTACATTTATTTGTATGGTCTAGGTGGAATAAAATGATGTGCCGATTCTTATCTTAGTACTGGTCTGTTTTCATGAGCAATAACGTGTTTAAGCATTTCATAAATGTAAGTGGGTGTTTCTGACTTGGAAACTTTGAACACTAACTTAGCTTTCCTAAGATATATTCTTTCAAATAAAGTTAATATGTTCAGGTCATGCATACTTTGTCTTATATTTTCAACATTATAGTCCATTATTATTTTTACTGCACGTTTCTGAAGTCGAAACATTATATTTAAATTTACTTGGGATATTCCACTCCAAACAGTGTTACAATGGTCAATATGAGGTTGTATATATGTTTTATAAAATTGAGTTCTGTATTCAGTGGATAGATATTCTTTAATTCTTGACAGAAGCCAGAGATTTGATGTTATCTTTTTGAATACCTTATCAATATGTGTTAACCATGACAAATTATTATAAACAATAACTCCAAGAATTGTGTCATTTGAAATTGTGGTCAAGTCCTCGTCGTTTACTTTTAAAAGTTAACTTGTCTGATACCAAACTGGCTCTCTTTGGTGAGTATTTATGAGCATGACTTTGGTTTTTGATGTATTTATAAGCATACCATTACATTTGCACCAGTTTGACAAGTTATTTAAGGCATTTTGTAAATTGTTTATAATGTTTGACTGTGATTTTTTCCCGATATTATAGCGGGATGTGTCATCTGCATAAAGATCCGTGTATACTATGTCTGTGTATAGAGGTAAATCATTGATAAACAACACAAACAGAAGAGGTCCTAAAATAGAACCCTGTGGATCTCCATACAGTATAGTTTCATCGGTTGATATATATACTCTGTTTTATTTCCCCATGTTGCATGTTATTCACTGTAATGGGATGTAAATAAAGATATGTTGAGTTGAGTTGAGTTGATATGACATTGTTTGTAGATACCTTTTGCTTCCTATTTAATAGGTATGATGAAAACCAAACTAGTTTTGTCAGTTAATTTATAAAGTTTCAACTTCCTGATTAAAATTGAATGGTCTACAAGATCAAATGCCTTTTTGAAGTCAACCATCACTACATCTGTTAAAGATCCTTCGTTGATAGCATTAAGACATTTATTAACCATTCCCAACAAAGCAGTTTCACATGAATGGTCAGGCCTGAAACCAGACTGTATTTTATGTAATAGTTTATAAGTTACAAAATAGTTCATTAGTGAGTCATGCACATGTTTTTCGATCATTTTGGAGAGAATTGGTAGAATTGAGATTGGACGGTAATTGTTTACATAATGTTTTGATCCACTTTTATGAAGAGGTGTCACTTTCCCTTCTTTCCAAAACGTCTGAGAAACATGAGTTTTTTTATACTTTGGTTGCAAATGTAAGTAATACTGTCTACATTGTGACGGCCGGCCAGTTTTAGCAAACGAGGTCCAATATTATCCGAGCCTGTGGCTTTTGTGACATCGATATTTTTAAAGAATTTTCCTACTGATTCTCTGGAAATTTCTGGAATTGAAAAATATATATCGGGTGGAATTCTGCTGTCGCAGAAAGATTGGAGTTTGTCAACAACTGACATTTTTATAGGTTCTTTCAAATTTAAAGCAACTGAAACAATTATTAAATTTATTTGCATCATTTGGCGTATAAATTTCAATGTCTCCAGTTTTTAGAGATGGTATATTTATACTTGTGTTTCTTTTATTAACACCAATTTCCTTGAAAATTTTCCACACATTTCCTGGACCCTTATTACTTTCATCAATCATCGCAGTAAAGTGTTACATTAATCAGTGTGATAACCTTGTTTTGCAATGTTTTATATAGAATTTCATCATTTAGTGATTTGTACCTGCCTCTAGTTTTAATAGCTTCAATTATTTCGGACGTTATCCATTTTGATTGCTGCTATACTCGTTTGATTTTAGTGGAAGATGTTTATTAACAATGTTTATAAACATAGAAGACCATGTGTCCACTATTTCATTTGTATCACCAAACACTTTAATGACGTCCCATGGGATCATTTGCATTTCATTTACAAAGTCGTGTTCATTTAAATGTTTATATAATCTATATGGTATAGTGTGATGTGAATGATTTGGGGTTGTACTACTAGTTTTTTGTGTTAGAAAAGTAGGATAATGATCGCTTAATTCAATTTGTGGAACATTAATAGAAGTTACATTACAGTAAATATATATGATCTATCAGTGACTGTGATTGTGCAGTTTTTCTGGTTATTTCATTAACTATTTGACAGAGACCAAGATTCATTAACTTATGCCAATGGGTTGTTAGCAAAATAATTTAACCACATGGTAGGTTATGGTGAGTGAGAGAAGTTACATGCTATAATGACCAAATTTCATTAACACTATAGGCTAAGGAGTTGTTGAGAAAATGAAAAAAGAGTTAAGCAGGGTTTTAGAGCATACAATTGCATACAGAAGGTAGATGACTGGTGGGTGGGTGGTTTGTCGTGAGTGATGGAAGGCGGAATATGTGACCAAGTTTCATTAAAACAGGGGCATTTTACCAAATGTGGCTGTGACTGGAGAAATGGGGTTTATGAGTTTTGCGACCAGTGCAGATCCAGCATTCGCATAGTGATTGATTAATTATAGGGGGTTCAACGGAAGTCATTTAGAGCGAAAAACGTGTGTTTTTCAGAGTGGAAAAAGGGGCATAACTCCGGATGCATCGGTAGGACAATTTTTATTCTACGCACTCCTGCACTTGATGGTTGGGATGTATGCCGAGTATGCAGACAATCAGCAAAAAACTGTAGAAATAGTTTGCCGGACAAGGAAAAGAATATAAGTTCAGAGTCGAAAAAGGGGCGTAACTGGGGATGGATCTGTGGGACAGCACTCCTGCACTTGCCGGTTATGATGTATACCGAGTATGAAGATAATCGGCCAAAAACTGTAGAAGTAGTTTAGTTTGCTGAACAAGGAAAACAATATTTTCAGTCGAAAAAGGGGCGTAATTGCGGATGGATCGATACCGGTATGAAGAGAATCAGCCAAAAACTGTAGAAGTAGTTCGCCGGGGAAAAAATAACTGCGGATGGATCGGTGGGAGAGCGACACGTTTTACGTTACGCACTCTTTAAATCTATGATGGGTAAGCGTTCGGATAGGGGTGGGTACCCCCTCAAAGTTGACTTTTGAAGGTCATTTCAAGGTCATTTAGGGGTCAAATCAAGAAAAATCATAGATGTCTTAATGCTTGCCATATATAGGTCACCATCACTCATAAAATCAATGTTGAAGATGGAAACAAGTTAAATTGTGGTAGTACCATTATTGTTAGTAATAAAAAAGGAAATATAAATAATAAAAATGCATAATGGCTGCCAAAATAGTGACACTATATGGAAAAAACGACAGTTTCGTGCATATCCAACATACTCTAGCTCTTTGTATGTGTTTGTTACTGAATGTCTTCATACAATCAATATGTATCATGGTATGGCATTTAATAAAATAGCATATTAAATTATTTACTAACTTCAATTCCAAGATGGCCGCCAATAATTACATATGTGAATTTTTCAAATGAATAACTTGTAAATTGTCACGATTCCACTCCAGACACGGGGGATTATCCTTTCTACATTTTTGTTTACAACTGAGTGCTCAAAGTGGATTATACCTTTTAAAACAATACGTTTATATATGGGTCTACTGTTTGGGGGCAGTTCCAAGGTTATCCATGGGTCAAATCAAGACAAAAAGGTTTTTTTCTTCTGTATTTCGCTATTTGAAGGCATACATAACTCATCCAAAATATGTAAGAAGAGTGCTGAACATGATCTGTTATGCATTGGCTATACCATATATTTAGTAAATCAGCCAGGTAATGCAGAAATAGATATTCAAGATGGCCGCCAAACTGCAAAATAAGCAATAAAATGTAAAGTATAATCTTGCTACTTAGAATAACCAGTTCTAAATATGTTATTTTTGTCTTTTATAAAATGTATGTATGGTATAACATGTCATTTACTATGATACAATGACATGCCATTTACTAATTTTAAATCAAAGATGGCCGCCGTTAAACACATACTCACATTGTTCGAACGGTTAAATGTTTCATTGTGATATTTCCTGTGATGTTCATGTCCATGTAAAGTGAAAGTCGTGTTGTTCAAGTTGTGTGTACTACTATGATATAATATGGGTCATTGTGCCAATGAGGTAGTACCCCAGACTATATTTGAGTCATTTTCGGGCTATGATTAGAGAAATTTGCATAGATCTTTCATATACTAGTAGTTGTCAAATCAGAATTGTGACAAAAATCGTTGAATCATTTTCTACCAACCAATTCACTTATTCTCATACCAATGTGTTCCCCATCAGAATGACCGGGGCAATATTAGATAACCACATACCCAATATGATACATGTATAGAAACCGTCACTGTTACCACACACCTCTGGATTAGACAAATATCATTTTGGAATACTGGCACATATTGTTTAATTCTCATTCATTACCATAACTGTACTGTCCAACTAACATGTTTATTAAAAATGAAGTCAAGTTCATTTAACAGAGACTCTCACAACTATATCTCACACAATTATACCAACAAAGAACATAATTATGTTTTCAATATCAAAACAAAGATCATGCTGAATTACCTACAGCATCTCCGTCAAAGTTACGTGCTGATGGAGAGTCATTCTTGCGTATCGATAGGGCCTGTTTCTCGTTTTGAGCGTGCTGTTCAAGGATTTGTGAGCGTAATACGTTACCAGTTGATGTGATCCAAATAATTTAATTTGATCATAATCCTGTGCTATTCTCTCCAAGAAATCACACTATACCCAAACCCAAATACCAGTACCACATTTTAAAGCTCTCTGACATTCACTTCTAGGAGGTGAAACAATATGTATATGTCTAGTAACACATACACATTTCTATTTTTAGGGAATTTATTTGTAATAGTGAATTTGCTGTATTTTACAGTCTTTGGTCAACTACAACTACACGTACAGTACGTTTATTTGCCGAATATAAAAGCTACATCTACCTTCATAATGTCAATAGAGACATTAAAACAAAAGCACAACAAATGAGACATAGCGAACCATGACAACAGGTAAAGCGGTATACAGTCACTAAAGAAATCACGCTATATTGTATAAAGCTGACAAATACAGATATAACAACGTTCAGTAATGTTGATAATGCGATGTATTATCGTTGTCATAGTGGTATTGTTATCTGCAGATGTCTGGAGAATCCGAAGCAATCTTATTGAAGAAGATCAATTCTGCTGATTACTTAGTCCACATCAAAATATGAGACACCGCATATGTTTCTTCGTTGCTGATTTTGTTACAGACATATTTCATAATATGCGTTATTCCATTCTACGCTTTCACCAAATCTTTTTTCTGACTTAAGCCAAAATAAATCGTCAGAAATGTTGGTCATTGTTTGTCCCTCTTGGAATACTGTATATGTAGTCGCCTTCATCTAGTTCATCATTCATATTGCAGATCCAGATTTATCTTAAGGATCAGAGATGCTGGCCCTTGAGTGTCTGTGATGTGTGCCAATTCTGCATGTGATTTGTGCTGTCATGTTACAATTTGTATAAATTGGAAAGTATTGTCCTACTGTTTCTTCCATGACACCGTAGTGAAATTTCTATCAAATGGTCATATTGAGTGACTGTTTGTTTGTTTATTTTAACAGCCTATCAACAGCTAAGGTCATTTAAGGCCGGGTCAATGGGTTTAGTACTAAATCCCATATATTACCTGTACAAGTACATGCACATGTTCAAGTACATGTACAAATGGGGAGAAAATCCCAAAATCAGAACTGAATATTTACAATAACAAAACTATAAATTTCAGCGCTGAAATCAGAATATTCCTGATCTGATGCCAGGTCCTCGCCACACCAGAATCACTTGGCCCCTCCCAAAATCAGTAGGATCAGTAATAATCTTACTACTTTTATAATGGGCAATAACCCAATTCAACTCCCAGGTAACTAAAGAGCCAAAGATGAAAACGTACATGAGGGCCAAACCATGCAAATCGTGATTCCTATAAGGAGGAACCCATACCGTTAATTTACGCCGTCTCATTCGCCCGACCACCACCCACCATATTGAGTGACTGATTATCAGCCTGTCCAATGCCTACATGCTTTGCTTTCTTCCAATAGAATACTAGTCCCTACACATATCTAAACACACTCAGAAACAAACAAATACTGTCTCGTATCACAATGTTTGTATCTATTGTGTCAATACGCACTGTCTAATTATATTGTCTATTAGATACGTTGCGGTGGGTGGTTGGTTGCGAGCATGTGAATGGTAATGTAACAATCAATGTTTCTCTTCACCAAAATGTCGACATTGTTTAGACCTCATGTCCATTTTCGGTCTTCTGATACTTGATACCCCATTAAAGGAAATGCGATTCGTGGTAATCTGATTACTTTTTGAGATGGAACTATGTCACTATGGTGTGGTATGGACATGAAACCAGGTCCGGTCATTCTAATGTTACGGCTGAGTATACAGTGATGTAAATAGTTAGTTCTGATTTCGGTATTTACCCCCAGTACATATAGCTTAAAATTACGGGCTGTTATATACAACACTCAATCATTAGATACTTTGCAAGATATATCAAAGGTGTATGATTCGAGAGGATGGAGAGAGCATATATTAAAACATGGTGCTAAATGTTACCATTAATAAGGATTGCCATGCTGAAATTAGTGGTAACACATGGTGTGTCAGCTATATATTATATTGTATGTTTATCAAGAGAGTAGATGTCCGCCATCTTTGATTTTAAAATTATGATTAGCTCGACTCTAAATTGACACATACCATGTAGCAATTAGCAAGGATACCTCATGCAATTTATATTGTTACCTTATCTGACTACATAAACATTGTTTTTTTCTTCAGTTTTCCAATATGGAGTATCTTGAATATCAAGGCCTAGAACAAAATGTACGCATTCCAATGAGAATGTACTACCAAAAACTACATAAAACTGTAAAAAAAAGACATCTCATTTTTTTTGTTTTTTTTTGTCTGATTACAGAGATATTTCATCTTATACTTTATACTGCGTTGGCGGCCATTTTGCATGTGGGGTTCCATGAAATGTAGCTGATTGTCCCAATTTTAAAATATGTTCTGTTAGTTTAATCAATAATACAAAATGAAGGGTAATATTAGTCACAAATTCCATGTAAATGACATGCTAATAGGAATATCTTCATTGTTAGCAATAGGCTAAATCAGAACGAATTGAATACGACATACTGTTTTGGCGGCCATCTTCGATTTACGAATAATAACTTTCATAAAATGGTATCAAACAGTTTGTAAATACTTTGTCTATCGAAAAATATATATATTACCATGAAGACTATTAAAATGGCTTAACTATGAACAAAGATATGACGTACATGATATTTTCTTGTTTCTTAAGCAAATTGGCGGCCATCTTGAATTTCAGAGATTCGGTATTTTCATAATCCCAATGTATATAGCTACGAAAAGAGTTCATCAACAGAAGGCTATCGATGTTGGTATAAATCATATACATGTACGTGCATCTATACACCCATGTCGATGAGAAATTTTAGGTCAATGTGACCTCTAAATGACCTAAAAAATGACCCCTAAAGGTCAAATCTGCGGGGGTACCCACCCGTATCCGACAGCTTACATATCATATAATTCGATCAGCATGGGTACCCATTTGTAACAAAAAATGCCAACAAAACTTTATTGGAGGCCTTTTCTTGGCCTTTGCGGGCCGTCTAATGCCACCCACAACTATTGTTGCGGTGGCATAATAAGGGGTAGTTTTAAAGTTTCGAAAAATACTGACAAACGCTGCAAATCCTGATTAGACGGCTTGTTACAAGCCGGATCATCTGGATCTACAGTGCTTGCATGTTTTGGCTTGATGGTCTGTAGGCTTGGGTTTACTAGCAAAAATGTGTAGATTAAAGCCATAAAAAAGTAGTTTGGTTCTCAGATATCGCCGCGTTAGAAAGATCCTTGAGCGCCGAGATTTTACCGTCATGGAGAAATAAATGTGTACTGTAAATTCGCCACATGATCATATAAAGCACTAAAATGCAAACATATGTTAAATCCAATCATGTCTGACGAAATATGGTGATTTTTTTCACGTCTAAAGAGGTTATAGTAACTTAGGACACATATGCATCTGATCAAAATCGAACATCTCAAACAAAGAAAAGATATTAAAAGATTCCGCTCTCCTGTATCACATTCCGCAAACCCAGTGTCTGAGAACCAAATAACTTTGTATGGCCTAATGTTCTGTTATTCAACAGCAATGTGCGATGTGTAAAACGGTGTACCTTTTGTGGGTATCACGCCAATATAGCTTACTGCCCTCGGCCCGATTATGCTCGCATTATTCTCAGCCTCGCATCCGAACTCCGTAGTTGCAGTAATAACCGTAATCATCAACTGCGCACTTGTCGTATTACGTACAATTTCGGCATCTGTTAAAACAAATATGTGGCAGGCAGTGAGTGGTAATAGCCGTAATCATCAACTGCGCACTTGTCGTATTACGTACAATTTCGGCACCTGTTAAAACAAATATGTGGCAGTGACTGGTAATAGCCGTCATCATCAACTGCGCACTTGTCGTATTACGTACAATTTCGGCACCTGTTAAAACAAATATGTGGCAGTGACTGGTAATAGCCGTCATCATCAACTGCGCACTTGTCGTATTACGTACAATTTCGGCACCTGTTAAAACAAATATGTGGCAGTGACTGGTAATAGCCGTCATCATCAACTGCGCACTTGTCGTATTACGTACAATTTCGGCACCTGTTAAAACAAATATGTGGCAGTGACTAGTAATAGCCGTAATCATCAACTGCGCACTTGTCGTATTACGCACACATTTCGGCACCTGTTAAAACAAATACTTTTTTATGTGGCAGTGACTGGAGAAATGGGACTTATGGGCTTTACGACCAGTGTAGATCCGGATCAGCCCGTACATCCGTAAAGTATGATCAGGATATGCACTGTTCGCTATTCCAGCAATGAAACATCCATCATGCTTCTAACAAGGAATATAGATCGTTATCAGGTTACAGGAGTGTGCTATTTGATCAGGAGCTACACTGGTCACAATCCCATAAGCCCATTTATCCAGTCACAGCACTGGTAACAGTATGAGTTATGATCTAGGACTGTCCCTAGGATGTCCAGATTAGAGATATTCCACTGTATATGTGGCTGTGTCTGGAGAAATGGGGCGTATGAGCTATTCGACCAGTGTAAACCAAATGGCCGCGGCCCGCATGTCGAGCCCGCCGAGGTATTTGATGGTCTCAGAGTGTATTTATTTGAAGTTTGAATTAAAGGCTGTGAATATAAGGTATGTAAAAGCTTTAACACAAATTTCAAAGTCATTTGACCTTGACCGTGGGTATATGGACAACATGGGCAGGCTATGGAATGAAAATATGGATGATGAAAAGGAAGTATTGGAAGTTGGAAGTAAATTGAAGTAACAATTATGGAGATATAAGGTAATTATGTAAAAACTTTAACGCAGATTTTATAATAACGCAAACTTCTAAATAATTTGGCCTTCACCTTGTGGCACAGTGGCCGCATGAGTGGGACACAGAATTAATGCATGGATGATGACCAATATGCATACAAAGTTTCAAGCAAATCCGACTTACGGTTACAGAGATAGTAAGTATCTGAAAACTTTAACGCAAATTTTGACAGAAACTTTAACGGAAACTTCTAAGTCATTTGACCTTGACCTTGAGCACAGGGGCCGCATTAGTGGGACACAGCATGAATATATGGATGATGACTAATATGCGGACTTAGGACTGGAGAGATATAATGTATTTAAAAACTTTAACGCAGATTTCGGACGGACGGACGGACGGACAGACGCACACCCGGACATCATTGTGATCACTATGTCTCGCTTTCCGCAAGCGGGCTCGACAAAAATAATAAAATGTAAGTACTTTTCATCAATAATAAAACGGTCACCCTCCCCAAAAATTGTTATTTGATGAATTTCCATCAAAGATGTATTTTATTGTGAAAAAGCGATTTGTCTATGGGAATTTAACATGGGGGCTAATAACAGATTTTTAAAAAATAAAATTGAATTTGAGAACCGATTTTCAAAATTTAACTTTTGTTTTCTTAGTTACATCATTTCCAAGCTACCTCGCCAGGTTTCGGAGCCATATTCGACCCTTCTTCCCACTCTTCTCCTTTTTACCCCATGTTAAATTCCCATAGGAAAATCGTTTTATTCGCAATAACATCAATATTTGATGGAATTTCATCAAATAAAAACAATTAGGGAGGGTGATTTTTTTTTTATTGATGAAAAAGTACTTACATTTTAATATTTTTAGAATTAATGTGTTTAATAGCCAAAAGTACGTAAGCAGCAAAGCCACAGCAGTAACGAACTCACCCTCTCTGGATTGCAGCAGCTGACCATTCATGTACCAGTGAAAGTCAAACTGCCCGTCCAATGGGCGAATCACTTCACACATCAGAGTAACATTCGTGCTTTCGTTTATGGTCAGGCTGGCGGGAGTCAAGGTAACGACGGGCTGGGATATAACGGTGACCGTGATGTTGCGACCAGCCTCCACTCCACTAGCCTTGTGGGCCACGAAGCAGGCGTAAGAGCCTGAATAGAAAGATTAATATTCAGACACCATTTATTTGGGGAAACACATAAACTAGACATTATGTTTGTAAAACATGGATATGCCCTCATGGCATACTGGAACTAGAGATTGTGTATAAAAAAGAAACATTAAATTTAAACAAAATCGGCTTTATTCCAAACGAGGAAATTATACTAATATTCCTCTTTTTCGGAGGCAGATTTGCATTTTGTAATGCTCTATTTGTTCCATTTCTGGACCCCCATTGTGGAGATTTCCACCCATATGTAGTGATTTTATTAACACAAAAATTATACTTTTATATATAAGGAGGGGGGGGGGGGGTGAATTTCCCCCGCCCCTCAACCAATCCATCCACATTCATTCGGGATAAGGTACAGAATTGAAAGAAAAAAAGTGAAATTAAAAATCATTTAATTTAATAAATATATTAATATGGGTCAATACATAACGTACAAACACGAAATATCAAATGTTCACATAATATACATACAATCAACGACAAAAAGTAGCAGAAACCAACCAGAGGAGGGGGGGGGGGGGTAATTTCCCCCCTGTGAGAAACATATCACAATTACACGGGTAGATACCAATGAATGTGCAGCAGCTATCGATAAAGTTTGAGATAATCCGACTAATGAATCAAGAGATATTCAACGTTTGATATTCAACGTTCAAACTTATTGACATGAAGGTCAAGGTCACCATGGCCACGGTCGCCTGAATGAGACACTGGATGGATAGCCATCAATGTGAAGAAGCTATTGATGCAGTTTGGTAAACGACCCGACTAACAGATCAGAAGGTATTCAACATTTGGATGTACAATGTATGTACATAATTATTGACACAAAGGTTAAGGTCACTAAAGTGAAGGTCACCCAAATGACAGAAGGTGGATAGCCATCAATGTAGGAAAGCTATTGATGAAATTTGGTAGTGACCCAACTAACAATTCAAGAGGTGGACATTTGGCTACGTCCAAAAGTTACGTCCCACAAAGGATAAGGTCGCCAAGGTAAATGTCAAAATCACCTGAATGACAGTGGGTGGATAGCCATCAATGTGAGAAAGCTATTGACGACATTTGGTAATGATTCGACTAACGGATCAAGAGATATGGGAAATTTGGCTACATCCAAACTTTATGTTTCACAAAGCTTAAGGTCACCAAGGCGAAGGTCAAGTTCACCAGAATGAAACTGATAGTTATCAATGTGAGGAAGCTATTGATGAATTTTGCTAATGATCCAGCTAACTGATCAAGAGATACGGGAAATTTGGCTACGCCCAAAATTCACGTCCCAAACAGGAATGGGGCTTATGGGTTTTGCAACCACTGTAGATCCAGTTGAGCCTGTGCATCCGCACAGTCTGATCAGGATCTGCAATGTTCGCCATTCCATCAATGAAACACCCATCATGCTTCTAACAAGCAATATGGATCGTTATCACGAAAAAGATGTGTGCTATTTGATCTGGAGCTACACTGGTAAACAATTTCATAAGCCCCATTTCTCCAGTCACAGTCACATATAGTGTTTACCTGAATCAGACAAGCGTACAGGTTTCAACCTGAGGCTTGATGTTTTCTTCTTTGGAAAACTCAATGTGGATGAATTGAGAGAAAATCTTGAATTGCGTCTCGGTTGAATGACAGTGTTGTTGTATGTCCACCAGTACGTGAATACCTCCGTCTCTCGATACCCGATGACGACAATTTTACACGTCAGTACGAGTTCCGTGTCATTTCCATTGTATACGTTCAGTGGCGACTGCGTGATATTTTCCACCCTAACACCACCTTCTGCAATAGGTGACAAGATCAGTAGCCTATTTCACCAACATTGCAAAGTATACTTATCTAGCAAAAAAGTATACTATGAAGGAGAAATTTTCAATTTAAGGATACATTTATTAATTATCATTACAGTCAATTTATTACATTATCACAGCCATTTTGTAATAAATTCAGTATAATAATTCTGCATACATTTAATCATCAAATATATGCAGTTCTATATAAAATAATGCATTTCGTAAAAAATAAATTATTACTCCCTCAAAGTATACTTTGCTAGATAAGTATGTTTAGCAATTTTGATGAAATCGGCTACAGAACATGTGAACATCTCTAAACCAGACACTCTGAGAACAGTGGAACCTCTCTAAACCAGAAACTGGGAACAGTGGAACCTCTCTAAACCAGACACTCTGAAAACAGCGGAACCTCTCTAAACCAGACGCTCTGGCTACAATGGAACGTCTTTAAAACAGACACTCTGGCTACAGTTGAACATCTGTAAACCAGGCACTCTGAGAACAGTGCAACCTCTCTAAACCAGAATATAGGAACAGTGCAACCTCTCTAAACCAGATACTCTGGGAACAGAGGAACCTCTCTAAACCAGACAATCTGGGAACAGTGGAATCTCTCTAAACCAGACACACTGGGAATAGTGGAACGGCTCTAAACAAGACAATCTGGTAACAGTGGATCCTCTCTAATCCAGACACTGGATACAGTTGATCCTCTCTAAACCAGACACTCTGGGAATAGTGGAACGTCTCTAAACAAGACAATCTGGTAACAGTGGAACCTCTCTAAACCAGATACTGGATACAGTGGATCCTCTCTAAACCAGACATTCCCTAAACCAGACTCTCTGGGAACAGTGGAACCTCTGTAAAGAAACTCTGAAAACGGTGGAACCTCACTAAACCAGACACTCTGAAAACGGTGGAACCTCTCTAAACCAGACACTCTGAAAACAGTGGAACCTCTCTGAACACGACACTCTGAGAACAGAGGAACATCTGTAAACCATACACTCTGAGAACAGAGGAACCTATCTAAACCAGATACTCGGAGAACAGTGGAACCTCTCTGAACAAGACACTCTGAGAACAGAGGAACATCTGTAAACCAGACACTCGGAGAACAGTGGAACCTATCTAAACCAGACACTCTGGGAACAGAGGAACCTCCCTAAACCAGACAATCTGGGAACAGTAGAAACTCTCTCAACGAGTCGCTCTGGGAACAGTGGAACGTCTCTAATCCAGACACTTTGGGAACAGTGCAACCTCTGTAAACCAGACGCTCTGGGAACAGCGGATCCTTTCTAAACCAGAGACTCTTGGAAAAGTGGAATCTCTCTGAACCAGATACACTGGGAAGAGTGCAACCTGTCTAAACCAGATACTCTGGGAACAGTGGAACGTCTTAGCTAAACCGGACACAGTGGAACCTCTCTAAACCAGACACTCTGGGAACAGTCGAACGTCTCTAAACCAGCCATTGGATACGGTGGAACCTCTCTAAACCAGACGCTATGAGAACAGTAGAACTTCACTAAACCAGATACTCTGGGAACAGTTGATCCTCTCCAAACCAGACGCTATGGGAACAGTGGAACTTCTCTAAACCAGACACTCTGAAAACGGTGGAATCGCTCTAAACTAGACACTTTGAAAACAATGGAACCTCTCTAAACCAGACACTGTGAGAACAGTGTAACATCTCTAAACCAGACACTCTGAGAACAGTGGATTCTCTCTAAACAAGACACTCTGGCTACAGTTGAACCTCTCTAAACCAGCCAATCTTGGAACAGTGCAATCTCTCTAAACCAGACACTCTGGGCACAGTGGAACGTCTCTAAACGAGACAAACTGTGAACAGTGGATCCTCTCTAATCCAGTCGCTCTAGGAACAGTGGAACGTTTCTATACCAGACAACCTAGGAAAAGTGCAACCTCACTAATCCAGACAGTCTGGGAATAGTGCAACCGCTCTAAACCAGACGCTCTGGGAACAGCAGCTCCTATCTACACCAGACACTCTGGGAAAAGTGGAACCTCCCTAAACCAGACACTCTGGTAGAAGTGGAACCTGTCTAAACCAGACACCGTAACTACAGTGGAACCTCTATAAATCAGACACTCTGTGAACAGAGGAACCACTCTAAACAAGACAATCTGGTAACAATGGAACCTCTCTAATCCAGACACTGGATACAGTGGATCCTCTCTAAACCAGACACTCTGGGAACAGTAGATTCTGGATAATTCAGACACTTTGGGAACAGTGCAACCTCTCTAAACCAGACGCTCTGGGAACAGCGGATACTATCTAATCCAGACACTCCGGAGAAAGTGGAACCTCTCTAAACCAGACACACTGGGAACAGTGGAACCTGCCTAACCTAGACACTCTGGGAACAGTGGAACCTCTCTAAACCATACACTCTGGGAACAGTGGAACGTCTCTAAACCAGACACTGGATACAGTGGAACGGTTGATCCTCTCTAAACCTGACGCTATGTGAACTGTGGAACTTCTCAAAGCCAGACACTCTAAAAACGGTGGAATCTCTATAAACTAGACACTCTAAAACAAAGCAACCTCTCTAAACCAGACACTCTGAGAACAGTGGAATTTCTTTAAACAAGACACTCTGGCTACAGTGGAACCTCTCTAAACCAGGCACTCTGAGAACAGTGGAACTTCTCTAAACCTGACAATCTGGGAACAGTGCAACCTCACTAAAACAGACACTCTGGGAACAGTGGAACGTCTCTAAACCAGATACGATAAGAACAGTGGAACCTCCCTAAACAAGATACTCTGGTAAAAGTGGAGCCTCTCTAAACCAGAAACTCTGGGAACAATGGAACCTGTCTAAACCAGACACTCTGGCTACAGTGGAACCTTTCTACCAGACGCTCTGGGAACATCGGATCCTCTCGAAACCAGACACTCTGGGAACAGTGGAATTCCTCTAATCCAGACACTCTGGGAACAGTGGAACCTCTCTAAACCAGTCGCTATGGGAACAGTGGAACGTCTCTATACCAGACAATTTGGGAACAGTGCAACCTCTCTAATCCAGATACTCTGGGAAAACTGCAACCTCACTAAACCAGACAATCTGGGAAGAGTGGAACTTCTCTAAACAAGACACTCTGGGAAAATTGGAACCTGTCTAAACCAGACGCTCTGGGAACAGTGGAACCTGTCTAAACCAGACACTCTAGCTACAGTGGAACCTCTCTAAATCAGACACTCTGGGAACAGGGGAACCTCTCTAAACCAGACTATATGAGAACAGTGGAACCTCTCTAAACCAAACACTCTGGGAACAGTGGAATCTTTCTAAACCAGACACTCAGAAAACAGTGGAACCGCAGTATACCAGACACTCTGGGAACAGCGGAATCTCTCTAAACCAGACACTGGATACAGTGGAACGGTTGATCCTCTCTAAACCTGACGCTATGTGAACTGTGGAACTTCTCAAAGCCAGACACTCTAAAAACGGTGGAATCTCTATAAACTAGACACTCTAAAACAAAGCAACCTCTCTAAACCAGACACTCTGAGAACAGTGGAATTTCTTTAAACAAGACACTCTGGCTACAGCGGAACCTCTCTAAACCAGGCACTCTGAGAACAGTGGAACTTCTCTAAACCTGACAATCTGGGAACAGTGCAACCTCACTAAAACAGACACTCTGGGAACAGTGGAACGTCTCTAAACCAGATACGATAAGAACAGTGGAACCTCCCTAAACAAGATACTCTGGTAAAAGTGGAGCCTCTCTAAACCAGAAACTCTGGGAACAATGGAACCTGTCTAAACCAGACACTCTGGCTACAGTGGAACCTTTCTACCAGACGCTCTGGGAACATCGGATACTCTCGAAACCAGACACTCTGGGAACAGTGGAATTCCTCTAATCCAGACACTCTGGGAACAGTGGAACCTCTCTAAACCAGTCGCTATGGGAACAGTGGAACGTCTCTATACCAGACAATTTGGGAACAGTGCAACCTCTCTAATCCAGATACTCTGGGAAAACTGCAACCTCACTAAGCCAGACAATCTGGGAAGAGTGGAACTTCTCTAAACAAGACACTCTGGGAAAATTGGAACCTGTCTAAACCAGACGCTCTGGGAACAGTGGAACCTGTCTAAACCAGACACTCTAGCTACAGTGGAACCTCTCTAAATCAGACACTCTGGGAACAGGGGAACCTCTCTAAACCAGACTATATGAGAACAGTGGAACCTCTCTAAACCAAACACACTGGGAACAGTGGAATCTTTCTAAACCAGACACTCAGAAAACAGTGGAACCTCAGTATACCAGACACTCTGGGAACAGCGGAATCTCTCTAAACCAGACAATCTGTCTACAGTGGAACCTCTATAAACAAGACACTCTGGCTACAGTGGAACCTCTCTAAACCAGGCACTCTGAGAACAGTGGAACTTCTCTAAACCTGACAATCTGGGAACAATGCAACCTCTCTAAAACAGACACTCTGGGAACAGTGGAACGTCTCTAAACCAGATACGCTAAGAACAGTGGAACCTCCCTAAACAAGATACTATGGTAAAATTGGAACCTCTCTAAACCAGAAACTCTGGGAACAATGGAACCTGTCTAAACCAGACACTCTGGCTACAGTGGAACCTTTCTAAACCAGACGCTCTGTGAACATCGGATCCTCTCAAAACCAGACACTCTGGGAACAGTGGAATTCCTCTAAACCAGACACTCTGGGAACAGTGGAACCTCTCTAAACCAGTCGCTATGGCAACAGTGGAACGTCTCTATACCAGACAATTTGGGAACAGTGCAACTTCTCTAATCCAGATACTCTGGGAAAAGTGCAACCTCACTAAACCAGACAATCTGGTAAGAGTGGAACTTCTCTAAACAAGACGCTCTGGGAAAATTGGAACCTGTCTAAACCAGACGCTCTGGGAACAGTGGAACCTGTCTAAACCAGACACTCTAGCTACATTGGAACCTCTCTAAATCAGACACTCTGGGAACAGAGGAACCTCTCTAAACCAGATAATATGTGAACAGTGAAACCTCTCTAAACCAGACACTCTGGGAACAGTGGAACATCTCTAAACCAGTCGCTCTGGGAACAGTGGAACGTCCTTATAGCAGACAATCTGGTAATAGTGCAACCTCTCTAATCCAGAGACTCTGGGAAAAGTGCAACCTCTCTAAACCAGATAATCTGGGAAGAGTGTAACCTCTCTAAACCAGACACACTGGCAACAGTGGAACCTCTCTAAACCAGACACTCTGTCTACAGTGGAACCTTTCTAAATCAGACGCTCTGTGAACATCGGATCCTCTCAACACCAGATACTCTGGAAACAGTGGAACATCCCTAAACCAGACACTCTGGGAACAGTGGAACATCTCTAAACCAGTCGCTCTGGGAACAGTGGAACGTCTCTATAGCAGACAATCTGGGAATAGTGCAACCTCTCTAATCCGGAGACTCTGGGAAAAGTGCAACCTCACTAAACCAGACAATCAGCGAACAGTGGAACCTTTATAAACCAGACAATATGTGAACAGTGGAACTATCTAAACCAGACACTCTGGGAACAGTGGAACCTGTCTAAACCAGACACTCTAGCTACAATGGCAACTCTGTTAATCAGACACTCTGGGAATAGGGGAACTTCTCTAAACCAGACTATATGTGAACAGTGCAAACTCTCTAAACCAGACACTCTGAAAACAGTGGAACCTCAGTATACCAGACACTCTGGGAACAGCGGAATCTCTCTAAACCAGACAATCTGTCCACAGTGGAACATCTATAAACAAGACGCTCTGGCGCCAATGGAACCTCTCTAACCCAGACACTCTGGCTACAGTGGAACCTCTCTAAACCAGGCAATATGAGAACAGTGGAACATCTCTCTAAACCAGATAATTTGGGAACTCTCTAAACCAGACACTCTGGGAACAGTGGAATCTCACTAAACCAGTCGCTCGGGGAACAGCGGATCCTCTCTAAACCAGACACTCTGGGAACAGTGGAACCTCGCTAAACCAGTCGCTCGCGGAATAGCGGATCCTCTGTGAACCAGACACGCTGGGTACAGTGGAACCTCTCCAAACCATACACTATGAAAACAGTGGAAGCTCTCTAAACAAGATGCTCTGGGAACAGCGGATCCTTTCTAAACCAGACACTCTGGGAACAGTGGAACATCTCTAAACTAGACCGTCTGGCAACAGTGGAACCTCTCTCTATACCAGACACTGGGGACAGTGGAACCTATCTAAACCAGACACTCTGTCTTCAGTGGAACATCTCTAAAGCAGACACTCTGGAAACAATGGAACCTCTCTAAACCAGACACTCTGGCTACAGTGGAGCCTCTGTAAACCAGGCACTCTGAGAACAGTGGAACCTCTCTAAACCAGACAATCTGGGAACTCTCTAAACCAGACACTCTGGGAACTGAGGGACCTCTCTAAACCAGTCGATCAGTGAACAGTGGAACCACTCTAAACCAGACCCTCCGGGATCAGTGGAATCATTCTGAACCAGGCACTCTGAAAACAGTGGAACCTCTCTAAACCAGACACATTGGGAACAGTTGAACCTCTCTAAACCAGACACTCTGGCTACAGTGGAACCTCTCAAAAACAGACACTCTGACCACAGTGGAACCTCTCTATACCAGATTATCTGGGAACAGTACAACCTATCTAAACCAGTCCCAATGGGAAGAGTCGAATCTTTCTAAACCAGACACTCTGAAAATAGTGGAACCTCACTAAACAAGACACTCTGGGAACAGTTGAACCTCTCTAAACAGGACACTGTGGCTACAGTGAAAACTCTCTAAACCAGAAAACAGTGGGACCTCTCTAGATCAGACACACAGGGAACAGAGGAACCTCCCTAAACCAGACACTATGGGAACAGTTGAAACTCTTTAAATCAGACACTCTGGGAACAGTGGAATCTTTCTAAACCAGACACGCTGAAAACAGTTGAAACTCTCTAAACCAGACATTCTGGGAACAGTGGAACCTCTCTAAACCAGACACTCTGGCTACAGTGGAAACTCTCTAAAGCAGACACTGGGTACAGTGGAACCTCTCTAAACCAGAAACTCTGTATACAGTGGAACCTATCTAAAGCAGACACTCAGAAAACAATGGAACATGTATAAACCAGATTATCTGGGAACAGCGGATCCTCTATAAACCAGACACTCTGCAAACAATGGAACCTCTCTAAACCAAACACTCTGGCTACAGTGGAACCATTCTACACCAGGTACTCTGAGAACAGTTGAACCTCTGTAAACCAGACAATTTGGGAACAGCGGATCCTATCTAAACCAGACACTCTGGCAAAAGTGGAACATCTCTAAACCAGACACACTGGGAAGAGTGGAACCTGTCTAAACAAGACTCTCTAGCTACAGTGGAACCTCTCTAAACCAGTCGCTCTGGGAACAGTGGAACGTATCTAAACCAGACACTGGATACAGTGAAAGCTCCCTAAACCAGATACTTTGGGAACAGTGGAACTTCTCTAAACCAGACACTCTGAAAACGGTGGAATATCTCTAAACTAGACACTCTAAAAACAAAGGAACCTCTCTAAAACAGACACTCTGAGAACAGTGGAACATCTCTAAATCAGCCACTCTGAGAACAGTGGAACCTCCCTAAACCAGACACTTTGAAAAAAATGGAACCTCTCTAAACCAGACACTCTGAGAACAATGGAACCTCTGTAAACCAGGCACCCTGAGAACAGTGGAACGTCTCTAAACGAGACAAACTGGGAACAGTGGAACCTCTCTAAATCAGTCGTTCTGGGAACAGTGGAACGTCTCTATACCAGAAAATCTGGGACCGTGCAACCTCTCTAATCCAGACAGTCTGGGAACAGTGCAACCACTCTAAGCCATACGCTCTGGGAACGGCGGCTTCTCTGTAAACCAGACACTCTGGGAAAGGTGGAACCTCTCTAGGCCAGAAACTCTGGGAGAAGTGGAACCTGTCTAAACCAGACACCCTAGTTACAGTGGGACCTCTCTAAACAGACACTCAGGGAACAGAGGAACCACTCTAAACAAGACAATCTGGTAACAGTGGAACCTCTCTAATCCAGACACTGTATACGGTGGATCCTCTCTAAACCAGACAATCTGGGAACAGCAGATCCTCTCTAAACCAGACTCTCTGGGAACAGTGGAACCTCTGTAAAGATACTCTGAAAACGGTGGAACCTCTCTAAACCAGACACTCTGAGAACAGAGGAACATCTGTAAACCATACACTCTGAGAACAGTGGAACCTATCTAAACCAGACATCTGGGAACAGTGCAACCTATCTAAACAAGACACTCTGGGAACAGAGGAACCTCTCTAAACCAGACAATCTGGGAACCGTAGAAACTCTCTAAACAAGTTGCTCTGGGAACAGTGGAACGTCTCTATACCAGACAATCTGGGAACAGTTCAACCTCTGTAAACCAGACACGCTGTCTACAATGGAACCTCTCTAAACCAGAAGTTCTGGCGTCAATGGAACCTCTCTAACACAGACACTCTGGCTACAGTGGAACCTCTCTAAACCAGACACTGGGTACAGTGGAACCTCTCTAAACCAGACACTCTGTCTACAATGAAACCTCTCTAAACCAGACACTTTGGTAACAATGGAACCTCTCCAAACCAGACACTCTGGCTACAGTGGATCCTCTCTAAACCAGGCACTCTGAGAACAGTCGAACCTCTCTAAACCAGACAATCTGGGAACAGCGGATCATGTCTAAACCAGACACTCTGGGAAAAGTGGAACCTCTCTAAACCAGACAATCTGGCAACTCTCTAAACCAGACTTTCTGGGAACAGTGGAACCTCACTAAACCAGACAATCTGGGTAAAGTGGTACCTCGCTAAACCAGTCGCTCGGGGAATAGTGGATCCTCTCTAAACCAGACACTCTGGGAACAGTGGAACCTCGCTAAACCAGTCGTTCGGGGAACAGCGGATCCTCTGTGAACCGGACACTCTGGGTACAGTGGGACCTCTCCATACCAGACACTCTGAAAACGGTGGAAGCGCTCTAAAAATATGCTCTGGGAACAGCGGATCCTCTCTAATCCAGACACTCTGGGAGCAGTGGAACATCTCTAAACTAGACACTCTGGCAACAGTGGAACCTCTCTAAACCAGACACTCGGTCTACAGTGGGACCTCTCTAAAGCAGACACTCTGGGAACAGTGGAACATCTTTAAACCAGACGCTCTGGCTACAGTGGAACCTCTGTAAACCAGATACTCTGGCCACATTGGAACCTCTCTAAACCAGGCACTCGTAGAACAGTGGAACCTCTCTAAACCAGACAATCTGGGAACTCTCTAAACCAGACACTCTATGAACAGTGGAACCTCTCTAAACCAGTCGCTCAGTGAACAGTGGAACCTCTTTAATCCAGGCACTCTGAGAACAGTGGAACCTCTCTAAACCAAACAATCTGGGAACACTCTAAACTAGACACTCGGGGAACAGTGGAACCTCTCTAAACCAGACACTGGGTACAGTGGAACCTCTATAAACCAGACACTCTGTCTACAATGGAACCTCTCTAAACCAGACACTTTGGGAACAATGGAACCTCTCCAAACCAGACACTCTGGCTACAGTGGAACCTCTCTAAACCAGGCTCTCTGAGAACAGTCGAACCTCTCTAAATCAGACAATCTGGGAACAGCGGATCCTGTCTAAACCAGACACTCTGGGAAAAATGGAACCTCTCTAAACCAGACACACTGGAAAGAGCGGAACCTGTCTCAACCAGACACTCTAGCTAGAGTGAAACCTCTCTAAATCAGTCGCTCCGTGAACAATGGAACCTCTCTAAACCAGACACTCTGGGAAAAGTGGAACGTCTCTAAACCAAACACTGGATACAGTGGAAGCTCTCTAAACCAGATACTTTGGACACAGTGGAACCTCTCTTAACCAGACACTCTAGGAACAGTGGAAAGTCTCTAAACCAGACATTGGATACAGTGGAACCTCTCTAAACCTGACACTCTGGGAACAGTGGATCCTCTCTAAACCAGACGCTATGGGAGCAGTGAAATTTCTCTAAACCAGACACTCTGAAAACGGTGGATTCTCTCTCAACTGGACACTCTAAAAACAAAGGAACCTCTCTAAACCAGACACTCTGAGAACAGTGGAATCTCTCTACACCAGACACTCTGAGAACAGTGGAACATCTCTAAACCAGACACTCTGAGAACAGTGGACTCTCTGTAAACGAGACACTCTGGCTACAGTGGAACCTCTCTAAACCAGGCACTCTGAGAACATTTCAACCTCTTTAAGCCAGGCAATCTGGGAACATTGCAACCTCTCTAAACCAGACACTCTTGGAACAGTGGAACGTCTCTAAATGAGACAAACTGGGAACAGTGGAACCTCTCCAAACCAGTCGCTCTGGGAACAGTGGAACGTCTCTATACCATAACATATGGGAACAGTGCAACCTCTCTAATCCAGACAGTCTGGGAACAGTGCAACCGCTCTAAACCAGACGCTCTTGGAACAGTGGCTCCTCTCTAAACCAGACACTCTGGGAAAAGTGGAACCTCTCTAAACCAGAAATTCCGGCAAAAGTGGAACCTGTCTAAACCAGACACCCTAGCTACAGTGGAACCTCTCTAAATCAGACACTCTGTCTACCGTGGAACATCTCTAAACCAGACACTCTGGGAACAATGGAACCTCTCTATACCAGACTCTCTGGCGCCACTGTAACCTCTCTAAACCAGACACTCTGGCTATATTAGAACCTCTCTAAACCAGGCACTTTGAGAACAGTGGAATCTTTCTAAACCAGACACTCTGAAAACAGTAGAACCTCTCTAAACCAGACACTCTGGGAACAGTTCAGCCTCTCTAAACCAGACACACTGGCTACAGTGGAACCTCGCTAAACCAGACACTCTGAAAACAGTGGATCCTCTCTAAACCAGATGATCTGGGAACAGTGGAACCTCTCTAAACCAGACAATGGTGTATTGATAGTCCCAATATTTAGTGATCGTATCAGGGTATATTTATGTGGTATACATTTATATTGTGCTTAAAACATTTAAGTTAACTTTCGTAAAACCGTTAAGGCAATGTCATTTGATGTTGACCTTGTGTAGGAAGGCCAAATGGATGGTCTACGGAATCATGTATGGATGGTAACAAAACAAAGTTTGACGTTTCATGTTGACGCGACTACGTATAAGGTATTTAAAAAACTGAAATTTTGTGAAAACGTTATAACACAATCTGATTATGATTGGAGATACATTAGTGATGTACATTTCGGACGGACTCTCCCACGGGCGGACGTACATGTGTCATAATGACCACTATGTCTCGCTTTCCACGATGGGCTCGACAAGCAAGTACTTCAGCATTATGTCTATATTTTGGAGTTAATTCACATTAACTGTAAATTAAAGTATATTGCAATACAGTATGTAAGATCCATCTAATTCAATGTGGCCTCCAATATGACTGACAAAACCCGCTAATACGTATACTATATTGATCAGTAACAAACTGTGTATAATGTTTCAGAAGTACAAAATTAATGTATCTTCCTTTTACCGTAATTACATTTATATACGAGTACATTGTAGACGTAACGTATACATTTCATGTGAAGTAACTAATTATTTGTGAGGAAACATGTGTAGTTTTGCATACCAGCCTATATTTGTATGCATATATGCATACTTTCAATTGTTTATATTATGATATTGTCTTATATTTTAAGATATATATATTTGATAAATTATAATACATAACATATGTTACTAAACAAAGATTAGATAGCATGACCTTCCCATGTGGTTACCAGCGATATATATTGTTTACAATGGTGCAATTTATATATTATGTGTAATGCATATGGATTGCATGGCAATGCATACATTATATAAGTAAACACTTTGTAGAATCATGCAAGACTGATCTTGCATGTATATGGAAGTATGTGACACAATGTCCACGTCTTATTCCCTTGAAGTTTGCTGTTGCCAACCGACGTTTAAAGAGTATCATGTCCGTGGGAACATGTTTACACTAACTGACAAGCTGTGGGCAGTTGGCTGGGCGGTTAGCGGTGCGGGTCATCCTTACCAGAATCGTGATATCCTTGAGTTGGCCCTCACTTACAATTTTGCTTTCTTGTACGTGAGTGTTGAAGCCGGTTATTCCAAGTGTACGTGTAGTAAGATTAGTGTTCTCCGATTACGTTCAGGCGCTGGGACTAAGTGACGCTTATGCATTGAGAACCTGGCACAAGTCCGGATATTCTGAGTTGAGGGCTGATTATATATTTTCTTGATGCAAATATTCAGTTCAGATTTTGGGATTCTTCTTTACAGATGAAATACGGGATTTACCCCGATGATCGGTGCCTAAAATGACCATAGCTGTTGACAGCCCGTTAAACACAATTAATCAAATATCTATCTAGCATTCTAGCGTTCAAAAAACGCGAGTTTAATGAGCATAATGTCTTTACTTACTTTCTTTTCTCAAAGCCATACGTCATATATATGCATACTAGAACGAGTTGAAACATGTCTCATCTGATAAATGTATAAGTGGCATAGTATATTGCAAAAACAACAACCCAGTATGAATCGAATCGATTCAATCATCGCTCTAGACAAGGGATACACATCACGATGCACGATCATTGTATATGGTTACATGATTATTATGCATGGGAATACTATGGTAATGATATGCATATGTTATACCGGTTCCTGCAGATGTCAAAAAGTGGAATATCACACAAATTATAATGTAAATCTTGCATGTACATATATGGTAATTGTGAGTGCAGTATTGTAAATTAAATGGATATTTCAAACTCGATCGATCAATCATGTTTATCAGCGCGAATGGAACTACCAACTGATAATATAATATAGCTGCTGTTATCACCTCACATATGAACATTTTACTATTATGCTGCTCATCTTCCACAAACTCATCGATTTGAAAATGAATTATTTAAACTTAATGTATTTCTAGGTACCATCATGTTTGGGTTAAACTACCGATATAGATCGATGGTACTTATCATCGATCATTTGAATGTGGTGCTTCGTGACGATAATGCCACTGGTGATTCTTTTAACATTTAATGATAAGTTTGCTAATTTAACAGGTTATTCCAATTAGTTATGCGGTTACAAACATAAATGTGTTTAATAATGATACAATGAACAAAGTTTGCCAAATCTGAGACATAAATAGCAATAAAGTGTTTTGTTTTATTTCTCATTTCTCTGTGCTGATTTACCATATATAGATGTAAGTTATTTTGCGATATTGCTCAAATTTTGGTGGCCATCTTGAATATCATTTTACATAATATAATAAATAAAGCTTGCATTAAATGTACTGCGTAGTTCTAATGTCTTCAAATGACCCATATAACAAATTCAAATATAGTAATTAGAGTAAATGTTATATATTTCATTTCAAATTTACGTAATTTTCGACATTTCTCGCAATTTGGCGGCCATTTTGAATATCATTTTTACATAACATAATATGTAAAATATGTATTAAATATATTGTATAGTTGGAATGTCTCCTGATAACCCCAATATTACATTCGAATACAGACATTACAAATGTTCCATGTGTTTGCTCAGTTTAGAGAGATAAGCGATGTTGACGACAAACTTGGACGCCATTTTGATTGTATTACATTTCACAATTTGAATAATTATGATTCGTTAGTTATATTCGATATGTTTCGGCACATTTTTTCCCTGATTGGTTTAGTTGCTTTTGCACTAGTTGTGATTTTTGTCATTTTGGCGGCCATTTTAGACGCCATCTTGATTCCTGGATTAAGCTACAGTGGGATTCATGGGGAGTTTTGATATGTTATTACTAATGATATTTTGGTCGTTTTCTGAAAAATTCAGCTTTTGGCTTATTTGTTCAGATCTCGACCTTAATACTCTTCGCCTGTTATTGAAAATAAGTCATAAAGGTAACTATTGTTTGAAACACCCTTTTGCGTCAGAATAAAACTGTTTAACCCAATTCAATATATCGTTACCAAAGTTAAAATAGTCCATAACTTTCAAAACAAATGAATGTTCCACAGTATCAAATGCTTTTTCAAAGTCTGCGAAAGAAAAAGCCTGGTGAGTCGGTTTCGTTTAAATAGTCCATTGATTCATATAGTGTTCTAATATTTTCCCCTATGTACCTACACTTACCGTTTGTGAATAATCAATTATAGATGGTAATATTTTTTTTAGTTCTATTTGCTATGGCATTGGATGCAATTTTGTAGTCTATTTTGAGTAATGATATTGGCCTCCAGTTTGCAAGTATTGATAAGTCACTGTCTTTTTTTGTTATTAGTGTGATTATTCCCTGCTTTTGCATTTCACTTAGCGTTCCATGTGTTTAAGGATATACTACATTCGTATTCAGAGGGATTTCGTTCGCACAATTGTTTATTGCCATCTGATAATTTACTTATGTTGTTATTATCTGCAAAGACGTTGTGATGTGTATGTTGCATCTCCGTTTGTGTATATAATCTTTGATAATATTATTTTTCTTCGTGCAATATTTCGTCATTGCTCGTTATACTATGTCCAGTTACATTTAACCTGGTTATTGTTTTATTTTCTGATATTTTCCTTTCTAAGTTCGCAAACTATTTGTTATTCTTTTCCCAGCCCTCAATCCATTCGACTTTTGATCTTAGTATAATCCCTCTGACTTTCTTTTCGTGTAGATCTTGTAAATTGTCTTTTTTAGTGTTTACTTCATTTAAAAGTTTTCCGACATATTATTTGACATCTAATTTAATTATTTATACTATTAACCTTTTCTCCGTCGTTAGATCTTTTTTCTTTTCAATGGACGCATATTTTATTGTTTCGTCTCTTATTGTTCCTTTTATTGTCTCCCATAGTGTATTTGGATTAGCGTTTTGGTTAAATTCCGCTATTTCAGCTAATTTGAGTTTGATTATTTGTTAGTATATGATATTCTGTTTTCAAAAGTAGACTAATATTTAATTTAAAATAACATGGACCTCTTTCAATGCACTGTGCTAGTAAATACATTATATACTATTGAATGATCTGATTTAAATCCTGTAGTGATTTTACTTTTTTGTTATGCGATTAATTAGATTTTGGGATATTACAAAATAGTTTAAACGACAAAATGTTAGTTTAGTAATAGAATGACATGTGAATTTCTTTGTATTAGGATTGAAGATTCTCCAGATATCATTTAGGTAAGACTTATTTATGATTGACAATAATTTATCTCTTGTTCTTTTGTTTGTATCTTTTCTGCCATTCAGTTTGTTTGTCTAATTCCGGATATAATATATTAAAGTCACTCCATATTATTAGTGTCTCAAGTTCGACCGAGTCTAAATATGTCTCTAGATCTTGGTAAAATAGTAAACTATTTTAGTTCGGACCATATATGTTTATTAATGCATAATCTTTATCGGAAATGCATAGTTTAAGAATCTGTATTCGACCGGTCATAACATCGCCGTACTGTTTAGTTTCCCCACCCCATTCCCTCTCCCACTGAACTTTGTCACTTGTAGTAAAATGCGCTTCTTGTACGAAACATATGCCGTAGTCATTATCCTTTATCCATTTAAATAGTTCTAGACGTTTGCGTTTTGACACCATACCATTAACATTAAAACTTCCTATTTTTAAAATCCATAAGCTGATATTATGCATTGGGTATAAAATGGTTAATCAATCATATTTCTTCAACTTAACTCCATTGATCCAGAGGCATATCAAATATGAACACGCATACCACTTTTAACACTTCGGGAGCAGAAACTTTTTGCGACACCAAAATATGTTTCATGAGTTTCCCTTGTCAGATACATATCCATTGTCTGTTGGTAAGTGTAACGTCTGCTATGCATGTAATGCATTTCTTCAAACTGTTTTATGTACATGTACTGCGACTTAAAATACAACTATTTTTTTTCACACATGACACATTGGAAAAAAATAGATTTTATTATAGTTTTGCTACATGACAATTACATAATCACTTATATACATGGAGTGGTTCTTATGTACTGATCTACCATTTGATTTCTCTTACTATATATATTTGTCTCTAACTATGACAAAATGGAATATCCTTATTTTCGCTACCATCTTGGACGCGATCTTGAATTTGAGGCCTTTTCCCATGGAACGCATAATGGCATCTAGTGGTGTCATAAACTAGAGACATTCACGAACATTTTGGTATATTACAACGCATGTTTTAGAGACAGTCCACATACTCCTCAAATAAGAGTCACTTTTTAGCTCATTGTTGCTCTACTATAATGCAAACGCCCATTCGAAGTATTGCGTTTACAGTGTAAGTGAACACACGAACGAGCACGACACCGTCTCCACACGGCACGCACACGACACCAAATATCACACGATATGCAAGAATTTGACGCACGATTGCCTTGACCAATCAAATACGACCCACACTCGTGTAGTGTTACACTACACTAATGTCGTGTCGTGTGGCGTGACACCACAGTAGTATGGTGTTACACGGCATTGGTGTGATTCTACACGATAGTAATGTCGTGTTACACGACACTAATATGGTGCCGCATCACACCAGCCCATCCAATATGTATATTGACCAATCAGATGAGGATAGTCGTGTGAATTACACGGAAAAATTCATCCGGTGTCAATAAATATAACAACGGCAAAAACGTATCGGCGTTCAAATCCAAATTTGTCAAAATGCATTAAATTGTATCACATATTTAATTAAAACTGACTCGACGGTCAAATGTATTGATGATCTGTTTTATTCTACACAAATTATGGTGCGCAAATAAAATCTAGCGGGTTATTGCGCGAGAAACACAGTCGTGACCTTGAGGCTTTACAATTTATCGGACAAAAAAATGTCGTCACTGACAATGTTCCACGTTCCAGACATCAAGAACAAATATACTATAGTCGACAGGACACTTTCTCAGATCAGTTTCAAGTCGTATATCTTTCAATTGCAAGCTGCAAGGAGCCTGTGATTGCAATTTAATAAAATAATTCATAATATAATAACAGGGTGAAAATATTGATATTAATTTTAAAAGAAAACCATTATTTAATTTTCCAAATCTACAATGCAGAGGCGTCGAAAGCAAATTAATATTGGGGTGGCGAATGTCGACCCGAGCAAAGCAAATTAGTGCTAGGTGGGTCCGGGGGCATGCACCCCCGGAAATATTGTTTTAATTATAGATGCCATGTCCTGCATTCTGCTGCATTTAAGAGACAACTTTTATTTTTGGTCCAAATATTGGGGCGGCGGTTGCCGCCCCTGCCGCCCCACTTCCGACGCTTCTGCAATGATTGAATGAATGAATGATATTGATAAAATTGATTTCATAATTATTACAGCAACATTTCTGCTCTGTTGTCGTGTTGACTTCTATTAGTCTGAATCAAATGTTGTGAAAAAGATATTGATACCGGTGATGGCTATATGCTTAAAAAACAAAACGGTTTACTTGTCTCACAGAGGCATACAGACCCGGAATCGAACCGGGGACCTCATGTTTACCGTACCATGCCCATGCTCTATCGACCAAGCTAACCAGGCACAGATCATACACACTTCCTTCCCATAGTCAGTTGCGTACCGTGACATTCTTCCCCGCCAAATTGAAATTCGTCTTCGAATTCCATGTTTAATTTTGTCTCCGAATTCCATATGTTTGGGTACACTTTCAGGAGTATTTATCAGTCACGGTCCTTCGTTGGGCACCAATTATCATTGCGGAGACAAATTTCCACCCTGAATTCCATATTTGTGGAACATTTTGGAGAATCTTCATCAGTCACGATTCCACGTTGGGAGTAGTTGCGCCAAGTAACTCTGCAGAATACTCACTTATCGTCCGTACCCAGAGTTACGGTGCTCCATAGGTTTCTCCTGCAGTGTACCGAATCTGATCTCATTCATGCTTTTGCTCTTAATTGTGACATATTTTTCTGTACTTATTCCACAGAAATGAATGTCAGTATAATACTGACATTTATCTCAATTGAAAATACAGAAAATATGTCTCAACAAGAACTGCGTCTGTCGAACGCGGATGCAACCTGCAGCATATTTGAGAAACTGTGACAAAGTGGTTAAGTCATTTAAGTAACGTGGTGAATGTCAAAAGGCGAAGGTCATATAAATTATGAAAAGGCAGGTGTGGCACACATACCAATGAATGAAGTGTTGAAGTATTGAAGCGATTAAGCAACTTATGTAGATGATATGGCCAGTTTGAGAAACTGTGACGAACTGGTTAACCAAAATTGTTAAGTAATTTAAGTAACCTGGTGAAGGTCAAAAGGCGAAGGTCATATAAATTATGAAAAGGCAGGTGTGGCACACATACCAATGAATAAAGTGTTGAAGTATTGAAGCGATTAAGCAACTTATGTAGATGATATGGCCATTTTGAGAAACTGTGACGAACTAGTTAACCAAAATTGTTAAGTCATTTAAGTAACCTGGTGAAGGTCAAAAGGCGAAGGTCATATAAATTATGAAAAGGCAGGTGTGGCACACATACCAATGAATGAAGTGTTGAAATATTGAAGCGATTAAGCAACTTATGTAGATGATATGGCCATTTTGAGAAACTATGACGAACTGGTTAACCAAAATTGTTAAGTCATTTAAATAACCTGGTGAAGGTCAAAAGACGAAGGTCATATAAATTATGAAAAGGCAGGTGTGGCACACATACCAATGAATGAAGTGTTGAAGTATTGAAGCGATTAAGCAACTTATGTAGATGCTATGGCCAGTTTGAGAAAGACGGACGGACGGACGGACGTTCAAACATTTGGGAGTTATGAGCTTTTTGTTCTTTAAAAGATCAAAGGATTAGCTCCTAAAGATCAATGGAATTACGAGCTTACCGACTATAACAAAGGAATCCTTTGTTACTAACCCTTACCCTAAGCTCCTAAACCCCCGATGTTGGCCCGGACGGACGGACGACGGACGGACGGACGGACGGACGTTCCAACATTTTGGGTTTATGGGGTATTTCCATTGTTTGAAGAACAAAGAAAAAGCCCCTAAACAACAATAGAGTTTATGAGCTTACGGAATATTACAAAGGAATCTTTTGTTCCTAACCACGCCCCTAAGCTCTCAAACCCCCGGACGGACGGACGGACGGACGGACGTCCTTACGTGACATCCCTTAGGTGGTTTTTACTATATAAAAGATCAAAGGAATGACCACCTAAGGAACAATAGGCTTAAGTGGTCAACGGAATAAATCTATTGTTTTCTTTTGTCTTAGGCCACGCCTCTAACCACCTAAGACCCTGTATGTGTGCCCGGGCGGACGTTCCAACATTTTGGGTTTATGGGGTATTTCCATTGTTTGAAGAACAATGAAAAAGCCCCTAAACAACAATAGAGTTTATGAGCTTACGGAATATTACAAAGGAATCTTTTGTTCCTAACCACGCCCCTAAGCTCTCAAATCCCCGGACGTTGGCCCGGACGGACGGACGGACGGACGGACGTTCCAACATTTTGGGTGTATTTCCATTGTTTGAAGAACAATGAAAAAGCCCCTAAACAACAATAGAGTTTATGAGCTTACGGAATATTACAAAGGAATCTTTTGTTCCTAACCCCGCCCCTAAGCTCTCAAACCCACGGACGTTGGCCCGGACGGACAGACGGACGGACGGACAGACGGACGGTCCAAAAACAATATGCCACCCGGCTCTTCGAGACCGGTGGCATAATTAACAGCTGAAGTGCGAATCAGATGTGATTTGGTACTTTGCAGGGGAAACCTACGTAGAGCATACCTCTACAGGAGTTACTTCCCGCAACTACGTTGGGCGCTAACTATCACAGGGTGGGAAAGATGCGCACCAGCCCGGAATCGAACCGGGGACCACTGGTTTACCACACCATCGCTCTACCTACTGAGCACACTTCTTCAGCATAGTGATCACTTCATTCAACCAAAAATTCACAAGCTAGAAGTTATGCCAAATTATTAAAGTCGACATCACAGATTATGCTCTTGGCGACATTAGTGGACACAAATTTGTCCATCAATTTGATCAAATAAACAACGGAATCTGACAGATAACACTACGACGGCGCATGTAAAAATTCATTATTCTGGTACTTGGAATCAAAATGGTAGAGAGTAAGATCAATATGTGAGTCGTTGACAGAACCTTTAACATTTTTTATCACGATAGCAGCTACAGGGATTGTTGGACACATTTATTTAGAGAAACAAGAGATTACAACCCGCGATGGATTACTAAGTGACATTTTGTTGGATTCTGGATTTGGCGGACAGGTGACGGAAATCGGAGCTGGATAAGAACCGACAAACGTGATTCTGAATATGT